>JAPYZS010000170.1:0-213622 GCA_030522925.1 Trissolcus japonicus | reverse complement strand
AAGTCAAATTTGCTGCTGGTCAGTATTCTTATCGGGTCAGTTACGGTGACAAGTGCTCTCTTCAAATTGACTTTATATAATCAAATTTTCAAGAAACTGATTTGTGTAGTAGTTTAAAAATTTATTGTGTCGCAACATTGTAAATTTGTTCTATTATTATTATCTTTTTTTTTACATTTCCAATCAAATATTATAGTTTGGTGTTTGAGTAGGGCGACGACCTTGATTAACGTTTCTTGATAGGTGTTTATTTTCAAGTAAGTGATTTGTGCAACGTTTTATACTTTGAAATGTTAATGTGAAATGAATAAAAGTGAATGAGATTTATCATTTTTCGGCGGAGTTTACAAATTTTTCATTTCGGCGGAGTTTACCTAATATATTTTTAAACACGATTTTTTTTTCGGCGGAGTTTACTTGACTTTTTAATCCGGTATTAGTAATATTTTATCTATTCGGCGGAGTTTGCATGTCGCCTTTTTTTTAATTATTTTTTTCTCATTTTCTTACCTCTCAACCTTTTTTGTGACTTTAAAATCTCTTTTTAAGCGAGAATCTATAATTATTACATGTAGCATATTTTATTCATACACTGAATGTTGAAAGTTATACATAAATAATCATTAAATTGAAGATTTATATAAATGATCACAGCCATTTTGTACCCAAAGATATCCATTTTTCTATACAGTTTTTATTTTATACCCATATTTGTACAGAAACTGATCATTGTTTGAAAACAATCAAAAATTACAAATATATAAACTACCTGATACCTGTTTACACGCTGTTTCAAAGCGTGAATTCGAAATCGAATCTCAATAATGAATGTCATCAAATGAGGATAAATCGTGTCTTTCGCCATTTTACGGCCCTTAATTGATATTAAAGTTTGTATTGTTATGCCCCGCATATTTATTTACCTGGATTTTTATAAATTATCAATCAATTATTTTTGGGTCAAATATCGATCAGAAAAATATCGCGTGTCTTCGACGTCCGATATCTTGTCTGGTCAAAAATAAACTATTTTAAGGTGCCCTAATTAAAGTGAGTTAATAAAAATCATAAATCGGACTTAATCATTTTTCATTCGACAAAATCCCCAAGCATAACAATATACTCTCTGCAAAACAATTATCGATCCACCTAAAAATGCCTATTTTTACTTCTGCGTAATTTTTTCATTTGTATGACAAAAAAATTACCAGCATAAAATTAAAAAAGCTGAAGGTCTGAGCTTCAATATAAAAAAAAATCATTTTTCATGAATCTATTCAATGTTATAGGCAAAATACTGAAAAAAGTCACTTTTTTTAAAATATCTATAACTTTTAAAATTTTAATCTTTATAATGTTTTTTTTCCTTGAGAATCATCAGGAGATCCTGAATTTTACATTTCCGCGATAAGAGGCACATGTGTTCAGGATATTGTTGTTGTTACAGTGATTCAAAGTTTGCAAAACTTTTTTTTAATGGAATGGGTCAAAGTTATGACAATTTGAAAAAAGCGAAATTTTAAGGGTGTGGATCGTCAATTGTTTTGCGGAGTGTATTAATTTAGGTGACTGTAACTGCGTGTAAAATTATATCCATAAGCTCACAATATGTATTACATTTTGTTCACCCGATATATAATACTTTTTTCCTTGAACTTTCAGTATTTCTTGTCGTATTTGTATATAATAAATAAATAAAATGTCATGTTCTTTTTTTTTAATCCACATCTTTTTAGAGAAATTTGTGTTATTTCTCAGTTCTAGGCACTGTGTACCATTATGTTTTTACAATTGTTATATCAGTTTTTGCACTGACAAAAAATTATACTCATTGTAATATTCGCATTATGCAATGTGAAAAATTCTTATATAATGTAAAAAATACTTGTCATTGATTGACAGTATTAAAAAATTATTGTAAACATTGATGTCATACAAACTGGAAAAAATGAAATAATTTTTGTTTATAAATAAAAGTATTAATTATTTTGAAACTATAAGTTTTTGTTATTTACTTTTCGCCATTTAACTATTTATAAAAATAATATTTTTTTTTATTTACGGCATACAATTTTTGTACGCATGTCAGGCAACATTTGTAATGACTTTGCCATATGTACATCCGCCGGTGCGCGCCCAGGTGAATTCGTATATATAGAAAGGTGTTGTTCGTCTCAAAGTTTAAGCCAAAAATTGTGTGAAACATGGTGCTTTGTAGCGTGGATTGTATATATAAAATTACAAACTATCTTGAGATGCCAGATCAGAAGCTGCTTATAACAGAAAACAATGTAAGTCCTCTCCTTCGGTTTTCTAACCTACAAAATTTCACATTGACATTTACTTGTAAATAAACAAACACTAAGATTTTCATTTTATTTTATACTGTTTTTTTAACGATTTTTAAAATAGGTTTTGTATTTTATTACAGGTTCCAGCAGCGGAAAATCTGATAAAAAATAAAACCATCTCTGGATTTTCCACAATTGTTGAAGAATTGTTGTTACGTTCCAAATTCACTAATTTGTTAGGAGATGATGAAATCACGAGAGCTCTGAGTAGACAGTGGCTAGAATATGCTGCAGTTTGTGTTAATTATGCGGATAGTTCAGCAAACGTCAAAAGAATTTTAAAGGTAATGGAAATGGGTGAAAATAAAAAAAAAAAAACAAAAGTACTCCAAAAAATTAATTAAATAGTCATCCATAAAAAACTAAAATTGTAACAAAATAATTACTACGGCAGGCGCACGATTTTTGTACCTTCTTTGTTTTACATTCTCACATTAAAAAAATGCCATTGTTGTAACTTTTTTTGTAACTGAATAAAAAATCAGACTTGTGGCATAATTGAGATGCGATTCACGACTGATGTTTCTCTCAATTCTCTACATCCAAGAATTATTAAATACATAGTACCTCATTGATGTGAATGAAAAGAAGAAATAATTGATGAGTGACTCGAATAAATAAGTTTAGATTGAAGCTATAGAGGAACCTCTACACACTATCTTATTTCATTTGATATGATTGAAATGATATCAAATGTACAACTGTACACAATTGTAAATCTACAACTGTAAATAATATCATGTAATGATTGGATTTATTTTACAGGAAATGAATCATGCACTGAAAACAAACTCTTATATAACTGGAACGACCAGAACAATTGCAGACGTTGCTCTTTTCTACGGCCTTCATCCAGTTATGGTAAGAGAATAATAAAAATTGGCCAAAAAGTTTGTCAGATAATTTTTGTTTATATCATATACAAATTCTTTTTACACAGTTTTTAAGTATCACAATTTTGTATTACAGAATGGACTGACCAACCAAGAAAAGGCAGAGTTCGTGAATGTTTCAAGATGGTTCGACAATTTACAACAAGATGAAAAATTGCGAAAGGATCTTAACTTAATTAATTTTAACGTCGCGGCTTTGTACTTATAGTCAATCATGTGTTCAATTATTACGTTGTGTATCTGGACTTTGTAATATCATTTTCACCATCACCGCTTTTCATGTGTCTCTTTTTCTTTTTACCAAAAGATTAAAATCACTTTTCAATGTTGCTTTTTTTTTTACAATACAAAATTGAATTTTGCATTCGTCCATGTGTTTTTGATTGACAATTACAACTTTTATTGCCAATTTACTCATTTACTTTATACAAATCGGAGAAGTCGTGGCGTTGTTTTCGCTAACAACATTCGACTGATCCAAGTCCAGCAGAGGAAGGTCCATACGCTTGCGCCTGCGCTCGCACTTCGGACAAGGTTTGCTAGCATTTAAACAATCTGCGTGGAATACTGCTTTACATCTCGAACACTGAAATGAAATATAATTGTAAATCCAATCTTTATCATTTAAATTATTGTCAGGAAATTTCATAAAATACCAACCCGATACGTCGACTTCATATTAAAAGGATAAATAACTTTCGGATTGTTGCATATCTCGCAAATGAAACCTTTCTGACTGCAGAGCCAGCAATTCGTTATATGGTCTTTAGCGAATTCGACTATTTTCTGTAACTGTTGCGCCAACGAGCCGCTCGGAGCGTCCAACAAATCTTGTATCGAATATTTGTGAACACTCTCGTACAAGTAATCCCGAGGGGACACTTTTTTTTGCAACGCTTCGATGATTGGTTCCCGGCAGGTAAATAAGTAAGCACCCAAAAGATTCAGTTGGATGCGCAACCCTTCCAACTGGGCCATGCAGTCCACTGCATGGTAGATCTGCGGATTCAGCTCCTTCAGATCGATCAAATCTTTGCAATTGTTCAGATAATTCGCCGCTTTTAGACTCACAGGGTACCTGGAAAGAAATGTTTAAAAAATGATTTATCATTTTTAAAATTTGCCTTTTGCTTTTTAGGAGAGTTTCAACCTGTTGAAATCCCAGTTGTAGATGATTCTCGCAGGAATCGGCATATCTTCCAACATCATACAGGTGGAACAAAAATATTGTCCGGTGAATTTACAAACGTGAGCTGTCGCAAAAGTCAAGCCAATAAGCTGTCCGCAGCTTTTGCAGCTGTAATTTTGTGTATCCAAACCCTGTTCACAAGTTATGGTTCCTAGAAAAATTTTCATCCCACCGGCGATCTGAAAGATTCAAAAATCGTTTTCATTTTATTTAAATGTTAAATTGAAACTTTTTTAAGATAAAAATTTTATTTGAAATTGTTAATCACTTACCCTTGCAACGGGTTGTTCCTTTTCAGTGTCAACGGACAGACTCTCAGACTGGTTACTGCAAATTTCATTCTCGTCCGGTGGTTTGACAGAGCTCTGATAATTCTCAATCAAAGAATCGTAGGTGAGTCCCTCGCTTGGAGTTTGAGGGATCTCAAGATTATTCTCCTGCGTGATCTCGTCGTTGTCTTCCTCCAACGAAGTGGACCAGCCAAGTCGTCCGATCAACGAGTTCCCCATCGCAACATTATCACTTTCTTCCGCAGCAGGTTCATCTTTCTCCTCGACTGTCGATTCTTCTACCTTGTCACCTCCGATTTTGTCCAATTCTTTTTCCAATTTTTCCATAATATTTTGAGCTTCATCGAACTCATCTTTTACTCTTTCAATCTCCTCCTTCATTTCTGTCCTCGTCTTAACAGGATTCCTCAAGATGATGTTTAGTGCGTCGTCCTCGTTAGCTCCCCCAAACCTGCTGAATGAGTTTGACGAGTTGAAGGAACCGTAACTTCCCATCGGTGAGCTGACAATATCAACTTCCTCCACTATCTCTACATCGCTGTTTATCGTTTTTGCAATGTCAACGGCACTGTTCACCGGACAGCTTTTCATTGGCGGAGACCAAACGGCTGCCATCATCAGAGGAGTGCTGTTCCAGAAATTCAGAAGGCTGGTATTGCAAGCCAAATCGAATTTCACATAGTCTAAACTTTCTAAGTGTCTTTGTGCCACCTAAAGAAATAATAATAATTAATATGTCGCACAATTAATTAATTTTATATTGATTTAATTTGGTATACAACATTTTGATTATTATACAAAATTTACTTTCCTATAAATAAATCTACAGAAATATAATAATTAAAATGAACACATTTTTAATACAAGACTACCATTAATGATTAATATAATTAAAAGGTAGTCTTTTTTGATAATCACGGTCTTTCCATCGGAATTGAGTTCACAAATTCGTTTTTAATTACACCGATATAGATTATAATAAATTTAATCTTCGAATTTAATTTTATCTAAACAAAAGAATTTTATTAACAATATAAAAAAATTACTATCCATTGCTACGATATCATTTTCATAATTGATAAAAAATTGAATTAAACTTTCAAATTTCACCTCAACCAGATCCACATCTCTTATGAAAGCCGCTCGACCATAATAAGGATTCAGTGCAGAGTTGTCCCTCATGATAGAACTGAAATAGCTAGCCAACAGACCTTCGTTAAGAGCCAGCCTGATCCAGGCACGACAGTAGCCAACCTCGGTTGTGATCTGGCTCAAGGAGGTGATCTGGTCAATGATCTCTCGATGCGAGAATACCAGCAAAGGTCCCCAGAAGCTCGGCTGGGGCATCGCATCAAAATCGGGACCGCTTATAGCCTCGGTCACCCGATTCAACAAGCTGTCCTTCAGCCCGTGCAGAAACACAGCCTCCAGGGTGCAACAGAGCGACATGCTCTCGTCGCAGTTGCCCACGGCAACGCCGTCCAGGACATTTTGAGCGCTTTGCATCTCGATAACGCTGGTGCTCAACTGTCGCTGCAGACCCTCGCGGATCAGGGCGTTCTTTTTGGTTTGATGCGACAGCGAGTGCACGCTCTTCAGGAGAGAATTCATGGTTGCGCTTTTGTGAGCACCGTTTCTTTACTCGACTACTATGGCACGACCCACTTTTTTTGAACCAAGTCATGAAATCTGAAAATGAAAGTTTTAAAATAAAGTTTCTAAATATAAAGAAGTCTTTTCGATATAAATTTTTGATAGGATTTGTAAAAGCGTACGTGTGTGACACACAATTGGTAGAAAAATTGTACCTGATCTGATTTGCATCGACTGTGCTGAAATTTACAATTCTATATATAAATAAAACCACTTGAGTGGATTTGTTGACTTCATCACTTTTGCGGATGAGCTGTCAAATACTGTCAAAGGTCATTACAAATTAAATTTCTCGCGTTTGAAACATTGTCAACTGTTAGTATCACACGAAGAATTAAATAACAACGGGTATTTTTAAAAGAATTATATACACGCTAAAGTTTTAAGAACAATACAAATTTTGTACAACACATTTTTGTAAAAGTGACAGTTCACTTTGACTCGGAGTGTTCAGTAGTCAGAGGCGTTTACTTGAGTGACGGTATTTGTACGGATGGTTTGCAGCGCCACTTGTACTGAGCACTCGATGTTACAATAGCGCGAAAATTATAAACAATCTTACTCTGAGTTGACAAATAACATTTTTTTATTGTATCAAACAGCTGGTTGTCCTTTAAATTCAATAACATGTAAAATGAAAATTTAAGCTATTTCTTAAAATCACAATCAAATTGCGATGAAAAATTTTCAATTACAATTATGAACAAAAATATATTTACAAAATTCGTGTATAAATAGTTTGTTCTAAGATTAGGAAACTGTGTTCGGTCCGATCGATCCAAAATATTTGCTGAAGGCAGCATAAAGATGGCTCGTTCTTTTCACTTCCTCAGCCCTGGAAACAAGTGTAACATTTGCAAATGACTCAATTTATTGTTTCAATTACGAAAGGCAACAATTTTGCTTACTTCACAGCATTCAAGTCTCGGTCTTTTTGATTGAGACACTCTTGGAGCTGTTGCTTTTCCACATCCTTCTTCTTCAATTCGTTCGCGTGACTTTCCTGGAGCTCCAATATGCGCGAGTTCAAATTGCCAATCTGAGTCGCGAAGTTTCTTATCTGCTCATCTTTATCTTTTAACCTCCCTCGCTCTTCCAAAGCTTCTGCTTCGGCTTTGACCGCACGTTTTCTTTCCTGCTCTAGTTCTTCCTTCAATAAATCGTACTTCCGTTGAGGCTCAATGAGCTCGGCCTGGAGTGCTGCAAGTTGTCTCTGCAAACTTGCGACGTTCCTCTGAGCACTTGCATAATGTTCTTCCAAAGTTTCCTTTTCTTCTTTCACTTTCAGAAGAGCATCTTCGAACCTAGAAACCATAAAAATAATTTAAATCGTGCAATCTCAAACTTTTCAATTGAGTACATTTTTCAACCCTTTTTAATAATTTTGTTCACCTGAGACATTTGACAACAACCCTTTCAGCCTCGGCTAATTTTCCTTTCAGAGAAACCTCGCTTTCCGTCACTTCTCTTAGCTCGGTCCTGCTTTTTTGAAGCTGCACCTGGCACACTTCCAAAGCTTCCGTCGTTTCTTTCAAAGAATTCTTCAACACGTTAATCTCGATCCTTAGTCGAGCTTCTCGTTCCTTCATCTCTCGTTTCAATCTGTGCAGCTCCGTTTTGCCTTTCGCTATTAAATCCTCGTACGACTGTGTGGTCGAGTTCATCTTCCTTTTCAAAGCCAGAACATCAGACGAACTCTTCCTCATATCCTTCTCGTACTTTCGCACCGAGACTTCCAAATCTTTCCTAACCATTGAAATCTTTCTAAAAGATTCTTGCAGCTCCTTGTGAGCTATTCTCTCATTCTCAAATGATTCTTCGTACGACCTTTTTAGTTCCTCCAGTTCTCTTTCTCTTTCTTCCTTGGATCTTTCCATGACTATTCTCATGTTTTCCAACTGGCCCTGGAGATCGTTTATCTGAAACCAAAAAAATATACCTTCAACTTCCAAACAACCTTTTTTCTATTTTGATATTGACATTTAATTATTAAACTACCTTCAACTTGTTAGCTTCATTTTCCTCACTCTTCTCTTTCAGCTCAGCGGTCAACATTTCAATAGCCCGAACCCTCTCCTGCATTATCCCATTCAGTTCCTCAATCTTCCTCTGTGTGCTTTTCAGTTCAACATGATTCATCAAATCTTCAGCTCTTGATCCACCAGAAGGTATCCTGCCTCCAAGGTCACTGCCTAAATTTTTAATCTCCTCAACTTCCTCATCCGAGGACAGCTGCAGTGGCGTGACCTTTGGCCGTTTTCTGATCTTCTTTAATCCTTTCTTCTTTTCCTTCTTTCCCTGAGACAAACTGTCGCTCTCGCTCAGAGAGTGAATCCTTTCCAGTTTCTTGAAAGTTAATTTCTTTCCAAGATTGGCCTCACAGAGAGACCGCCTCCTCTGATTCTCATACGTCCTCTCTTCAATCTTCTGCAAAATCTCATTAGGGATGCAATTTCCCTTCAAATCCAAGCTAACTAGAGTCGTGTTTTCTTTCAGACCTTCCAACACCAGCTTTCCTCCCTGCAACCCTAACGTGTTCCAAGCCAGATCCAGACTCTTCAGCGTCCGGTTCAGTCGCAAAAGTTTGGACAAAGGTGAACCGCAGAGTGGCGACATCTGGTTATAACGGAGCTCGAGTTTTTCCAGACTGTGATTTTTTGCAAGGCCTTCACAAAATTGGGCAAAGTACGTCGGCTCGGAACCAACTCCGTTCCAGTCCAGGCAGAGGTCTTTGATTGTGTTGTTTCTGATGAACAGCTGGCCGAGCTGCTCCACTAGACTGCCTGTTATGTTGTTGCCCTTGAGGTTCAAAGAGGTCACGATGGATGCCTCGCAGAATGCATTCAAGATGCAGGACAAACTTTTTGATAGCAACATACAGTCGGACAAGTTGACTGAGGTGATTGTCGTGCTCGATGATATCATTTGGGATAAAACCTCGCATACTGGGACTATTATTGATTGACAGGATAAATTCAAGACTCCTGTATTGCTGGAAGAAGTATATTTATATTTTTTTAGTACTTATACTCTTCATTTTACATATTTTACTTTTATTTTTTATTTGTTATATCTTAAAATGTCCTGAATTTTCTTTACACAAATTTTGAACTTCAATGCGCAGTGGATAAGATTGAACATCTCACCTTAAGAGGGCGCGAGTTCGATTCTCAGTTATTGAAATTTTTTTTATAATTTTTTATCAATTATTTTAAAAAATTAGGCGTAGAAAATAATGATTTTTAGGAAATTTTTATCTCATGATTTTTAATCTCAATCATTTCTAACGAATTTGTGAAATTCGAAAATTATGACCCGGGATTTAACAGTAATATAAAATTTTGAAAATGATATATATAGAATTGTTAAAAAATTGAACCAACAAAGTTTTGAAAAACACTTTGAACCTCGCGTTACGCTCCGCTGGTTTGAACCTAGCGACTGCGGGCAAAACAAAACCCCGACGCTCATGAAGGATCTCACCTGCTGGATTTAATAGCCTCGGAAACTTTGATCGGCACTAGAATACCATGCTTTTCGCATAACTGAATGAACAAGTCATGATCGTTCAACATTTTATCTCAATGTTTATCCACTTCTCGCAGTATTTACTTTGCAAATTGCACAACCGAAACCCATAGAACCGCCGGCTGTCACTTTTAACCATCCGTACCATCGCGGTTTAACTGACAAGAAAAACGTGATTGGTCGGAATTTAAACGGCTCGCTTTTCAAATTGCTTGGCGGGATATTTAAACGTTTTACAAAAAATATGCAAAGAAAACCAAATAAAATTAAACATCTACTATTCAATTTTTTTTATTTTTAAAATTTCTTTTTGGTATTTAAATGACAGGTTGAATTAAATGACAGCTCATAAAAGTGAACCATTAAAAATGTAATAAAACGTAAATAAACAAAAGAATTTTAATTTTTATTATTTGCTAAAAAAAAAACAACAATAAATATTTTGCATTGGTCAGTCTCGATCCGCCCTCGATATATCTCGAAAGGCCGCCGCGTTGTTTCTCGATTGCGCCTTATACGGCTCTGCCAGATGCGCGCTCAGTAAACTCAGTTTCGCTCAGTCCCCCGCGGTCCCCGGGCTGTAGGGAGTGCGGCGCTAATGCTCGAGTCGCACGTCAACGACACAAAGATGTGATATGCCGCTCGGTGCTATTCCCTCGCGAGACGTTAGGCCTAACGCTACTGATGACGATGTGCTGCTGACACGGTGCCCGTCCACCTTCTGTAAATAACAAGTCTTTGTTTATACGCGAGCTCCTCTGCTGCGCTGCCACAACTTCTCGCGAGATGGCCGACGAATCCAGCGTTCGCGTCGCGGTCCGGTAAGTCGACAATTTTTAAAAACCTCTCAACCCAAACTTGGCCTTTTAAAAATTGACTAGACGTCTGTCAACGATGTAAACAAAGTTTGACAGCTCGCGAAAACAAAATGCCAATCCAACGCAGATCTCGTTTGAATATTTATTTATTCGAAAAACAAAAAGGATTTTTTCTTAAAAATTGGACAAAAGTTGAAAACAATTTTGTTTGATGTGACATCCTGTTTGTTATTTTTAGTTTGGTCCGTCGAGTGAGGTTAATTGTGATTGATTTCGTAACGTATTTTTTTTCGGAATCTTTTGACTGTCATTGTGCAACTGTCTCGTGACACTTATGACATGGGGGCAATCTGTTGGGTTCCATGGGCATCATCTGACAACTCGGACGGAGAACAAAATTTATTGATTTGATTGATGCCGTCTGGACGTTGTGAAAAATAATATCGAGATATACCAAGCGTGCAGAGACGTTTACACCTGCGGTTGTGTGGGTGAGCTCGGCGTGGGCGATGATAATGCCCCTTTCTCGTGATTTAGTACCGGAATTGGATGCGAACTGATCTTGCTTTCTTCTCGATCGGCTTGTTCCTATTTTTCATTCATCCATTACCATACAATGCACAATTTTTCAATAACACATCCCTCCGGGTCATATTTTATTCATCGTTGTGCAATCAATATCAATTAATTGATTCATACTTCTCTTTTTAATTTTTCATCGGTTCTCTGTTTTATAATTTTTATAAAAATCAAATGGTTTCATTCAAGGTCGACGTTTTCTTACGTCAAAAAAAGAAAAAAAAATGATAATCGATTGACAAACGCATGTTTTGACCGAACAAATTTAGTTTGGCGAAACTTTGATAAAACTTTGAGGATTTTCCTTACATTTGCGAGTTATTTATTACAAAGCATGGACACGCTCAAGGAGAAATCACACGAGTTATTGGGGCAACGATGCAAGTCAAAATATGATGACAATTTTGTTGCAATGTTCACTGACGAGTCATAAAATTAATTTTTTAACATAAAACAACATGAATTATTTATGTTCAATAACTTTAAAATTGACTGAGTAAGCGGTTTTGTGGTTATTTGTTTTTTTAATATGTTTTTCAAACAATTGATTTACATCGGGGCAGGTAAACACTGACCTGCGTCATCTCGGAGTGTCTCGCTCATTTTTCTTTTTTTAAATGTGCGTCCGGTGCGTCAGACAAGGACAGAACGAGGCTGAGAAATGGACTTATAAGGAAAAGTGTTATGTAAATTAATCAGTATGTTATAATGTAAAACACATCGCAACGCTTTGTGTAATTCAATTGTAATTGTTTTGTACAACTACATTCCTTTCGACAGATTACGCTTGGCATCGATTAATCAGCCATGTAAATCATTAAGCATTTCAATTTCCGTCGACTGCGCAACCATCCGCATGTTATTACACGGTAATTACCATGTTACTGTCGCGAAATCACTCCGGGACTCTTCTTTTTATCGTTCTTTAGTAACGTTTAATCAGAGGCGATTTTCAAATTGAATCATACGTTTTAAAATTGTATTCTATATCTTGTTCTCACAAATGAATTGTAAATTTCCAATGATTAGTGATTAGTGAGCCTCAATTTTGGCTACTTGAATTTATTTGAATATCGATTAAAATAAAATTATCAAATTATTAAAATGTATTCCTTTTCGTTTTAACTTTTCTTTTCTTTCTATGATTTCTTTTTCTTCTTTTTTTTTTTTAGAAATATAAAAACGAGACCAAGTGCAATGACCCATTTGAGTTGGCATGTCAGAAACGTTATTTTTGATTTCCACAGACAAATGAGTGAAAAGTTACGCAAGAGTAATTAGCGGCATTCTAAGAAACAGAATTAGAGAGAGATAGAAAGAGCTTTACAACTTTATGAAAATTCATCGTCCATTGTGCACTTGAATGGACACGCCATGTGACTTTCAGTCATGCCAAAGATGGAAAATCGGTGCCGTGAAAAACAGGCACCTGTCGTGACAATGCCGAAGGTTCTTACAAATATTTGACTTGCTGTAAATATTTAGAGGTGCAGGTACTCGGTGGTTTCCAAACCCAAAACTTCAATAAATTTTATTTTTCAACTTTTATCCTTTCAAACTTTCCATCTCGAAGAAAAAATAAAAAATTTTTTTTATTGAAAAATTATTGATTTAAAAACATCATCTTGGAAAAACGAAATTATTAAGAAAAGTAGAATTAAAACAATTTTTTTAATTAAATAAAAATTAAACCATTTTGAGCTGTGTAATTGAAATGAAAATAGATTCCAAGTTTCACATGATATTAATTAACGACTGAAAATGTATAATTAGCGAGTTACAATCTCTGAAATTTGTCTAATACTAAATGTGCAAAATATTTAGGGGAAAAAAGTGTATGATAGCAAGTAACTGTGAGCCGCCTACATAAATGAATCGTTGCCAAAACTTTTGTTAGACCATTCATTATCCTTTTGTCTACTCTTTGGGAGCAATGAAAAGCTGGTCCCCTCGTTGCGCCGTCTTATTCACCGTCCATCTGCATATCGCACGCTCTTGCGTTTTCGTTGCCTTCTACAATGTTCATTCCTGTTTCCTTTTTCGTCTAGGCATGTTTTAAACAGTGACTCTCAATCAAGGCCCCTCTAACATATTTCTATTTACATTTCAAATTGCCACCATTAAGTATGGAAAGTGAAGAAAAAAAAAGTTTATGACCCAATCGTCGTTTATGAAATTTGCAATCTGTGGGTTTTCAAATAACAAATCGTCGCTTCAATTTTAATAAGCAGATGAAATGTTTAACTAATAAATTATTTATGCAGGAGACAATTTGAATAATTCGTCTCATCTTATTTATCTTTTTTTCATTTAGTTAAACGGATGGATTTATTCATGTTTATATTTAAGTTGTCCAATCACGTTCGGTCGCGCTTCCTTTCGGTAGTGCCACTTTTTGTTTCGTTGATTTTTTTTTTCGTTGACGGCATGCCTAACCGAGTGCAGTTCAAGTGAACTATCGATCGGCTCACAAAAGTCTTTATAACGTATAAGAAAGTTTCAATTACACTTACACCCACGAGTGTTAATAATAACGTTATGTAGAAAACTAAGGAGCCGTGTCTCACATTGCAAATAATCTTGATTCGTTATGCAATATTCAACGTGATTGCAAATCTTGGAATAGTTTCGTTTGTTTCGAATATGTTACCTGGTTAAAAAAAAAGTTCCATTCATAAGTTTTCATACCTATTGATTTGGAACAATGTTTCATCTTCTCAATAAAATATTTCAATTTATCCCTGATAAAAAAATCCACAACTGATGAAAGATTCGATTCAGTTTTTTTTGTTTTATTAAAAATTAAAAATAAACTGATGGAACGATGAGATATAATTTATTTTTGTACTTTTGCATGTTAAAGTTTGCCGTTTGACTTTTGAACAAAAATGGTAAGGAAAGGTTGCGAGGTAGTTTTTCACACTGGCAAATGCGATATGATTAGCGAAAGGCAGCGTGGCGAATTTTTAAACCAAATTTGACATGCTGGTATTCGAGGCACGACATTGCGCCCAGGTAGCAGATGTCGATGGGCTGCTTTGTACTCCTTTTCTGGCGAGCACTTGCGTTTTCGATTTTTTCACTACGTGACGTCGAATAATAACGTTTTGTTAATGAAAATTCATTAATTAATCAACTTGAAATTCAAATGAGTAAATAATTCTTGAATATAAAATGAAAAGGGAAATTACTAGACAAATTAACAAATTTGGAGTTGATCAACACTTTCCATCTGCATTCTTACGTTTTTTCAAGATTAGGATTTTTTTCGTTAAGATAACGGGAAAGACAAATGATAGGTCGATAATTTAGAAGGAACGGTGATTTATGATCTCAGTTATCAAACAACAAGAAGATGGAAAGTTTGACTATCAAGCCTTCGTCAGACCCCCCATAATTTGTTTGCATTACACAAAAGGCTTCAAGGCAAATAGTTTTTAATGCGCAATACCAACAGGCCTCCTAGTCATCCTCTGAGAGAATCAAATATTGACTTTTCAATTCTCATATATTTTTTATACCATTTTCCAAACAAGGAAACGAACAAGTCTTTCCTCATTATAACATCTTACTTGAAATTTTACAAAAAATAAGATTTAACACAAAATAAGACAAAAATATTAAAAAATTAAATTAAAATAATAAAGTTGTGATGTTTTTTTAGGATCCGGCCCCAGGTGGCAAGAGAGGTGATAGACATGTGCAGGATATGTACCCAAGTGCCACCAGGAGAACCGCAAGTTTTTCTGGGACCGGACAAGGCTTTCACCTACGACTACGTTTTCGACACAAATGCCACGCAAAGCGAGATCTATGACACTTGCGTGGCTCGTCTGGTGGAGGGTACCCTGGACGGTTACAATGCCACTGTGCTCGCCTACGGCCAAACCGGATCCGGAAAAACGTACTCCATGGGGACCGGCTTTGACGTCGAAATTGAAGACGACGTTGTTGGGATCATCCCCAGGGCTATAAAGCATCTCTTCGACGGCATTGCTGAAAAACAGGCACAGGCTAGAGCTAATGGACAGATGGCACCAGAATTTAAGGTCCGAATCACTCTGACTTTGAGTTCTTAAAAACATTTTGAAATTTCGATTCTAAAATTTTATAAAATGACATTTAAAAAGTAATACTTTATTGCAAATATCGACTGATTGATTTATTTACTGTTTGCAATGTTTTGTTTTATGCGGCAGAGATGTGTTGAAAAGTTGATATTTTTTTCAACAAGCGATAAGAACGTGACAAATTGAATTATTTAACGTGAGAAATATATATGTAAGCTTGTATTACACTGATAACACATGTTCTATATTCATTGGTTTGTAAAGAGCACTGTTTGAATAGTAATTTCTGTTAACGCTTACTTTTAACAGATAAATTAGATATTATTAAATGGTACTATTAATAGGTACTCGAACATTCGATCATTAAATAGACATTAATTACACAGAAGTTTTATAATTACACTGACAATGATAAAGAAAATAACAAAAACATAAAATGTACTACATGTGTACTTTTGTGAAAATGTTTTGAGTCTCTCGTTTCATAAAACTTGTTACATAAATGGTTGCGTGAATAAATACATTGTAACATGCGATACATAAAACATAATACCGATTATCAAAATCCGCCTGCGATAACTCGTTCCGAGTGACAAGCGAAAGATGCAATTACATCTGCGGTTCTCAGGTGGTTGTAAAACGACACTCTTGAGAGTAACTAAGTAATCGATCAACCAGCCAAGAACAATAAAAAATTGTTTTTTATCTACGTTTTTAAAGCAACTTTGTTTCTTCTTATAGATAACTGCACAATTTTTGGAATTGTATAACGAGGATCTGAAGGACCTTCTGGAACCTGGTGGTCCGCGAGGTGGCGCGCGGATTCACGAGGACACCATGGGTAATATTCATCTGGCAGGTGTGGAACCCAGGTCGGTGCTAAGTCCGGATCAAGCACTCGAATACCTTCGTCTGGGAGCTCTATCGCGAACCACAGGCTCCACGCAGATGAACACCCAATCGTCCCGTTCGCATGCTATCTTTACACTTTATATAAAACAACAAAGGTGCATTAAAGTTGAGGATCCAGATGCGGACATTGATACGAGTAGGATGGAACTTACAAACGAGTTCGAAACACTCTCGGCAAAATTTCATTTTGTTGATCTTGCTGGTTCAGAGAGGTTGAAGAGAACAGGTGCCACCGGTGACAGGGCTAAAGAAGGCATTTCTATAAACTGCGGACTGGTGAGGCAATATTTTGATACAAAGTGACTTTTTTAATGATAATAAGTAGTAACTCTGTGTTTGGTTTTCATTTTAGTTGGCGTTGGGGAATGTAATATCAGCGCTCGGGGACAAAACGAAGAAATCATTCCACGTTCCATACAGAGATTCCAAGCTGACAAGACTTTTGCAAGATTCACTGGGTGGGAACAGTCAGACATGCATGATCGCCTGCGTGTCGCCCAGCGATCGGGATTTCATGGAAACGTTGAGCACATTGAAATACGCCAACCGTGCCCGTAATATCAAGAACAAGGTCACTATCAACCAAGACAAAAGTTCACGCACGATTGTCTCGCTGCGTAGAGAAATACAGCAACTTCAATTGGAGCTCCTCGAGTATCGCCAAGGTGTGGAAATCGCTTCATCTTTCGTCCTCTACCACGATTCTTTTTATCCCTCGCTCTTATTTCGCTCTCATTTCTTCTCATTTCCAGCGGCACTTTTATCCCATCAAGACAAAATTATCAAAACCGAACCTAAGACTGAAAGTAACCCTTTCCGTATCCTTTATCAAAAAGCTTTATCAAAAACTCAAAATATATTGTGATTTAAAGTTTGTTTATTGTCGTAGGCAAAAGAGTTGTTGGCGAGGATGGTGTGAATGACGCCTGGCACGAGAATCAGATGCTGAACAGTGAATTGCAAAGTTTGCGTACAAGAGTAAAAGCTCTTTCTGAAACTGTGGAAGCTCTCACAGCAAAGAATGCTCTACTCTTGGCTGAGAAAGCTACTGGTAAATGGATGAATTCTTCGGGCGAAGGAACCGAAGTTACTAGTATGGTTCAGGGATATTTGCAAGAAATCGAGGAGCTTCGAGCCCGGCTACTGGAAGCTGAAGCCATGTATCAACAACTCAAGAAACGACAAAATCAGGTAGGTTAATTGAGAAAAAACAAAAGTAATGAAAAATAAAACAAAGAAACTATAAATGTTTATTAATATTCGGTTCTGGTGTTACTAATTAAAGTATAATACTACTTACCATGGACATTCTTTACAGTTTACCGTCTACTAACATTGTCACTAACCCACATTTTACAATGATTCTTTATTTAGACACCTAATATTCCTGGCAAAACACAGATTAACGCGGCGAATCCGTACAACGATACCTCTTACTCAGTCATGGGCGATTCGATGTCCGTTTTGAGCGACGCCAAGAAGGAGTTGAAAAGGGACATTGAAAATTTATCATTTCTGAAGAATCAGAACAATTCGAACATGAGCAGCAAGGACGGCGACGATGAAAACAACGATGACACGGAAAATGGTCAGGAGTCGTTAAGTGAGGACGATTCTGAAGACGACTCGGATAGAAAAGGTAATTAAAATTGTTTGTTTCAATAGTTAACAGTGAAAATCATAAAACGATATAATAATGAATAAATAATTATTTTAGTTGAAGATGAAGAAGAAGCAGCAATGGGTCGAGAGCTTGAGGCGTTGACGTCAGACATCGACGTAAAACAGCGACTGATTCAAGAACTCGAGCGATCTCAACGTCAATTGCAGTCACTAAAACAACATTACGAGGACA
Organism: Trissolcus japonicus; assembly: GCA_030522925.1. Classification (NCBI taxonomy): domain Eukaryota; kingdom Metazoa; phylum Arthropoda; class Insecta; order Hymenoptera; family Scelionidae; genus Trissolcus; species Trissolcus japonicus. The sequence goes on along the minus strand of JAPYZS010000170.1, from coordinate 195,484 downwards.
AGCTGTCACAGTTACAAGCAAGGATCCGCGATACCCAGGAGGAGCGAGACAAAGTACTGTCCTCGCTGCAGCAACACCCCACGCCTCAGACCGAGAAAGTGAAAAAATTGCGCGACGAGTATGAGAAAAAATTGAACGTGATGCAGAAAGAGATGCGACTTCTGCAAACTGCGAAAAAAGAGCACGCAAGACTGCTAAAGAACCAGACGCAAAGCGAAAACAGATTGCGTGGGCTGCGCAACGAGTTGGCTGAGATGAAGAGGGCCAAGGTGAAGCTTCTTAATAAGATGAGGGAGGAAGCCCAGAAGCATAAAGAGAATGAGCTGCGTCGTAACAGGGAGATCGCACAGTTGCGTAAAGAAAGTCGCAAGAACGCAAATATGATTCGTACGCTCGAGGCTGATCGCAGGATGAAGGAAGTGGTGCTGAGAAGGAAACAAGAAGAGGTCACAGCGCTGAGGAAGAGGGATCGTGGGTTGAGCTTGAAAGTAGCTGGACGAACCCCTGCACAGAGGGCGTTCAATCCCAAGGCACTCAAACAGCGATGGCAAACATTCGAGAGAACAATTACGAAGCAAGCGATTGCCAAGCAGGCTGCTGCTGAAGCCGAAAGGGAGATGGAACGACTGTTACAGGAACGAGAAGAATTGGGACGGGAATTTGAAAAATTGCAAAAACAACGGAGCACGATGGTCAATAAGGATGATCATTCGGAACTGGATGATGAGATTGATAATGTTAAAAGCAAGATCAGTTACTTGCAGGTAAAGAAGATGAATGTTAAAAATTAAAAAAAAACAAGATAAAAGCTTATTTTATTTTATTGTAATACTACTTGGATTATTTATGAATTTAGGATAGCATAGCAGAATGTCAAAGAGATATGGTCGATATGGGCGACGGCGATGGCGAAGGAGAGGGAGACAGCGGAGTCGAGTCTTTGATAAGCACGATTCGGAGCGTTGACGAGGCACAATATTTGCTTCAAAGGATGCTCACGTTTACTGTCGAACAAAGCTTCGTTGCTGCGCAAAAGCAGATGGAGATTCGTGACATGGAGTCGCGTTTGACTCAGGTGGCCCAGGAGAGCGATGTTCAGCATCAGCTTCTGGAACACGTACTGAGAGACCGCGATCTTCTAGCCTTATCGAACAGCAATAATACTATGAATTACAATAGTCCACCAAGTTCCAGAAGTTCATCGCCCGACAAGTAAATTAATTATTTTGTTATAAATTAATTTGTAATTTTGAAAGCTGAATACATTTTGAATACACTTGTTTATGTATTTCAGTAGTGAAAGTTTGCATATAACATCAACGAGTGAAGACAAACAGAGGCGCAATAAAGTTCGACGAAGGACAACTCTACCACAAGAGCTACTTTATGGAACAAGCAATGATAGCCAGACAAACGAAGATCAGAATCAAAACCATAATCATCCTCTGACGAGAGTCCCAAGTGCACCTGGAAGTTTGAAGTGAGTTGCAATTTTGTGTACATTATTTTATATCACCGAATCATTTTGTTCAAACTTTGTTATATCATTTTTCACCATCACAATATTATTTGGACAATGTTTTTATCTCCGTATCCGTTTTTTGTATGTAGTTGAATTTCTTCTTTGATGTTGAAATAGGCTTTCTTCTTCTAATTCAAATTTGTTCCTCTCGTTAGTTTTTATTTTGTAACAGGAATTCTCTATGAAACATCTTTCATTTAAATATAGGTATCATTTTTTATTCTTCCCTATTTTCTGAACTAAACTGGTTCTAACGAATTGTAACCCAAATTTCGTATTTTTATCGACCCTCGAAATTGCAGAGGTTTGATTCTTACCAGAAATCAGTTGGGTGGCAATACCGGTTCTCCAACGATGAGTCGTCGTGAGAATACTTCACCTCGACTACTACGCAGACCTCTGCACCCTAGTGGTGGTTCCATGTGAGTCATAATCCCCCAGTCGATAATTCTTTTAATCTTAGTAGTATATAAAAGCACACAAATGCAATTATTATATTTGATTAGTCGTTATAATCGATTATCTTTGTTAGAAAATTTTCACCAAGCACTTCACCTCACGCTGCACTGCATTTTTATATAATTGTTCAGATAGGTTTATTGCAAATCTGACTTTTGTTGCAAGAAAGTATTAACTTTTAATATTTATGTTACGTGAATCAAAATAGCAATCAGGTTTAAAATAACAAATTGTTACGAGTCTTGAATTTGTACATTTGTACATTGGAATTGCGCGAAAAAAAAAGAAAGATGCTAGTTGAAGACATTGAACATTTTCTCTTCGAACGGTATTATTATGATTTAATTTAACTCGATGTATTACACTAACGGCATTTATACCGTCCAAAAAGTGGCAGTTTGTATTATGTCAGGTATTTCACGTTTTGTTATGTGTGCTGAAATAAGAAATTAATAATATTAACTCGTATTTCTGTTAATTTTGTTGTAACTGTCTGAGTTATCTGTGCAGTATATGTGTCAGGCTGCATTCGACTGGTTGTGAATGCACTTCTAACTGAGTACCAAATTATGGACTTTCGAGAAACAAAAAAGACTATATATGTGAACTTACGAAATCTGCTTCTAGTGTCTCTTTTACTACTGCTAAAGTGTAACTGTCTGCACTAAATGTACTTATTGTTAAACTGGACGAGTATTAATGTAGCGAGTCAAAGTTTTATATTATTAGTGAAACAGCAATCGATGATGGTCGGCGTGTAAAATTAGTCTGAGTAATAAAAAAGGTCTTGTTAACAAAGATAAGTGTTCTTCAAAATCCTGCCAGCTGAAAATTTAACGAGTTCATGCGCTAACTGCTTTTCTTGTTGTACAAACCAATTCTTGTTGACTCTTCTAATTCGTCCCATTAAAACTGTCTAATACCAACTACATACAACGTTAATTATAACAAAAACGTGTTTATTAATAAAAGAAATTAATAAAATAATCAAATAACAAGTATCAAGTCAACGATCAAAAAATCGAGAGATCAATTTTTTCGTTTTAATCGCCGCAGTAACTTTGAAGCGACGTCATTGTCTCATTTCATACAAAGTAATTCCGAAAAACAAAAGTACAAAAAGGAATAAAAACAAAAAACCGTTTAACAAGTTTTATGAAAAAGAAAAGATTGCACCACTAAAGCTGCATGACACATCTCATTTTATCATCATTTTCAAAGCATGTCGTCATGATTTTCAACTAACATGCTAAAACTAACAATCGACCAAACCAGGGAGCAGGTATCTCTTTTGGGCATTTCATCGCCGCCTGGATCGCCCACGACTCACCGTCGGTTCAACGCTCGCGAGGAAAACGTCTTCTCCAGGCTCACTGCCAGCAGACAACCAACCCAGGTGGACCCGCAACCAACCAGAGGAGTCATCTCAGATTATCATGGAAAAGTATGCAATTTTAACTTGTTGAATTTTTTTCATCTTTGAAAATGCAATTCTACAGTTCCTAATTATGATTTTGTTTTTTTTTGTAGACTGCACCTAGATCAGTACTGCAGTGTTCTCACATTGCAGAAGGTCACAGCAAAGCAGTGCTCGCTGTTTGTGCTACAAACGACCTGATGTTCAGTGGCTCTAAAGGTGGCGAAAATTGAATAAGTCTTATTGATACCTATCCAACGATTTGCATTAAAATCTTATCTTATAATTGTCTTTTTTAATACCTTTTTAGATCGTACAGTTAAGGTGTGGGATTTACGAACAGGTTTAGAAAATTTAACCCTGAGTGGTCACCCGAACAACGTGGTAGGAGTGGAATACTCTCACGTGCACAACGTCCTGTTCAGCGTTTCCGCAACCTACGTAAAAGTCTGGGACCTTCGAGTTGGAACGGAAAGTATCAAGACGATCTTCACGGGCGACCAGAACCAAAAAGAAACCGCAGGATCGACGCCCTGCAAGACCCTGCAGATGCCTTCTGGTGATACCACTATCAATGATATAGCGCTCGGGTTGGATGACCAGGAATTTTACACAGCTTCGGGTGACAGAGTGCGGGTGTGGGACATTCGTAAAATGAGCTTCGCTGGCAGACTGACTACCCCACACACTGCTGCGGTCATGTGTCTGACAGTTGCCCAAGACGGTAGACTAATTGCTGGCAGCAAGGATCACCATATTTCTCTTGTTGACTTGTATAATCCGGGTCAACCAGTCAGTTTGACGCCTCCTCATTACGACGGAGTGGAATGTTTGGCTACTTCTGGTTCGACACTTTTTTCAGGTACCAATTATGGGGATCCATCTATGGATTTTTGTCAAGTCAAAATTTTTTCTTTCTTGCTTTTATTTATTGTTTTATTCAAATTTTTAGGCTCACGAGACATGTGCATGAAGCGATGGGATCTAAGTCGGATGGAATTGGTGCAGTCGTTGAATAATGCCCACAAAGACTGGATATTGGGACTAACGCTCATAAACAACGGTTCGATAATGATATCTGGTTGTCGAGGTGGCGTGTTACGGGCTTGGTCAGTGCCAAAAGACCAGTCCGAGGAATGCGCTCTGTTAGGAGAAATACGCGCCCACAATTCTGCGATCAACGCTATCGCAACCAACCAGTCGCACATATTCACAGCTAGCAAGTGAGTACTTTTCTAAAAAAAGAAAAACATTTTACAACGCAGACCTACACACCTTAATCATACATTCAATTCGAACAACAGTTTGATTGTTATTTTTACACATACTAATTTATCGCAGTTTGTCTTGGTTCAAAATTCATCCCTAGGTGCAAGTTACTTTTTCAATTGGATGATTCTCAATGTTTAGTTGCAATCAAACCTCGGTTTTGAAATACCTTTAAACGCTACTAGATTTGTTTTATCCCCATAGAATAACACCTGTAATGTTGTTACAGCTCTGGAGAAGTGAAGCTCTGGCGCATCCCTCAATCCTCCCCGACCATGTCAATGTCCACAATATCTCTCTAACTTATTTTAATCGTTTGCTGCTTTTTGTTTGTCCAATATACTTTCATTACCAGCACACACTATTTGCACAGGTGCACAAAATCTTTTCTTTCAAGCTAAATAGTTCACGACTGAGTCGCGCTTTTTTTTCATTGCAATTCATTGTGTTCATTCATTTCTGTATGACGCAAGCGATTATAAAAGTTATTTTTACATTTCTACTTATGGTGTCTCTCATTGCACATTATTGTTATTTATTTCAAGATTAATTAATTTCCTGCGACGTTGACTGATTTTGGAAGACGATTTTGTTTTCATAAAACTTGTAATTCTTCCAACAAACGTCGCAGGGATTTGAACAGCAAATAATCCTTATCCCAAGTTTCACGGTTTACACCTTCTGTCAATAACAATTTGACTTTTTTATGTTGTTTCATTTGATATATTGTTGTTACAATTGATTTCATTTTGTTTTTGCTTTTGTATTATATTTATTCTCCAATTTTTCGTGCATTGCATGATTTCTGCCACCATTGTACACGAAGTGATGGCACTCTGAGACTGTGGACTTACAACAAGAGGGACAGCACGAGGACATTCCAAAGGAGCAACTCCATGAAGTGCTAGTGCGACCCACCCGATCGTACTTACTTAAGTGCTTTACTCCGTTTAATTCGAATTAATTTATCAATTGATTTTTATTTATGTAAATAGCAGATGGGTTATTTATGAACTAAGTTATTTATACACGTTTTTTGATGTCAAAGAGAACAGGGATAGTAATTTTCTGATTTTCTTATCAGTATTATCGACTGAGTTTATTAATATCTGATCAACGATTTTAATGTTGATGTTTTTTTAAAGAAAAAAAGTATCTGAAATTAGTGCAATAAGTTTTGTAAAACATTTGTTCAAAGTATCTTCCGAGTACTGAATTGAAAATTCACCCAAATTGTGCATTATATTTGATTTATAACAATAATTTATCTTGTGTGTAACTTCGAAAGAAGTTCACCATTTTTGTAAACATTGTCTCTGTGTAAAATTTGTGTATCGGCGTAACTGAAATGATGATTGTCAAACGCGAAGAGCTTTTTTAGAAGTACTTTTTCTCTGCCCGTTTCTTTATGTTACAACAATAATAATTCAATATACTTGTTAATGTCTTTTTAACACAAATATCACAATATTACTTAGAAAAGGCATAGAAAAATGTATTTCTAATCATTCATCCTTGTAATATAGTCAATAATGTAAGTGATTATAACAAGAGAGAAAAGAAAATCAAAAGTGAACGATTGGATCTCACGAAAGATCTTATTATTTTTGAATAGATAGTTATACATTCCTAAAGCTCAAGACCAGAAAAGTTAATATAACCTCGAGCAAATTAGTTTGGTTGAAAGAACAAATTGAATATAATATTCTTGTACGAACAATTTTTCAATGAACTGACGAGCGCGTCTGTTAAATGTCTATTGAGCCAACTTAGCTTTGAGTTGTGATTGTAAGCCAGAGGTTCTAATAATGTATACAAAACGAAGTGCACGGTGCGGTGTTTCGCAAAAGCGCCTAAAAGGGTAAGGATAAGGGAAAGAGAAATCGGCATTGCCAGGCATTTATTTTGTATCATCAGTTATTGATACCAATGTAATAACTAATGTTATTTTAGTACAAAAATCTAGATGTGAGAGATCGAAATCTCATTCGACAGCCTTTGTATTTTCAATGAATAGGCTTGGCCGTTGTCCATTTTTCTTCTGGAAATGCCAAAAAATTTACTTAAGGACATATTAATACGATTACATTAGATTACGTGCTGGGAAAGAATAAAATGAATTTATCAAAAAGTCAACGTTTAATTTATCTTTCGTTCCATTTACCTTTTATCCTTGCAGAATAAAATTTAAAATTTTATATCGTCTTCACTTTTGCAATCTATTATTTCTGTCACAATTTCGTTTTCCATCTCAGCTCTTGTATTTATTGCGACATGTTTTGTTTTCTTAATGTTCGTAAACATTTTGATAACGGGAGCTGCTGTACTCGTTGGAACATCACTTTTAACATCAGGAGCAACTGTACTTGACGGAGCAGTGGTAGCATTTAGGATAACAGGCGTAACTACACTCGTTAATGGTGGATCAGTAACAATATTATCGACTGTAGTTGGAATATCGGTACCAACAGTTGTGCTCACATCGATTGTATAATTTTCACCACTTGTAACATCACCGAACTCAATTTTTTTGTACTCTTCAGTTGTTTCGCTTGTAACATTTGTATCTTCTATTTTTTTGTCTCCCGAGGTTGCCTCAGTCGTATAATTTGTAACAGTTTCAACGGTTTTATCCGTATGTTCAGTGTCAGATTTTTTGTAATCTTTTGAGATCGCGTAGAGGGAAGTTACTTGTGTATCGTCGTAGTGGACAGGTTTTGCCCACGCTGGTCGAATATCCAATAATTTTAACGAATAATCCTCAACGAACGAGTACGAATTTTCCGTATCCATAAACGTACCCTCGACATGAGTGTTGGTCTCAAAATCATCTGTGATGTTCATCACACTGCAAAATTGTTGCTGCAACCAAAAGTAATTTACTGACCAATAAAATCTAGTTTGAATTAAAATTATTTTGAATAAATCTGCGTGATTCTCACCACATTGATGGGTGTTTCAGGAGTGACTCCTTTGAAAATAAGAAGAGCCAAAATTGAAGGCCTAAAATAACTGCAATCATTGAGTTCCCTGCACTTCCTTATACTAATATCCTCAGGAACGTTTTTATTCAAAAGAGACACCAGTTCCAACTTTTCTTTCTTCGTTTCATTTTTGGTTGCTATATGGGTCGAATTGGTGACAGTAAAATCTGTCATGCATTCTCCCATCAAAGATTCCTCCATGTCTTCAAAGGTCAGTTCCGTTTTTGTAGTAAAATCAACCCCCACGTTTAATTCGTTCATCATAATCTTCACTTTCATCAGTTCATGACTGTTCAAATTGTTCAACGTCACGTAACTTTTGATCCCACTCCTGTCAAATTTGATTTCAAATTTTACAAAATTCGCTGGCAGATTCCGCGTCTCGTTTGAAGTCTCTTCTTTGCCGTCCAGCAATATTGGCTTTGATTCATACTGACAGGATAAAGTGTCTTGAGATTTCGGACGGCAGGATACCAAATGTGTCAAATCGACGAAATGTCGAACAGTTTCATTTGTCATGAGAACATAATTGGCAGTTAATTTGGATTTGTAGATGTATTCTGGTCCTTGTGGCCATGCCGTTTCATTCGTGATGCTGGTAGCTGAAATTTTGCAAAAAGATTTACAAAAGTTTGATTCTGCAAAAAGTTCTAATTTATGACATGATTTATCATAATTGAATTTTATAATGTGACATATTTATGATCACAAACTCATTTATTATAATTTGATATATATAATTTAAGCTGAATAAAACAAAAATCATTGAAAATTTAATATAAAGAAATTGAATTTCAGTTTCACAAAACCTGCTTAGTTTATGAATTTCAAATGGGTGATATAATGTCTTACCTAAAAATAAGGGAATTATTGACCAGAGCATTCCGCTGGAACACGAGAAACTACACTCTAACTAAAGATGCATCAGTTGAAAAGCTCTTATACATAGTTTGAGTTACATTTGGTTACCTATACCAAAAAGTAAATTATCTTATTAGCTCTTTTGCTTCCTAGTCTTTGTGCACCATATTCACTTGAGGACTAAAATTAGAATGTCTTTTTGACGATTCCTCTTTTTCAAGTTCATTCTTTTTTTCTTGCTTTCAATAAATGATTACCAAATGATATTCCAATTTCGTTGTATTTGAGTCATTTTGTCATTTCAAAATAAAAATTACTTTTAAATATGATAAATAAGAAAAAAATTCAATTAAGAAATACATTCATTGATGATTTGATTTACAATTTCGTAGTTTATAATTAATATTCGTCATTTCACAATAGAAGTCTGTTGTAAATATGATAAATGAAAAATTTAAATACACACAAAGATTCTTTGATGATTTAATTAAGAGCTCGATGCTTCATGAGGAAAAAGATCGTATGACGAAAGTAACTGATTTTTACAATTATCGGGAAATTTTATCAGGAAAATTTAGACTGTACTACATTGGATAAACAAGCTAAAATCAGCATCTTGGATACTTGGACACTTCATGCAAAACTGATAAAATGATTTTATCAAAAAATCATAGTTTTATTTTTAAATACCGATTGCAAAATAGTTTATCGATAGCCGGAAAATCAGACGACATTCGTACTTTTATGCAATATTTTATAGGAAAAACGTGCAATTTTCCCGTTACCGGTCTGACGCACTCTGCTTAGAAGTTGATAATAAAAACAAAACTATTCACAATATAAAGAGCTCGGCAAACAGAATAAAAAGGCCATTTTCCAATCTGGCAGTCATCAGAATAGCACGAAGTAGTTACGAATCATCATGATTGCCACCGTCGTACCATTTTTCTTGTGTCAGTATATTAATATAATTATACTTGATCATTCAATCAAATTCAAATTTTTTTTCAACAAATTTTTCACAATCAATTAATTAATACTTAAATAATTAAAATAAACATAAACATCTAAAATAATTAGATATTTGCAATTCGACTAATTTTTTGATCATTTTTTTTTCAGTTGCAACTGTGCCAAACAATCCGGTTTGGAAACATGGACCAGAGTTCGTTTTCAATTCAACAGCCACAGTCATCGCCGAGGGATTCAAAGGTGGAGAAGTCACAAAAGGAATGACTGTCGATAACGAGATCCTTTGCAGACAAATAAATTTGAACACTCTGACCTGTGGATTCAGACACCTCAACTTTGATTTCTTCGATCACAATGCCAACAATCAAGCTACCCAAGATCACAGCAAGCATCACAACCACGGTCCCAGTCATGACGGTCCCTTGCACCACATCTACGGGACCATCCCCTTCGAAGTGAAATTTAATCACCGAGGTGTCGAAAGCATCATTGTGAACAGAAGTGCGACTACAGATTTTCGAGCTGACCTTGTGAAATCTGTTGCAAATCTGCTTAACGTGGGGGTGGACTTAAGTGGTGGCGAGTTTAAACCAACAAACCAAGTGCGGCAGACCAGAGAGCAGGTGAACTTCTTGCTGGGAAAGTGCGAAGCTAATGTTGCGGTTCAGTTTAAGGATCACACCGTGGAAGGTCCTGCTCATTTACAGTTGGAATTGGCTGTGCCGATTCAGAATTTGAACGGCAGGGAATTGGCTCTGGGCAAATATAGGGAAAGTCAGGACTGTGTCCGGGATCTGAAATTCTTCTGGAGTGGGTTGGTTTTGAAGGAGTTGGACAAGGATCCTAACTTGAGCTTTGTAAGATAAAGTTTTAAAATTTTGAAATTCAAAAAACATGTGAATGAATTTTCTTGATGGTGTGCAATTCTTTTGTTTCAGTCAAAAGCTGTGGATTATATCAATGTCAACCGTGAAAGCTACAAAGCCAGGACTGATATTAAAATGACAACTATGAGGCACAATGATAAGATTAATCTTGAAGAAAGATTTACCTTGGACTTAGCCGAGGTTCGTGCTGCCAAGGGTGCACCACAACAGATTCAAGATCCTGTCACCATTAACTTCGATAATTCTGCGTAAATTGTATATGTATAATAAAAAAACCTCCAAGTCTCCGTTGTATTATATTAACATTATATAGTTTATTGAATCAAAATGCAGAAACGTACAAAAATCGTATTTTTAGTGTTAAAAATGAAAACAAATTTTTTAATTCTGCGATAACGTTTTAAGGGTGCATGGTTAAGGATCATGAAATGTATTTACTTAATGTTTTTTCTCTAACATTTATCAATATTTTTATTAAATATCCAACATGTACAAAAGGAAGCAATTAAATGAAGTCTACTTATAATGCACATTCATTTCTTGATCACTTTTCTTTCAGTATTTAAAACATCAAATGATAAAAACAATTTAACAACTTTTCATTCAAGCTAACAGTTTCCTATACTAGACATACTGTTATAGCACTGTATAATTGCCTGTTGGGTCTTAATGATCTCCAAATTTGGAGAGCACAAAACGCTATCAATAAAAGTAAGATGTTTCAAAAGTGGGTTCAAAGCATCTTCGTACTTGTTCTCCAACATCAACGAAACAGCAGAAACTCTCTTCTTTTCTGATTCTTTTAATTTTTTTCTAATGGCATTGACGTTGATTTTTGCGCCACACAAGGAACATTTGATGTTGTTTCCTGGACCGTCGTATGGTGTTGAACAGGAAGAGCATTTGTATCGAAATTCTTGTACTGGTAAAGCAGCTGGCCAGTCCTTTTTGCAAGGTTCGCAGGAGCAGTTGAAATGATACTTATGGGACAAATATTCCTGTCTCTCATTTTTACTTGACGTTAAAAAATGAGGCCCATAATTGTCCAAAATTTCGTCTCCTTTTTTTATTAGTCGAGTGGTTCTTACTACTACAATACCTGCAAGTGAGAATAATTGTTTAATAATTTTGATTTGCAATTTTAAATTTTCCCAAATGTTTGTTCCCAAAAAATTACCTTCTGGATAGGAATGCCTGATAACATTTGGATAGCAACTGTGATTCGTCAAACTAACAGTTGCATAAATCGCTCCACCGACATTACGAGGTTCCCAGAGTTTACTCTGCGAATCATAAACGTTTTCAACAATTTCATAGGCATTGCAATTGATGATCTGAACGTGTCTGAAGAAAATTACGGCTATGACAATTTTCTGTGTGTCGTCCAGAACAATATCCGTGCATTTTTTTAATACAAAGTCCAAGCACTTGGTAAAAAACACCGCTCTCACAGCATAGATAAGATTTTCTGACGGGTTCATCTGGGCACAGTGAGTTTCTAAGGAACAGACAGTCTTGTAATCCAGCGGATCGTACAACATTTTCAGTTCCCTCTGTACGTTGTGACCCAACTCCGTTGCGTTTTCAATTTCGAAAATTTGTCTGTTCAATTTTTTCTCCTCTGTGAATAAATTTGAAATTGTACTCCTGTAAGCCAGTAAAAGGTGGGAATTATTGAAATCGTTCCTGTGAAAGAGAGCGAATATCGGACACTCATATTCGTGGTAAAGTTTCCACGATATCTTGCGACACTCTTCTGAACAGTAGATCACCTGAAAAATCAATTTAATATCATTTTCAAAAAGAAAAAAAATGTATGCAAAAATTTTATTTCTACTAAAAAATATTTTGTTATATTTTAAATTTTACTTTAAATTGCTAATTTTTTTATTATTCTTTTTGTAGGAAATGAATTTGTGTTGTGTTGAATGTGTAAAAAAAAGAAATAAGAATGCAAACTTACGGATTGGCAATGCGTGCAGGGTACAATAACAGAATTATCAAAGTTCAGACATGTGTAACAGTGCAAGCAATTCGAATGCAAAACATCTCTATTAATACTCGAGGAGAATGGTTGGTCTACGATCACCGTGCTTCCCACAGGAATATCGCGAATTGCGTACAGATATCTTCCTTTCGTTGCGCTATACCCGGGAGATATCGAATTCGAGCAACATCTCAGTAAATTATGAGCTTGCCCATAAAGCTTTGGTATCGCTATCTAATCGATAATAAAAATTTGCATCGTTAATAAAATAATCAAATCTCAAAAAAATATCCAATTGAAAATAATAATTGAAATTACCTTTGTATTGTTTGATGACAAATTTTTGCTTTTCATCGAATCTCTGCCCTTTTTTAATTTCTGTAAAAACATCTGCAGCAAATTCTGTTTCGTCTGCTTGATATTTTCGCTCAGCGTGCAAGTTTTTTCCGCCAGCAGATTCAATTCCGCCATCGCTTTGTTTAGAGCATTTTTAGCATTTTCGGGTTGCTTCATGATCTTGTACAGTTCGTTTTCTATCAGATAGCATTCGATTTTACACTCGGCAAGAAAGTCAGCGTGTTCCTTGGACGCGCTACTTGTGAGGTACTTGACGTCTTTTAGGCACTCAGCGAATATCCTCGTTTTGAACCAATACCTTATTCGTTCCATCAAAATTTCCCAGTAAATCTTGCTCTCGATGTTAGCGGCTAACAAAGCTTTGTTTAATAATTTTATAGTGTTGTGACTTGGGTCATGCGCGGTTCCAACTGCAGTTTGAAATATCTTCCCCGCTGTACCGTCGTTTTTTGAATCGAAGCAGTCGTTGACTTTTATGTTCCGTACTTGCGGCAGATTTATCAATGATTGGATCATCTCGCGTCTTTTTCCTGACGCTGAAGATTTTTTGAAGCTTTCGTATGATGCCGAATTGAATACGGAATTGTAAATGTTTCTTTGATATTGATTGTAGGTTTCACTGAAAAAAATATGAGGTTTAATTAATAAACGAATCATTTGATTCGTTAACATCGGTTGCCAAACGTTTCGGAAAGGTTTATTTTGATTAATTATATTTATCAGCATTTCATCTTGCAGTTTCCATTGTTAGAACCGCGCGCAACTCTTGCATCAAATGTGGAACAAGGTATTTTATTTTCGTGAATTCTTGAAATATACTATTATTATCATTTTGTAACTTAAAATCTTTTCAATATCGAAATTCTCATAAGAGAAAAAAGTATTTTTCAATGTTTCTGCAAATAAAATATTGTTTTATAACTGTTTGTGTGTAATTTCTTAATCAAATCATTTTTAAGTTCAAATGTTGAATGAACAAAATTTCAATAATGACTGAGTTTTAAAATCAAAAGTAGTAAGGTCGATAATTGATATAAAACAAAAACTTACATTGTTTTTTGTAAATTATTATCCATTTTTGCTGATTGTCTTGAACAAAACTGGGTAAAAGCTTTTGTTCGCGAACAACTGTAGCCCGAGCACAACGCGAACTATGAAGTTTTCTCACTACCTGACGATCTATATTAAACGTCGATAAAAGTCAACATCTCTATTAATAGCTAAGATTTTTCTCTATCTATAGATGATTGTGAGCAACTGATGAGGCAAACCTATGGGATTTGATGGATTGAAAATTCTTTTTCAAATTTTTCTAAAACGTTTGATTTTGACGTCATTTCTAACGATTACATACGAAGTGGTCGAAAAATTTTGAATTATAATTGAATCTTTTTAAATAAAAAAAATTGTTGTTCAAAAATTATCATGGTATGCAAAAATCTTTTAATTTTGTTGCAAAAAAAATTGGCATTGGGTTTTTTTTGTTGGGTTTAATAAGTTACATTTGTTTTTCAATGAATCACATTCGATCATATTATATAAACATTTTTTTTTCATATAAAATTAGTTAATAATAATATGGATGTTGTATTTTTTGTAAGCTTAACTGATACGGTCGTTTCCTATCTATCCAAGAGTTACTAAGCAATGTTTTCTACCTTACTAATCGAAAAAAATATAAATGAATGAATATGTATTGCTTATAATTCGTGAATAATTATTTATTTCAAATTTTTAGGAACACCTATTAAACAATTATTATATTGTTTATTACAATTGAAAAATATTTTTAAAAAACTTGTTCATATTTGAGAGTAGTGTGGTGGTTTTCGAAACTGTTTTTTAATGTCGACTTTAATATCACACGCTTTTAAAAAATGTGCATTATTTTACTTCGTTTGAAATTTCATTACCTCGTTGTCAATAAAATACTACAATTGAAATTGTTATTTTTATATATATTCTTATAAATTAAGCGTGCTTATTATTTAATTTTTCTTTAAGTTCAATCGTGAACTTAAAGTTCACGATTGTAACTTTTAAACTTGTAAATTGTAAACTTTTAAAAAATTTTTTTCAAGTGTGATATTATGTTTTGAATTGACACTCGTCTATTTTCTTTCTGAAAATTTGCTTTATCTGCAAAGCTTTTGCGCAAACTATTTATAACTGAATCTTTGCTGCGTTAGATAAAGCTCTTTGAACGCATTCGCCTCATATCTCGTTCGTCTTTCTTTTGCGAAAGCTTTAATTCGCTTGACGTTGCATCCTTCTCGTTTCTTGCCAGTATTAACTCAAAAGCAAAAGTGCTTATTTTAACTCCCACTTCGTTTCGTCTTGTGCAGTAGCAGGGAGAGTTGAGATGAGCAATTATCTTATCCATATTTTAACATGCGTAATAAAATTATTCGATTAAATCGTGAATTATTAAATTGATATTATTCGCAAGCTCAAAACTTTTTATGTAGGGTACAAAAGTAAATACAAGAAACAAAATTTGATAAAGAAGTTCAGACAATTTTTTTCTTTGAGTAAGGTGATACGGAGTTTGAAGCCTCCAGTCAGCAAGTTTTGAGCAGTAACGTAGATTGCAGGTCAATATCATTTGCAAACTAAATATGTTTCCTGTATAGTTATAAATGAATTTTCAAATTGGTACTTATAATAAGAGTATGTTCTATATATTTTTTAATTTAGACCATATGATCAAGGTAATGGAAGGAAAATGATATGAAGAAAGTTTATTATTGAATTCAAAGAAATTACATTTTCAAAATTTAATGTAATCAACAATACAATCAACTAATAGCAGACAAATTTATTGTCGGCAACTAAGCACACCGACAACTGCCGTCAACGCAATATTTTCCATTCGGTCCGCCAGGAATACCACCGACGTTAGAGCAGGCTTTTTTACATTCATCTTCTGAGCATCTTTCTATAAACAAAATGAAACAGAATTTATTCGATTAAATATCGTTTCTATATAATACTATGTATAAGAAATAGATTTATATTATTTATTAAAATTCTAAAATAATTTCTATTTTTTTTAATTTACAAATTTGTATTAAAAAATTTATGAATAGATGTAAAAGATAATGAAAATAAATATTTTTGAAATTACACTCACTGTTAGCAAATGCCGAAGAGAAGAGGGCCAAAATGGTGACCAAAAGTGTAAAGAAATATAAGATCCTCATCTTGCAAATGTTCACAAACAAATGTCATTTGTAAGAAAGAGTGCATTTTATATAGAGAAGTTGGTGATTCAAAAATGAAAAGGTCACAGTGTGACCGAGATGATAAGAATTTTACAGTCTTCGACCTAGTAGCCTCTTACTAAGAGATAATAGATTATTTGATTAATAACTAAAGTTATTAACACGTGAGCAACGAATTGAAATGCATTAAATTATTTCATTAAAATATTTCATCAAAAATATAAATTTTATTACCAAAACGCGTTTGTAAATAATTATTAGGAAAAAGAATATTTTAAACGAATAAAATTGCATCGTTTCTTTTGATCGTTTAGTTGCTTTATCTTGTGTCTGGTAATCATTATAAAGATGTCACCAAATGAAATGAGGACGAGTGCGGATTCAATGAAATCCAAATCAGAAACAATACCGCGTTGTCGCAATCACTATCATCGCACTTGTAACTACGTATACAAACACGTCCAGAAACATCACTCTAATGGGACTAGCGATGATACTATTTTTGCTCCGCCGTGAAAGCAGTGCGATGTCAATTCATCTCGAATTGTTAAACGAAGCAATTAACTCTCATGCTAATCGACATCATTTTTACGTGCGACGAAAGACATAAAAAACACTCGTTCTGGAATATTTTGATACTCACCCTTTTCTCTACCAAATTCATTTTGCAATTTTATTTTTCAATGTTCAGTTGTAACAATTATTCATTTATTTTTATGATTTTGTTTGCTTCTCATATGATGAATTTTCAAAATTCAATGTTTCAGAATGAATATCATAAACGATGAGTCTAGACTGCGTGGGCGTCGATTTTTTTTTTGGCAAGTAATTCATTTTAATATTTCAAATTTTGGAAACTGAATTATTTTCCACATAATTTATTTCCTCGATGCGAAATTGTCAACATCTTTTTCTGAACAAGAAAAAAATAATGTCCCAGCGTTTCTCCCCCTTTTTGGATCTTGTAAAAACAAAGGCATCGGACAACAAACCGTGGTTCATTTCTTTGTCCATCTTGCGACGTGTCTGCTGTTTCGCAGACTTATATGTTTGATGCCAGTCGTGAGCGAGGCGTTCGCGCACGATGCAGGGCCGGGCGCGACTAAAATAGCACCCAAAGGCTTACCAAGTCAACTGAGAGTCAACACAAAATGCGGCCCTAACCGGAGGAGTTATTTTCGAGTCTCATCGCCACTCGTTACAGTTCTGTCCGGTCATCTTCAAAGAGTCGTCGCGCATCCGACCGGAGACACGCGGTTTTCACGCTTTCGTGGCACCAAATTTCGGTCGTCATCGAGATAGACAAAGCAGACTTAGTCTACATCTACAATCATCTTGTGAAAAAGTTATTTGGTCTCTGGAATCCTCAGTGAGATGAACAATAAAAATGTTGAGATGAAAGTTACAATAATGTACCGGTAGGGGGTGCGGTAAAAAAAGTGTCAAAGTGAAGAAAAAAAGATGTGAAACGCAGAGTATCGAGAAGAAATGAAATTAAAAACCAAATTTGATATATGAGAAAATAAAAAAATTGTCATTATAATTATGGATTGGTCGATAGGAACTACAAGTTGCGAGAAAACGAACGAAAGAGAGGGCGTTGCTTTTGCAAGATGTGAAGCCTAATTGAGCGAGAATCGCGTGCAATTGCTGGAACCGAGAAAAGCGGAGCGGATGCTCTCGAGATGGGTCTTTTTGGTCGTGTGTCGCGCGTATAAATACACGTGACATGTGTGCGTATGTGTATTCTTGGCGCGCATTCGATGGCAAAGATGTTTAGTTCTTTGAGGCTGGCCGCGATGCGCTCCAAGAACCATCGCGCGAGACCAGGAAGTGTCGCGACCACAGCGAGCTCCAACTCCGAAGATGTCTTCGGTGGTTTCGCTTCCCCGCCGAGCTTATACGGCGGCTTTGACGATCCACTTGCAGATTGCGGAGCGCCGCCTAGCGGCGTGTCCTCGAAAGTCGCACAGGTGCGCGTGAAGCGCGAGTCTGGGAGCCTAGGAGTCACCCTCCGTGGAGGGGTGTCTAGGGCCCTGGTGGTTACCGGGGTCAAACCGGAAGGTCCTGCAGGAAAAGAAGGGCGGGTCAGACCCGGAGATCGACTACTTGCTGTGGATGATACGGAACTGCAGGGACTCTCCCTAGCGGATGCACAAAGGGCCTTGAGAAGATCCTCGGAATCATCCATCGCTTCACTTACGATTGAGTATGATGTTGCAAATATGGAGGAAGCTAGGGCCGCTACCTCTGGTCCTCTTCTGGTTCATCTGGAAAGAGCTATTTCCGGTAAATCCCTCTTCAAATTTTAATTTATTGACGTTTAGCTTTTGGCCCCAATAAAAATAAAGTGATACAAAAATATTGATCCCAAATTACTGCAGTGACGTTTTATATTTTTAATTAGCTTTCAAGAAATTAATTTTAAACTTTAAATTTATTTTCTAAAGAGTTATTTATATTTACAAAAGTTCATAAAGAGTTATTCACTAAATCATATATTTATTTATTTATTTTTATATTTCCGTTTTAGATTTCAGATTGAATTTCGTTTAGAGAAAACAAATTTGGAATGAAATATAAAAAAACTTTTCTAAATGTTGTTTTAAAGAAGTCTGGAAAAAATTGCATGTGGCGAAGAAGCTTCATTCATCGAATCTAAACGTTAAAAGACGTGCACTTGCCAGTTTGGCACCACGTTATTTCAGTAGCACGCCACAGTTGCGGTCAACGTTTTCAGCCGCAAACCCGATGTCGATTTTAGGGATTTTCGAGTATAAACACATCAGAGTTCACCTCGTGTCTTGTTTATTCACATTCACGAAGCTACTTAACTGTGATCCCTCGTAAAAAAAGGGCACTAAGTCGCGTTCGCTGACGCGCCAGCCTTCTATAAATACATTTTCCCAAGATCCTTATATGAAATGATGTCCCGAAACTTTGATGTCGGTATTCGATTTCAGAAAGAAGATCATAAAGCTAATTGAAATGACTAATAAAAATTTCATATAGGTCTATCTTTTTATTTAAAAAATCGATATTTTTAATTAACAATATAAAATGAATGAACTGGAATTTTTTATTAATGAGATCATTGGAGTTTTCATCGTTCGTCGAAGCAAAAAAGGTTCGCCACAAAGGCTAATCAAATTTGATTCAATCAACCAGCTCGAGTATCAAAGCAGCGAGTTTAAATTAAACGTTCCACTTTTGTAATCAAGTTTCGTTAATTAGCTTCAATTTTTACAAAGGAGAAGAAAAGGGTTAAAAATTAATTGCCTTATCTCATAAACCACTCAATATAAATCTTTCTCTTGCCTCTCTTCTTTTATCCAATGTTTTTTTTATTAGGATAACGAATTACCATCTGAAAAGTAATTGAAACATTTTTGTCGAACCCCGGCATTTAACCCGACACGAAAGGCGCAATCTGTCACGCGCGTTCTCTTAAAAGAGAAGAGGAGGAATCCTGCAAAACCCAATAGGTTTTATTCTCGGAACTGGCTTCCAGCTCGCATGAAATCCAATCGCCATTGCATCGCGAGTTACAATTAAAACTATCACTTTGTAACAAAGCGAAATTGCTCGATTTATAGCTGCGTTAGTCGGCCAATTGGGTTTCGTTTATTGGCTTTTGTTACAAAGTGAGTTAAAATTGCAGAAACGACCGCTCAAGCTGCTCTGCGATGGCTCGGTAATTTGTGCGAAATTATTAAGAAGTACACAATAAATTCATGACAATATCATTTGTCTTTTTTAGCGAAGAAATTTTGTTTCATTAAAAATTTGTTAATTATTAAAAGGAGATTGAATAATGTTGCATCCATTTTTTCCAATTTGTAAATTCAAAAACAGTTGAAGATGATTAATTTGGATATTTTTTATTTTTAGGAGAGCTTGGTTTGACGGTACGAGAAATCCAGAATTGCGTCTACATAGAAAGTTTGCGACCCGCAAGTACAGCCGATAGGTGTGGAGCATTGCAACCTGGAGACACACTCTTAGCAGTTGACGATATCCCTATTCAGGACGCTGTAACAGCTGCAAAATTGCTCCGCAACTCGTCGGACGAAAGTCGAATTGCTCGGTTGCAGATACTGCCGAGACCACCGAGCGCATCCAGCAGAACTATCAAAAGAAGGGCCCAACCGCAAGCCCAGCAAAGTAACCAAACACTCTATGCAAAAGAGACTTTGACTATAGTTTTGAGACCGGACCATCGAAGTTTAGGCTTGGCCTTGAGAATCTCAGACGACCGACAAAATTACGTGATAGATCTGCTGGAACCTGGGGGCCCAGCTGAACGAAGTGGAGTTCTCCTTCCCGGAGACAAGGTGCTTTTCATCAACCGGAGAACTATTCGAGATTTGCCACCAACCGAAGTTGCTATTTTATTGGAAGCTCCACAGGTGTGATGAATTTGTTAATGTTTTGTTTCAAGCTATTTTTTTATTGTTCGGTTTTATGATTAAATTTTATTCTTAGTGAAATGTTTTTATGAAATGTTTCAATTTGATAAATTTTCAGGTTGAACTTGTAACAGAATATAAAGTCGGAGGAACTGTAGTTCCTAGTTCGGGTGTCTTCACCGTAAGAGTAGCTAGACCTTTGGGCGGACAACCAGATTTGGGACTCACAGTTAACGAGGAACTAATTATAACAGAAGTTCGCCGGGGATCACTCGCTTACAGAACTGGTAGCTTGGCGCCTGGGGATAGGTTATTGGCCATCGACGGACAGAAATTGGACCCTGGTGACCTCAGGCAGGCTGCCCAATTATTGCACAGACCCGGCAGTTCTGTAGTATCTCTGACTATCCGAAAACCAGATTTTGTTGGTGAAACTAGGTAATGTTCACTTCTATTTTGATTAAATTACAGAGTTTTAGAAATGAAAGGTAATTGAAATTTCAGAGATTCTAGCATAGCGGGTGATTCGGTGCAACCCCAATATCCGTCAGGTGTTTTGCGATCAGCTCGTGAAAGTTTACCAAGCGTGGATAGTGCTGTAGATTCTTGGGGAGAGATTGGGGAAGCGAATGGAGCAGCGCCAGAAATAATGAGACTCTGGGAAACGGCTTCTGTTGACAGTGGTCAGTTGGATTTACCTATGCCGCCCTACCCGAGGTATTAAATTTTATTCCAACATTTAGTAAAATTTTGTTTCTACAATTGAGATGATAAATTTATTTTTACCTTTCAGTTCTAGTCCGCAGGATCATTACGCTCCAATAGACACCCGAAATCAACAACTTGTTCATGTTATTTTACACAAAGATCCAGTGTATGAAGATTTTGGATTTTCAGTCTCAGATGGACTGTACGAACGTGGAGTTTACATCAATCGTCTGAGACCTGGCGGACCTTGCGACGGTATACTTCAACCTTACGATAGAATTGTGCGGGTCAACGAAACCAGCACCGAGGACTGCGATTGCTGTTTGACAGTTCCACTCATAGCTGCTGCTGGTATGCGTTTAGACCTCACAGTGGCAAGGCCTATTTCACCAGACGGACTTACAAAAACTTTATAACTTTATTATTTGGTTTTTTTATAGCTTTCTCAACCGCGAAATAGAGTATATTTTTTTATTTTCAGTTTAAACTTTCATTATTTATACTTCAATTATTATTTGAGACCTACTTCAATAAAAAGTTGTACTTTATTTTTAAAATATTTTGAACAAATTTATTTTTGACTTTGCTTCTCCATGAATGTAGTTATTCAAAACCTATATACAAAATAATTTACACTCGTAATCTTCTCATACTCAGTTATTCGTGAAAATGTAATGTGTTGAAATAAAATATTTAGAATAGTTTTATAAAAATGAATGGTTTTGTAATAAAATAAAGTTGGAGCTGTGTGAATAATATTTACTTACATGACAGTGTTTTGATTATCCTTGGAAATATGAAAATACTTGAGTAAATTAATAAAACGCCGTTATAAGTTTATTCGTAATATTTATTTATCGTTTATAGAGTAACCTCAATGATGACATAATACAGTAATTAAAAAATATAATGTTCTTTTTAAAAATACAATTAATAGTTATATCGATAGAATACGACAACATCGCAATGTTTAATCGACGCCTTGCACGGTCATCGGTTTTCCTTTCTTTCACAACGAAACAATTCAAGCGGTGTTATAAAATATAGTGCAATAATTTTCGCTATACAACGGCAGAGAACTTTTGACTAAGTCATAAAGTGCTCCAGCCAGACGTTAAAACTCAACGACAAAAATATACCTGCACTTCTCTTCTGACGCGAGAAAATATTTCAATACATAATTTAAAGGTCAAATGAAAGGAAACAAATGATCTGAAGAGCAGCATCTGTTGAAATCCGACGCGAATGTTATTAATGGTTCATTGTATATCGAGGTACCAGAAAGAGAAAGTACAATTTGAAAATACGTGAGGGCATAAAACTTGTCACGTATAAACTAAGAAGTCGCTAATATGTATACAGAGTCCATGTCGTTTAACGCCGTCGTTTCTCGAAAAAGGCCTACTTTATATCACATACAAGATTAAGAATACTCGGTCTATACAATCCGGCGTTGTCTTACAAAGTTCGATTGGCTGTTTTTATATATTTACTTTATAATATTAACAATACACTCACGAGAATTCATAAAATTTTCGTTGGGCGACGACGAACTTTACCTCAACAACTTTTCGCTCGCAATTCTTATACAGTTTACGATTAGTCGTATTTATTCATAATTAGGAATGTTCGATTAATTATCCACTAGTATTGCTGCTCTTTGCGCTAAGCTCTTTGGAGCACTGCTCGATGTGTATGAATGTATCTCTTTCTTTGTTCAACAATATCATTATTTTTGTTGTATTTTTCTTGCTCATTTTGCAATCTTATAGTAGTTAGTTCTGCGACTTTAAACTATCAAATTTAATTGATTCATGATTAGTATCATTAAACATAATTTGATTATTATTAACAGCTTTCGGTTCGTAAAGGATATTCGGATCAATTTCTCGAGAGAAAAGTATAAAAAATTTGGAAGCAATGGAAATCAGAGGATTGCTCCTACAGAGACGTCGGATAAAAACTGACTCTGGGTACTGTTGGAATTTTTTATTATATAGATGATTTATATAAAAAGGTGATACAGCTGATATTATTGATGAATACAAAAGCGTGACTTGAAAATTTAATTCTGAAATTTTGCGGCTCCGTGACATTTCAGCATATTTTGCTTGAACTCGACGACACTTGTCACGAAACTATTACGAACAACTGTCTGATCATTCGGAGTCGGGCCGAAAATTTCAGAGTCCATTTTTGCACAAGTCCCTGCCCGGAGCAGCCTCGAACTAAAGTTACGTCAATTTTGTTAATGTGATTATCGATTGACCGAACAAGACAAACGCTATTTACGGGACGTTAGAAATTGTTCGAAACAAGCCTTACGAACGAGCAAATTTGTTCGTTGAACGTTTGCCGTTCAACGAAGCGGCGTTGCGCGCAAAAAAGGGACGATCAACAATGTCGATTATTTATTAAACATCAAATCATCATCGATTATTTTATCAAACACAACCAGTCAATGTCTCTCAACAGTTTCAATAATCTTTAAACGACTGATTTCTTGCGCCCAATGTCGCGACAATATGTACACCAAAAACTACATACATATGTATAGACGAAGTACAGTTTTGAAAATATTGAAACAATGGTTTGGAGCGTGACAAGTCAAAGTTAAGAATTAGAGATGACAAATGGTAACAGTCAATATATATATAACTATGCATGATTTTATATATATTTATATATATATTTGCTATAAAGAAAAGAAATATATAACGATGAAATAGTGCCGCAATATTACCAAAACCATAATTCGCGCTTGCGTGCGCGCATGTATATTCGGACGAAATTTGATACGGCATAAAAAGCACAATGTATCACACGTTCCTCGTACGCAACCGCGAAAAAACTTTTATATACATTCGATGAGTAGGTACAGCTAGTTATTTATAATGCTGAGATGAATATACACACACGCCCGCTCATCGTTTTTTTTCAATAATAATAACAATAATATCCTTTTTTTATTACATACAAAAATATATCATTACAATGTAACGTTGTATTGTAATCATTGAATTTCGCTCAGAGTCCGAGGACCAACTCCACTGTGAACCAAATTTCGAAAAGCGCACCGCGTCTTCGTCATTCTGTTCAATATTATAATCATTCATTTAGTATTATTATTACTTTGTTTTCTTTCTTTTTAATTCTAAATAAACGATCCTTGCGAACGTAATACACGATTTGTTTACAATAATACAATATAAATTCAATTCATTCCTCTAAGACACGATTAGAGTATGCGAAATTCTTGTTGCTTAGATACGCACGCTACTAAGACAGAAAAGCGTTTGTCGTGAACATTTCGACGGGGAAATGTTGCAAACGGGGATTCGAAATCCGACACACTTCGTTGTTTTCTTGTTCATCGCGACAAGAAGGCATCGAGGTTTCTTGGATTTGTGTCTTGAACTTTGATTCATTTGTTTTAATTATAATTTATTTAGAAACATGGTCAGTTTCTTATTTATAATAAAAACGTTTTATGTGTCTCCTCCGGGCTTCATATATAAGTTAAGGGGTACTTTTGATTCGCATGAAACGATTCACGTCAAAGTTAGTGTTGCCTGTATTATTTGCGGGGACGATTATCACTCATCAGGAGGGAATTTAATTTCGGTTGATATTGTTGTTGTTATTGGGGCTTAACGGGCTAGAAATGTTGTCGATCTCGCGCTGGGCTCGCGATATCTTGACCTTATCACGCGGCGTGCCGTCTTCGCCAGTCTCCATCGCGAACATCTTCATCTTCTCTTTGAAGCTCAACTTTTCGGGCACAGCCCCGATCTGCGAATTCTGCTGTTTCTGCTTCTCGGCCAATCGCTTTTGTCGCGGATCCCTATTAATTGAATAAATATTGAATAAATCATAGAATAAAATTTCAACTACAAGAGATAAGCTCTTTTATTTCAAGTTTTATCAAAAAATATACTAACTTGTAAACTTCCTGAGCTCCGATAACTCCGGGTGTGGCTGTTGCAAATCCGCCAGGACCCTCAGGCGTTTTTGGGGAAGCCAGCAAATTCTCAGCATCATTTATGAAGTTCTGTAGAGAAATGCAATTCATTAGAAGTCTGAAGTTTGTTTCTATATCAATTAACGATAACTTTTGCATCCCAAGATATTTTTAGCATCACAGTTTTTATGACAATCAAGTTTTTTTATAACGGCTCTATAACGTTATTTTTATCAGTTGGTTTTATTATTAAAGAAGTTAATTATAACTTTGATCATGCATAAAACTTTTTGATTAGCAGAGCTGAATTTTAAATTCCTCTAAAAGATGGAAATTTTAATTTGTTAATTTATACGCATTGCTGATAGAAACTTGAAAAATTACATTTTTCTATTTCAGAATAATTAGTTCAGCTCTGTTAATAAACGATGAAACAATCTGAAAATTAAAATTTAATTTGATGAATGATAAACTAATTTCCGCTATCATATTTGATTCATAATAATAATGAATTAATTCTATTCTAGACATTATTCAAATGAATGTATTGATAATCATGAATTCTATATAATCGCTAATCAAGTCAAATTTCACTAAACACTGAAAAAAAAAATAAATATCTCATATAACGATCAATAACATTGCACCAACACTCGTTCACGTTAATTAACATTTTTGTGCAAAATTGGATCAATATCTGTTAATTACAATTCCAGCTTCTTTTATCTTTCGTTGAGAATGCGGGAACGCTATTGATCGGTGGCGACCGAACTCAACGCCACTCGAGAAGAAACATAAAAAACGATCATAAAGCATCAAAAAGTTTGACAAGAACAGTTTCACAATGACTGCGATGTTCCAATGAACGTGAACAGAGATAAGAGCATAAGGGAGCAGTGGGAGGGGATAGGGGGTGGCGTATGAGAAACATCGATGAACACACGGGGTTGTTGCACTCTGTGCCGAGATGAAGACTAACAGAGAGAAACGCATGCGATGGTGTGCGTGTATATGCGAATGATAACACACGACCAATAAAACGCACGATTTGCTCAATACCTTGCTTGTACTTCTGCCAAGTGGATGCATTTTGATAAAATACTCGTGTTTAATTTTATGTCACCATTATTTCGACGGCTTGTCGTCGTAAATGAAATCACAGTAACCCGCGAGAATCGCGACGGATTCTTAACTACGAAAGACGGTGTTTATAGTGCCGGAAAGCAGGGAAAAATGGGGGCCGCTACAATCAAAGGTTTTTTTACCAAAGATAATAAGGTTGTGATTGGAAACACGATCGTACAGGATTATTTTAGACAAATTTTGTCGGCGTTTTGCCGGCGAAAAATATACTTACATTCGGATCTTCTCTGATGGTGTCCATGGTGACGGACGTGGTCGTGTTGAGAACGGTCGGGACAACGCGCGCAGGCTCCGTGTTTGCGTTCGGGTCGTGGAAGGATACGCGCTTGATCGTCGCGCCGATGGGCGTACCGGACACGCTCGAGCTGTTGGACCGGAGCGCGCTTTGCTGCGACATCACGGCGTAGCTCGATCCACGCTCGGGCGGCGGCGGCGCTTCGTTTCCGCCGTTCTGCGACGCTGCAACACAAAAAGTACAGATTTCATTCACCTCTTATTGCGTTACTTCCTTTATTGTGCACAATTTTTCTTTTCTTTCATCAGAATATATATAATTTTTTTACCTCTATTTAGTAACCAATTATACAAGAAATAACAAAAGTAACTTTCTACAAAAATAATTCAACTTCTTTACAGAAGAAACGACTTTTCATAAGAATTATGAATACTTAATAAAAGTTGACAATTAAAGGTTGTAATGAATAATTTCTCAAGAACATTTTAATTGATTAATTATTTATTTACTTACCGGGAGAACTTGGACCATTGATGACCAAGTTATCAAGCCTGAGCATGCCGGGGTGCAGTTGCTGATTTTTATTCAGGTTGGACTGCTGATAAGTAGAGTGCATCTGCATCTGTTGTTGCTTTATGTCATCGTCTCGTTTTCTCTGGTTCTCTTCAAATTCAGGTTGCTTTCGCTTAATTTCATCTATTCTCCTCTGTCGCTCGCGCTCCTCAAGAGACATATTTTTTTGATTTAATCCTAAGTTAAGATTCGACGGTGCATACGAAGAAGACATATTTTGATTCAAGTTCAAATGCACATTGTCGTGACTTGAATAAGAATTGCTCATGCTCTGAAATCAAAATCACATTTCGCAAGTCAAACGGTTGTTCTCTATAACGTTAATAGTAAATTAAACATTTTATATTACAGAAATTAAACATTTTAATTAATCGTTTTTGCAACTGGGATAAATTTTCTTTATTAGTTTATTCACCATTGAATACTTATTTTTATTTATATTTACTAACCAGCCCTTGATGTGTTTGTAAAACACTCGACTGTAGCTGACTGGAGACCGGCTGAGGAGAAAGTGCGCCTCTAATGGATTGGTTGTTGGAACTAGTTCGTGATAGAGTTTGGCTGTTTCTTTCGGGAGATGTCGTTACATGTAACAAGCCTTGCATGCGCTGTTCGCTTTCATTATCTAAATCATTGCTATCTTCGTCGTCGTCCTGTTGATTCGCAGCTTCCTCTGCCCTTTTTTGGAAGTCCCGCTCCAATTGTAAGGCCCGAAGTTGCTCGTCCTGTTGAGGTGTTCGATGTGGCATAACACTTAATTCTGCGATCTGCTGATCGCGCCATTGACGTGCTGCTTCTCGTCTTCTCGCCTGTTCCTATTTCCCAATAACATTAAAATAAAGCATTAAAAAAATTCATTCAAAATAAACACTCATCGCACAAAAGAATACATTACTTTTTCTCTTTCTTCCCTCTGCCAAGGATTGGATGCATTGAATTGATACTGTCGAGGTTGCTGCGTAGTCCCAACAGGATAATATCCTCCCCTAGGCGGATCTTGCATGCTAGCAGTGTACCTGTTGAAAATGAAAACAATTTAAAATAAATAATTCTTAAATTTCTTATATCTAGCATTTTCTTATTCATTGTATTGTAGCAATATGCCTTTGTCTAAATAAAACAAATTACAAACCTCGAATCCGTTGTTTGTTGCTTATTATACAAAGGATGTGTGGAGGTATTCAAAGGAGGCGGGGGACTTTCTCTATAGCCTTCCTCTGCGATCAAGCCTCTGTTTGGCCCTGCGTCCGGGCTGTTGATGTTTGTATCATTGCCGTTTTGATTCCTGTGGCCTATCATGCCATCGTGCGAACATTGCCGTTCAGCTTGAGACCCGTTGGTAGAGTATTGCCCATTTTGTGTCTGCGCACCCATATACTGTCGTTGATTTTGATCCGTTTGATACTGCCTGTTTATTTCTTGAGTTCCATAATTATGCGTCGGCTTAGGGCCCACACTATACTGATTAGGTACTTGCTGTAATTTGTTCATCTATAAAAAATATCACGAAATGATTTGTTTTTCCAAGAACAACTAGTTTGTATCAAATTTATTTTAAATGCTCAAAACTGAATTTAATGAATTTGTCAAAATATAATGTTTACTTGATTGTATTGGTTGTACTGCACGTCCGTGTACGAGTAGCTCTGGTTCATTTGTCTTGAGCCGTAAGTTGGTGAAGCGGGACCCAAATTTTGTTGCGAATATCCAGCAGGTCTTGTCGGTTGTCTGATTGCATTCGCAGCTTGAGCAGCACTGATTGGTCTCGTACTGTAGGATGTAACCGGTGGCCTGTACTGAGCCATTGGCTGACTACCCCTCAATTCTCGTCTGCGAACTTCTTCTTGCATTTCTTGTAACTTGGCCTCTTGTCGAATAATATCTCTGGACGACTGCGAACGGGGAGGTGGTCCGTACTGCTGCGCTGGATTTCCGTACGCTTGCTGTTGGCCATGAGACTGCACGTACGCTGATGCCGGACGGGGATGAGTGCCATCAAGTGCTGGACGATTCAGCGAATTTTGAGATCCTCGAGTTGCCGCTCTTTGCATTTGCATCGGATTCCTAGGATTATTTCAAACAAGTCGGGTTAAACAGTAGATTTAATATCATTGTTTTGGTCACCCCAATTGTCACTCTCATTATTCAGTCCTCAATCATATTTTCGCGTTCCATTATCGATTACTTGATTCAAGAATTTAAATTTCTAATTTTTGCTATAAAAATTATCGAAAGATGATAAAATTCGATTAAAATGTAAATGTGCTGTGAATTTTCGTACTCATTACGAATTAAAATAACCTTAAGACTTTTTTAGTTTCATTTCAACAGTGTAATTTAATTAATGTAATTAACTAAATGAAATCGTGATGTCAGGATGTAAATTCTCTTAGCCGTAAAACAGGCACATTCGTACCTCTCTAATCATGCCACGACTTCGTAATTATCATTTCTGCTTAGGTTATAAAAAAGGTGAAAAAAAACGCAAATTAAATTAATTTTAACAAGACCTTTAATACGACATAATTTATTTTGAATTTACTGTCGCCTTAGGTATTCCAAAAGATTGAAATAGTGTTTAATATAATAATTACCTATCATCAGCAGGTTGCATTGCACCAGGAAGCTTTGCGTTAGGGTCTTGATTCCGGTACACACTTAAATTCTGATAAAACCTTTCAGCCTCGTTGTCTGCTATGCTGTTATGGAGATGATGTGTTTGATTCGGATTCAAATTCGGAGAAGACTGTTGTCTGCTGACAAGGCCAGTCGGTGGTAGGTTGCCAGCCCGTGTTGCGTCGTGCAAATTGTGGCTCGATCTGCGAAACAACGTTTCATTCAATTATCACAGATAATTATAACTCACTTAATTAATTATTCCGTTCGTGTTGTACATCCAATGAACATTCTAAATAAAATCGCAAAAACTCGCGCTTATAAATAATGCATCGCATAATTGTATCTCTACGCAACAATTTTCTTTCATAATTTAATTACACTGTTAAAACTTTCTATACTATATTTCAAAGTTTCTTTTATTTTTAAATTACATAACAAAATTAAATATCGAAATGAACGTTATAAAAATTATCATCCTGATTGAGTTTTTTATGATTTACCTGGATCGTAATGATGTGGCTCCGTTCATTGCGGGCATTGGAGGTGGTTGTGCCGGAGGAGTGACACTATTGCTGGAAGACGCTCTGCTATATCCAGCGTTAAACACTTCGTGCTGCTGTTTTCCTTCTGTTCCTACATCTGTAGTCAGCGAAATGATATTACCACCACGAAAGAAATACAAAAATCAATTACCATAATCCACAAAGATCACATCGATAAAAGACATTGATCAAAACGTTTGCATTGCCTTAAACTCTATCATAAAAAGTGAACTGCTATAATAAAAAGGATGAAACTGAGTGATATTTTAAATCATGCCAGTGATTTTTCTATAGATAGCGTGATTTGCTTGAGACTCTTGGTTTTATTGAAACGTGATTTTTTTTAAAGTTGCTTGTGACGGAGAAGAAAAAAAAGTTGCTTTCATGTTTTGAACTTATATGAGCTTCAGTGATTTCGATTCGGCGTGAACTTGTATGTACATACATGAAAAGACACATAAAGCTGTGCTAATCAAATTTAAGATTGTCTCTCGTCGAGCTGAAAGCTTGTTTGCAAAATCAATTACGATTTGAAAAAAAAAACCTAATAACACGAATAAAATTTCTTGTTTTATTAAATGCTTTTTTTATATTTTTTGTAAATGATAAATTTAATTTTAGTCTCTGAATTTAATTGAACTGACACAAATTTTTCATCGAAAGAGAATTTTCATTTTCAAAAAACGATAATGTACAGGATTAAAGTTAAATTAGAATAACTCGAATCTGCTGATTTTGCAAAGTGCAATTCGCGTGTAAAACATTACTTACTATGCAGAGCCGGGACAGATTTGCTGCTATGAATTTGCTGAGGAGTTGCATCGTGTCCAAGCCGCGACGGTAAATCGCGCTCGCTCATGCGACGGGGTCCTGTGATAGCACAAGATGCACAAAATATGCATGAGGGTTAATGCTCGTGCTTGAAATAAGCTTTTGAAAATACTATACGCAGTTTGCATGCATTTTTTTGCAATTTAAAAAAGAAACGAAACCGAAAAAAAAAGAAAATAATACTTCATCCTATAAACACTTTTTCATAAATTAAAATTTGTTTTAACGTAAATTTAAATAACTATAATTAAAATAATATCGTATGAGATCTATGACGAAAACATGATGCATGCAGCTGCATAATGTATCTTTAATGCAGTCGTGTGACTGTGCGAAATTATATATCTTTCGAAGCGACAAAATAATTAACGGCAGCGCGCAAAAAGCGTCCGGAGTCTTTGTAAACGAACTGCGTGCACTAATACACATCAAGGACTAGAACACGAAATATAGGTGTAAAAAAAATTGTCGCAAAGCAACACCGATGGTTTTTTACGATAGCATTCAGGGTGAATTTATGAGTGGGTTGGGGAAAAAACACGGTATGGTGGATGCAGGATGATGCGGGATTTGTGTTTTGTTCACTCGATGATGATTGTGTGCGTACATCAAATTTGTCATGGGTTGAGAACCTGCTAAATCCTTAAAACTGTTCAAATTTCTCGAGCTTTCCAAATTACTAAAACTGAATTCTCTTTTACTACATCGTTTTGCAATTCAGTAAAATTTTAATTTCAACTTAATTTAATTAATTATTTCAATTGATTATTCAAAAACAAAAGAGGTTAATCCAAATAAATAAGATTGATAAAATAATTTTAATATAAGATTTTTTATATGGAATGTAAGATGAATAATGATTGTAATTTTCAAGCGACAAGAGCGTCCATTCCATCGAGGCAGCGTAACAATAAACATCAAGAAGGAACATTAATTGCACTCGAACTACAATTACGTCATCAGTTGGTCAGGCACACGTACTTAAAAGGTGGATATAAAATGTCACGTCTTCCGAACTGAACCAGGCAGAGTGCGAAGGCAACACGATCACGTCTAATTATCTTGCCAGCTTACACGAATCGCGGCTGGGCGACGGAAAGCGCGGCACCGTTTTGCGGTAGCTCACATCCAACTCGCTGCGAGCTCTTCTGCTCATCACGAGCGGCTGCCGTTTGATAGCCGGCTCTCTTTTGTTCTTATCACAATCCGTCAGGCCGTCCAACGATCGACTCATCTTGTCCTTATGAATCACTGACAAGACAGTCTTGAATCTCCTGTTCAAGTCATCCTGACTCCTCGATACCTTTTTTGTCCTTATAAATGATTCCGGAAATTTCGTCTTCTTTTCAGTCTCAACTCGTTTGCCTCGCGCTATATAAACCGAATTCACACTGGAAGACGCCGTGTCCGTCTCGGAATTTGACCTGTCCAGGTCATCCGGTCCGATGGAGATGGTGCTGCTTATAGTTTGCGAGACTCTGAACGCGTCCTCGTGTGATATTTCTGGAGCGGAGACTACCCTGGAGCAGGTGGGAAAGATGAAATATTTGGGCGAGTCTGAAGCACCCTCTGGTTTGAGATCTTCGTTCGACGACATGAGATCTTTGAGGCTCCAGTACTTGTCGAGCTTGTTCTCCTTATGAATAAAGTTTGGCGTGATTCGCAGGGTGCTGAGGATTGTTGGCAACGAGTGCTTGCGGATGTGCTCGAGCTTTGTACTGTAGGTAGGAATGTTGGCAAGGTTGGTCCCGCTGTTGTTGCTGCTCTCGTTCGAGTCGGTGGCTCCATCCTTGTCGGGAATGAAGAGAGGAGCATTGGCATTGTCCAAATTGGCAAACTCCTTGAGTTGTTCGATGATTTGTTGCTGCTCGGCCAGCGAGAGCTTGGATTTATCTTTGCTGTCTTGAGGAGCGTCGCATTGGAGGGTGACTTCGTTACTCGCCTGAATGTCTAACAGAATCATGCTCCACTCTTTCTCCGGAGTCGTTGCTACACTTTTATCATCCTTCAATAAATCCGATTCCGATTTGAATTCCCTAGGATTCCTGTCCTGCTTCGACTTTCGTTCCCGAGGCGAAACTATGTTCGGTTCTGAGATGACAGGACGCAACCTTGAGGATCGGAATTTGATCAGGCCCGCATCACCGAGTTCCGAGAAATGCTTTGCCAGCGCCGCCACGCGGCCGCAACCGAGTCGCACTTCCTCCGGCGACTTCCAACACTTGTTCGACTCTTCACTCGAGCGATCGCTATTCAATCCACTAAGATCCAAATTCAGATCGAGTGTCGTTTTCTCGACCTGCTCCTCTTCCTGTGCTATACCTTCTTCATTCTCTTCTTCCTGGATGTGTGCCTTCCTGTCTTCTGATTGTTCGTTGTCTTCTGTTGCGCTTTTCGTAGCGACTTCACCGTTCCGTGCGTCAGTCTGTTCGTCCATGTAGGGTATCGCGTTGAGATAAATAGGATTTCTGAGGACTCGTGTACGGCGATCCGCGCACACCTGCTCCACGTCGACGAAGTCATCGTCGTTGCGACGGAGCTCGCTCGGGTCGTAGCCAAGGGTTGTTGGACGGATTTCGGTTCTCACAGGGGGATAGGGGGGATAGCGGTCTGGGTAACAATGCGGAATGCTAAGATAAGGCTCCCGGATCAGCGGCACGGGCCGGCTGCCGGGCCAGAATTCGCGCGGCTCGGGATACAGGTGGCTGTTGCCGTTCTGTTGGCGCGTAGCCAACAGATACGAGGAAGAGCAGCCCGCGCTCGGATAGTGGTTGCGGTAATGACTCGCGGCATTGATTAACGACTGATTAACGACGCCCGCACCTGTTTGAGTGTGATCGACGTCCCAGTCGACCAATCGCTCCTGGTAGTGCTTCGGCACGGACAGGAGGTTGCCCATCGAATGCGAGGTGGACGGCTGCGCCGAGGCCACCGCGCAACCCGCTTCCAAATGCTCTGACTTCGGCCGGGCCTTATGCGCTGCTTGAAACAGGTTGTTAGTTAAGCATTAATTGCAAGCTATAAGCTACTGTTAAGTCATTATTATATACAATTCCTTTGTGCTGGTGATAATGCAGTTTTCAAAATGGACTTTTAATTCTATGTCTTGCCATCTCATTCAGCTGATTGCAATTTCTGATGGAAATTTGTTTGTTTATAATACCATCAGTGATATCTTATGAGAAACAATATGTAAATTGTATGCATAAGATTTTAAGGATGATTTGAACATTGTATTGAAAATGTTGAATTATAAATGTGACAGAGAATAATGAAAATCGAGCGAATAATAAAAGAAAAAAAAAAGAATTACCATTTGTTGACAAATAGTTAAATTATTTATCTTGTTGATTGAATTCTTCTTACTCGGACGCAAATGTATAAGAACAAGTTGACATCACATTGATCAGTATTTTTCTATTACATTTTCCAGCATGAATAATTCAACAAATTCAATCAATACAATTCTCATTGAATAACTGAACATTCCCAGACAATAATATATTAATGCTTAGTTACTAGATGTTGGGCTTTAGAATATCATGTCGTTGAATGCAAAGCTCAAGCAATAGGAGAAACTGAGTTGACGTTCAGAGAAGGAAGTGGTACACACAATTGAAAGGGGCGCTTGTGAAACATGAATTCGTCCGATTGTGTTTGACATTTTCCCGTGTTTTATAGAAATTGAGAGCGATTTACTGGTGCTTCTTTGATTTTGATAAACAAACCTCGAGTCATAACAGGGGATGGTTGCGAGAGCAGAGTCGCTAATCCATGATAAATGGCACCTTGTTTGGCAACTTCTAATGTAACAATCGGCCCGGTTCTTACGAGATATTCCGCAGCTCTGGAAATATGAAAAGGAGCATTGAATGAACGATTTCAATATGATGAGAATAGATTTCAAGCTCAGTTACAAGGCAACTCACTTTTCTTGGGTAATTCCAACTAAGCTCTGACCATCGACTTTTAATAATTGATCGCCTGCTGTTAATCTGCCGTCCTGCAATAAATTCAGAGAATTGTAATTTTGCAATATTTCCGAACACAATAAAACACAATTTAGTGCGAAATGAAGCCATTATCGGCAACATTCATCTCGAGCAGTTGAATCTGCACGATATACTCACAGCATCAGCAGCGCCTCCGGCGACGACACTTTTAATGTAAATACCCAGTCTATCTTGACCAGCGCCCTGTAACAACACCAATTTAAAGTCAAGATTATCACAATCATAAAACCCGTCTCGGTTAAGCTCATTTTTCACGAGCGATGCTATTGAACTGATTCCCATAGCGCATTCTTGAAGGCGTCTGAACAACTGGTTTGCTCGATGATAAAGTTTCAAGCAAGAAGTATGGGCAGAAAAAAAATGTCAACTGGTTTCACGTTGTCTATCAAGAGTCTGTAACGGTAGTACATTGTCCTCTATTTTGAACTTCAGATAAGTTTAAATGTGTTATAGCAGATAATTTATTATAATGATCCAAAAGCGAATATCAATTTGTAAAAAATGTTACACGTTGTAATAAATTTTCTAATTGAAAGGGAATAAATCTTGAAAGCTAAGTGTTTAGATGGAAGCTAATGATGGATTGCAAATTCGTAATGATAGGCTTTCATGAGTGTACCTTGGCGGCAACAATGCTGAGTCCCATTCCATTGGTTGATTTGTGGAGCTTGATTATCTGAATTTCGGGTTGTCCCATGTGCATGTTTTGTCCTACATGTGCATAACTTGATGATCTATTGCTCATTGCACTCGGACTTCGGAACTGAAATGGAAATTGATTACATATAAACGTGATATGAAATAATTGATTCAATTAATAGATAACATATTATTAGAAATAGGACAACAACAAATAAGATACTGAATCAAAGACATGAAAATATTATAATACTTTAGTGATAATTTCATAATCTCTAAACATTATTTTAATTATTATTTATTGTTAATTAATTAATTGAGAAGAATTTCACGTTGAGATTAAATAATTGTTTAAAATTAAACACAACTCACGTTGTTATGATGATCAACCATGTAAATGGTCCAAAATCCGCTACTCGTTGGTTGAGGTGCCATTCTGCAAAGGCCGTCGCGTTGAAGAGGAGCGAGGAATTCTGCCAGCCCGGGTGGTACGCCTCGTATCACTTCGCAACTGTATCCATCGTCTGGTAGCATTAGAGCCAGATTCAATGTCGGCTCTTCCTCCAAACGGATTTCTCTCCCATCTGCTCGCGCTAATGTGTCAGCCACACTTTCTGCTACCTATGATTTAGCAGAACATAAATTAATTCTCATCAATCATCATCAATTTCATATTCATCATGCATATAATTTTAATTTTTATTTTAAAAGGACAATAAATTTAGTCCGAATTGAATTGTTTGATCAACTGTTTGAGTGAAGCTCAAAAAGTGGGCGGTTTAATGGGATATCAAACTGTTGGAGTTTCTCAAGCTCTTAACAAGTTGTAATCACGACAAAGTGGACCTGCGTGTACAGTTTGACCAAACGTCTGGACTTCAAATTACGTGATCAAGATAGAACGCTGGATTGTCGGTCAGACGTTGGTGAACCTTATTTGAAATTACGTTATCACAAGAAGAAAATATAACATTTCATACGGGTCGTTTAAGATTATTTCATTCAATCAATTATAAATTTAACTGTGATTATAATAAAAGATAATGAAACAAATCAAAATACTAACTCTGACAACATTTTCTATCAGTTCAGCAGGTAATCGTGGTTCATCAGCGGCAGGTTGATACTTTTGCAGCAACGCCCTCACTTGTAGGGAATTGAGTTTGAAGCAAGTTGAGCTGAGGGTAGCGAGTTCCTCGGCGTTGTACTTGGGTGCCTGGAGAAGGTGCGTCGCCTGCATGATCGTAGCCAGGTGACACTGGCTGGCGAATTCAAGGCCCTGTCTTTCGGCCCAGGTTTCCAGGGCGTTGAGTCTGGCCTTCAGTCGACGACCGAACCAGCGGGCACACAAACTGCCATTGGAAACGAGAGCGTTGAATGCCGCCGCATTGATAGCGTGGAACAGATGGCTGAAAAGCTGAATTGTAAGCGCCGCATTAACTCGGCATCGGCGCAGCAACGTCATCGTGCTCGAAAAGATGTGCAGCACAGCAGCCTCTTTTGCAGGCTCATCTGAATCTGCCATGAATTGGGATATCGCAGGTGCCAATTCCAGCGAGACACAGCGTACCAGCGAGCCGAACGCCTGGTGCACCGCGTCCGCCAGGATATCCTGAGCGCGGGTCGAAAACGCGCTCACATGCCGGTCGCTCTTAAGCATGTGCAGCAGCTCCGAGCCGTTTGCCAACCATAGCGCCAACGACGACGCATCCATGTACCGCTCCTAGAAATAGAGATGATACTTATATTTGTCGATCTGAGAAGCTAATCTAGTTTAGAGATTAAGTTTAGACCGGCTCGCTAAGTGGCACGCGCGAAAGCCCCAGAGCTTTCATACCATGGGATTCTATTTGCAGGA
The DNA here is from genome assembly GCA_030522925.1 of Trissolcus japonicus. Taxonomy (NCBI): domain Eukaryota; kingdom Metazoa; phylum Arthropoda; class Insecta; order Hymenoptera; family Scelionidae; genus Trissolcus; species Trissolcus japonicus. The sequence goes on along the minus strand of JAPYZS010000170.1, from coordinate 158,014 downwards.
AAGAGTTCATTACCACATTCCTAAGGCTGTTTTATTTGAATACTGATTTAATTTTATAAAATTGAAAAAAAAACTTTAACAACCTTTTAAAATTTTTGTTTCAACTTGATGCGAGCATTCCAACCATGAACTCTCCATTCAGCGATTTAGTTATATTACTTATTTCCAAGGTACATTAAATTTCTAATAGTCTTAGACATTCAAGTTTTAATCCCTCGCTCGCTACTTATAAACTTACAACTCAAGTAACATTAGCTCCCAATCGAATTAAACTTGCTCCTTCGTTTAATTCAATTTCACAATTTCTATTCCCTAAACGAACGTTTCGCATGTAACTTAATTTCCATTCTGATTCGCATATTGTATTACTAATATTAATCCAAAAATGAATAGCCAAACTGACACCTCCCATTGAACTAATTGATTAATGGTGGACTATAACAGTTCTTCGGTTCCGCGTGCTCAATCATCCTAGATATTGCCAACAAAATTATCTCCCTAACCAAACAGCAGACTGCTCGACCCGTTATAAAAGAACCCGATTGCAAACGAAAAGTGCGCAAAACCGATTTGCACAATAAATATGTTCCGCCCACGCATGCGCGCTAATAAAATCTTGCACCATACTTCATCTATCAATGATTTGAACTTTAACGCTCAGAAGACTGTATAAAATTTTTTTCACGCGAGTTTACATTGTTTCAAACGCAACATGCGTGCTGACCGAAGAATTTTCATTGTTCATTCAAACCCGTTGTTTCGTATAACCAATACTCGTTCAACCAAACGATTTTGATTTTGCTTTATGTAACTGATTGTTTTATCCTGACTCCAATTTGTATTTTAACCCCAGTAAAAAAATTTTATATATTTTACTATAAATAAAACCCATTGAAAATATATACTATTGCAGAAATAACATATTAGAATTATATGGAGACAATATTTGAACAATGTTGGTCATATATTGTCCACATTCAACATATAAAAAAAAACAAATAATTTGTGATTAAATTACCTGTATGACTTTTTGTATCATGGTTGCAACATTTGCGAGCATTACAGTCAATCGGTGTGCTCTCTCGGTCGGTTGAAGTTCAGGTCTGTAGTGTGTGCTGGCTCTGTATCGTGCGGCGAGATAGAGCGTGTACGTAGGCGCCAATTTAAATTGCGGCGCTGATGGTTCGACGTCGGTGATAACCGCGTGAAGGAACGCTTCCTCCGTTTCCTCGAGGAATTCCAGTACCGCAGGCAATATCGGGTCAGTTCCTCTCGGCTGGCGCTCGTATTGGGACAGCCTATGGATCAACATAAACTCACGTTAATTCGGCCGCAATATTCACCCTCGACATTTGCACTCTGTCGAACCATTGTTTACACCCTTCTGCGCACCAACTCGAATCTCATCATTTCAGCCTGATCTAATTTCAAATGAACATGCATCTTTTATCCATAATTCAATCCGATTATTGAATTTGAATAATTTAAAGACAGAATTCTCAATTTTTTACAATTTAAAATGTTTAGTGCTCTTGACAATCTTCAATGCTTTTGACCTTAGATTGTGTGTCGCATTATCTGATATTAAAGCGTAGTGAAATGTTTAAAACTCAATTACAGTTGTAATTTGAAACTTGGTAATTCGATAATAAAAATGCAAAAAAAATTGGACACGAAGGTACAAAAACACCTTACCTTCACATTGACTTGAGTCGATCGTTAATGTTAATGGTGAGACAATATCATAGCATAAGACTAACATGGTTATCGTATAATTTTGATTGGCTCTCCCCGGCTCTTACCTTGTTCAACGATGTGAAGACAAAATCAGGGCTTGGCTTGGCATTTTTTGACCGGTCGTTCGGTTAGTTTAATTATGGACAGGTCATTATGATTGGAACGATCAACCGAATAACGATAGTTATTCAGTTCAATAAGGGAACTGGAAAAAGTCAAGGGCAGGAGCATGAAATGAGAAAAGTAATGTTCATCTTTTTTAATTCACAAGATGAATTAAAAATATGATTGTAAATAAAAATACTTCAATGATTTTTTGCTTTTCTCAATTTTATGATTTTTGAAACATTTAGTCAATTAATGACAATCTAGTCATCATGCAGTGGTTAATTGATTATGGAAAAAAGAGGGAATAATGTTCGACCGATCAAACCTCACGCCTGGTTGCTCCAATGAAAAAAAAATTAAAAAGAAAAAAGGGGGTTGATCTGATTACCTATTGCCATCTCTGCTGCTGGTGAGACTGGCTGTTTCAACGTTGCCATCGAGATCGAAAGTCGTCTCGTAATTGTGCGTAGGCTCCGTGTGATGTGCATTATGCGTGGAGCTTCTGGGACTGGCGGCCGCCGATTTGCTCGGACTCGGCGGGTTCGAAGTCTGGCCGTCGTTGGGCGTATCTGAGCCTGACCTGTACTTTTCCGAGCCGACTTCCTGGCTAATTGCGTCTGGCGAACGTCTACTTGTCAACGAGTAACGTGCGCGACAAAAACAACATCAACAAATCAAAATAAAATAATAAACATGGAATGCATGTTGTGTACAAACTGTGTCTAAAATTGTAAACAATTTAATATGTTACAAAAAAAAGCTAATCTTGAATAAAAGGGTAGATGAATAGGTATTATCGATCAATCAATCTGAATGTACAATTTGTAGAATTGATTGGAAAACATGTAAATGAAATTGCACTATCGCGTGTTCTGATAATCGCGATATCTTCTCGCAAAGGTCAATTTTTCAAAGACACAGTTCGTTTTTCGCTGGCATGTTATTTGTTAGCAAAAAAGTAATGACAAAATTTTTGTGAGATCAAGAAGCAAGATCAAGGGCTAATCGAAAAGTGAAGTGACATTGACATTAAAAGAACGTGGATAAATGAACGTGAAAAAAAAGTTATCTTGCAAAAAAGTGCACATAGCTTAAAGTGCGGCAAGTTGAATAATACCCTTGAAAATGTACCTGTCATACGTGTAGTCCATTTGTCTATTTGAGTCGTGCCGCTGCCGGATACGCTCTTCGGGTGCAGGATCGATAAACCTGAAGGTGTGCATACGTCCAAATTTAACGATGGCACCATTCTGAAATGGAAATTCACGATTAAACACGCGTCGTATTTAAAGGACGATCGAATTTGACCGATCAATCCTTGCCTTGAAAAGAAAAGGCAAACTCGAAAGGATAATTGCTGACTTTCTTACGAGTCTGTTTGCTGTCATCAAGTGATTAGAATGAAAAAAATTTTCCATCGAAATTTTTTTTTGTGACTAGGCAAAACAAATTTTTTTTGTTTATTTACTTTCCATCTACGTTGAAGTTCGTCGTCGAGAAATTTTATTGAAAGCTTGGGAATTCACAGATGTGCAAAAAAAATTACCAATCAAGCGGTCTCTGATACACCCAGTGCAAATATTTTTTTGTGAAGCGTCTGACAACAGGTTTTTATTTATCAAAAAAAAAAAACTTTTATCAAAGTCAATGTTTGAAGTTCTGATCAATACTATCTTGTTAAACCTCCGAAGAAATTAAAATTCCGTTAGTTTGTTCCAAAATTAAAAATTTTATTCAAATGAGATAAATCGACGTTAAAACGAACAGGACAATTTACTTTTTTATGTTAATTTGCATCAGATTATATTTATTTATAAACAATTTTTATTTTCCGTTCTAAATCCTTCGAAGTATTTGCATCCTTGAAATACAGAACGCCAATAAAATTACACTCATCCATGCACGGTATCTAAAAAATGCGCTTTTTAAAATTCCGTCTGTTTTGAATAGTTATCTCAAAATTTCAAATTCAAACTCATAAAAAAATCGAGCACGTACATTCTATCGATCTTACATGGCTGTATATTTTTTCTCTCGCTGCTTTGGTTACATGTAAAACATTTAAACATCCATAAACATTTTATCAGTTTAAACATTTATAAACAAATTCGTTTATCTTGCGCACGAAACGTAAAAGTGTCCGAATGACGATGCCATTTCCGTAACTCGGATTTGCATCGTTAGGTACTCTTTTTTAATTCCGGACACCAGTCAGAACGCCGTAAAAAAGCGTTTAATAAAATTTCATCGAGAGAACTCCATTCGTTGCAAAGTTTTGTTGGCTAATTGAAAATCGACGAAGGTAATTATTAATACCTCGATGGAAATTCATTTTTTAAATTTTTCATTAGCATCACGAGGCTGCTTATAACTTTAAATGCCATGAAATCACGGCTCATTATTGTACTCAGCAGTTTCAAAACTTGAGATCACTCTAAATCTCCCCTTTTCTCAAGGACTTTACAATTTACAACTTTTAATAATCAGTAAGTTTAGTCAATAAATTTTTTCATAACCCAAGTTCTGTCTCGTTTTATATCTTTGTAGATAATTTATACCTGGAGTATAGTGGTCTGATGTATCCTCTGGTTATTAACGTAGGTGTGTGCATCCCTGGAGCAAGGTGTTAGCGTGACGATGTTTTCAGTGAATGCGATGACGCAGTGCCGGGGCATGACTGTGGGTCCTGTGAGTGTGAGGGTTTGGGCCTGGACGGCCTGCATGCCGATGGGCCTCTCGGAGCCGACCTCGGTCACGTTGGGCTGTAACCTGTGCCGAACTCCGGAACCGTTTGCGATTTCCGTCCCGTCCGGATTCAACTCCAACAAAAAGGGCAGTCGCTCGTCGTCGTACCTGTGCTCCAGCTCGTTCCACTTGCCGGCTGGTTTCTTCTTGCGCTTCCTTGGCACATAATCCGCCGGCCTCCTCCTCACGTGGAACATAATAGAACCTGCAATATAAATCAAAGGATTGAATTAACAAATATGTTTATATTCATAAATTACAGTAAAATTAATCTCTTTTTTTTTCAATTCATAGAATATTTTGATTTTTAATTATCTGAATTTAATAATCTGAAAATAAAAAATAAGATTATTCTTTTGTCATAAAAATATGGGACAGTTTCGTAATTGTTCTTCAACTTGACAGTGAGGAATAAAATGAAGAGACATTTATTAGAGTGATGTATTAAAGCCGTGGCTTAATAAGGGTTGATTACTGTAATACAAAAGATATCAGACCTCCTTAAAGGGATTTAAGGAGGAAGTGCGGTGTATTATTCTGTTCACGTAACAGCATCAGATAAATTAATTCATTACGTAAAAAGAGTCTCATTGTTTTCTCTTGTGTGAATGAAGATTGAAAATCATTCAGATCCGTTCATTTTTCAGTACGATTTTTGATCACAACTTTGGTAACCAACTTTTCGCAGCCTTGACCTTCGAATTTCAAAAGCGGAAGTGAATGAAAAGAAAAATCGTTAGACAAAGGAGAGGATGGAACTCTCGTAGGGTAGTATGATAATGAAGAAAGAATAAGAATGAGCCGCGTTCAAGCACGGTAAGAAGGAAGTTGTAGCGGCAAAAATTTCACTCGCAACTTAATCTGCTTGTTACTTTTATTTGAAGCAACACCAGAGCGAAACTCATTGTGTGACATTTTGCGGTCAATGTGCTTTTATGTAATGATCAATTTCTTGATGGATTTCCTTTTTTTTCTCTCTCACTCTTCTTCAAATTAATGAATTAATCAATTTGCAGAAATACGAGGATCGTGACTCATGCTCGCACATTATTTATATAACCCATTCATTATTTATGTAAACCGTCCGATATTTCGTCCACTTTCATATAATTTTGTTGTATCAAAAAAAAATTTCATATAAAAACTAAACAAAATTCAGTGAAATTTAGTTTCCCGTTTTTTCTTTTTTTGAAACATAAATGAAACACTTGGGTGGTAGATGGAGGAAAAAAAAGAGAAGAGATCGATTTTTTTTGTTCGCGCTCTTATGCGGCGTCGTCTAAATTGAATAAGCTGGTAGCACACACTCATTTTACGTCGGTTTCTCCGTCGTTGCACGGTGCACTTGTCGCGCATTTCTTATGGTCATAATTTGCGGTACTCTCATGTCGGCGATTTTGCTGCGCCACGCTTTGATAGACCAAGCGAGCGGCAACGGTGACAGAGAAGTGTGTTTCCGCACCTGAAATACATATCGTATACCTTAGAAACCAGCCGAGCCGGAACGCGCACAGACGGATACGCTCGAGACATTTTATACGCGACGGCGTAACACTTGTGCAACGTCATTCGCTAACAGAGATATCGACGAGTCTCACAGGGATACAGCATTTGTGACTCTCGTTTCTCCGCCATCCTGATGGACATCAATTTTTAAGATCCCGTCGTAAACGCTGACAAGTTAAATGCTGATTTTATTTTCCACCTCGCTTTCTTTACGATCCGCCGTCACTCGAATGACTTTTCATAAAACGTTCGAGCTGATGTTGTGTCCCGTGGAAAAAAAAGTTTTTGCGCTCCATTTTCAAAAGATTACATTTTTTATATCGAGTTAGATTTTCCAATTTGCAGAAAAAAAAGAAGAAAATAATTTGAGTATGGGTTTGAATTGAAACTCTCTAATTGATTGAAAAATAGAATATAAAAGGTGTAAATAAAATTGAGACGAGATTCCAATTTGGATAGGGAAAGGTCGTAAATTTTTGGGGGATAAAAATGTACAAGACAAAAAAGTGAACGAATTTTAGGAAATGAAATCGTTCGAGCGTTCAGGAGAGTTGCGTTAAAAGCACATTATCGGCTACTTGTGTACTCTTTTTTTATGATATTCATCATTTTCAATTAATTTTATCTTGATCTCGCTGAGAGGTTCACTTTCAAAAGTTCATCTTCACTCGCATGCCTTTTCATCCATTATGAAATGTCAAACGGATATTATATCGGTTGACCCTCTTAAAGTTTGAATTTTTTAGTAAATTCTATTCAGTATTAAAAAAAAAGTTCATTAATGATAAAACACAAAAAAAAAGGAATAAAAGAAATAAAAGAAACAAAATCCACTTAGTTCTTTGTGCTTAGATTAAGGTTTGGGATAAGATTGGCATAGTAAAACGCACCTGCATCGCAATCTCGGGGTATCCATACGGACTCCACGGGGAGCATTCTAGCATGACGCGATGGCTTAAAAAAAGTTGGCTCTTTCGTGCGAGCCAAGTTAAACGCTACATACGTCGCTTACTCCCTTTCAGTAGGAGACAAGAAAACAAGTGTTCTTTTTTATTCAAAGCTAACCCCGGTTTTTGTGCCTTCCATCAATATTCATGAGCAAAATAATTATGACATAACGTTAAACTATACTCGTTTATTTCCCAGCGTATAAAACTGATACTCTTTTTGCGTAACTTGAATAATCAATTTTAAAAGAGAGAGGGAGAGAGACAGAGAGGAATAAAAAGATGTTTCTGTTCCATTTGTATGCCACCAGTAATGAACGATGGTTCAACAACTGATTGTTTGTCAATTCCATTCGTCATTCATTTGAATTAATTCCACCGAACCAGACGATTCGCTTGTGCCAAAAAATAGAAACTCGTGCGATAAATAAACATTATTTTGTTTTTTAAATAATTTGTTATTTTGTTGTTTTCAACTTTCAGCATATCATTTATAACAACTTTTTCGTTGTGTATCTAATTGCAATTGCTCTTTGCCTTTTACTTTGAGAGTTTAATTCCAGCTACTCAATTAACATCTCAATATTCGCTCTCGTTATATAGAATATTCAAAAACATCTGAATTAATGATTAAAAATGTTACTGACAAAATGTTTCAAACGTACAGTTTATATTTATTGAAAAATGCATATTTTGTAGTAAACAAACAAGTATAAAATAAAGTATAAAGTGAAGTATAAAAGTGAAAAAAAAATAATAAAAAAAAGAGGATTAAATTATTGGCATTAGGTGAACAAAATGTTCTCAGGAAATAAACTTGGTTTTGTGTTTAGAAGACGATTGTTCAGAGAAATAAAAGAGCATCGTAATTCATGGGACCGTGAACAACGGTGCCAGGCGACGTCGACGACGCGATCGCTAAATTGCCGTCGCCTCGGGTGCCTACGTGCATTCCACGTGGGATTCATCGGTCTAACGGCGCGAACGCAACGACTCCTGGGCGGCCCTTGCCGATTATTGTACTTACAACTTATGGCCGCTGAGTCCACTTCCGTGAAATGGCATTGCCTCTTATTATATACGCGCCTAACATTCAGACCATGCGACCATCACGAGATCGCTCTAGCGAGCAACCAATTTTTTACACCCCAACCATTGATCCAACTTGCCATTGGCGATTTGCGATGTTCCAGAAAATTTTCTCATTTGTTTATAATTCAGTTTCCATCGTTTCAATATTCGCCAATCGTATTTCTCTTCCAATCCAAAAAGTAAACATTTCAAACAAATTTCATATTTATTCACATTTATAAAGATAAATATTTGTATTTAAAAAATAAATCTTGAATATTTTTGATTTAAATTTTACTCTTGTACAGATAAATATTAAGTTCCAAAGGTTATAAAGAAATGTTGACTTTTATTTGTAAAAATTATAAATAATTTTTCATCAACGTATGAATTTTAAGGGTAAATATGAAACGATGATTATTATTTTAATTTTGTTTTTCTTTTTCATCTTTTGTTCAGAAAATGAGAAATAAAGTAACAAATTGGTGCACAAAGAAGACTTTTTAGTCAGTTTAATTTCGTATCCGGACCAGTGTACTAACTTTACCGTAACTTTGAAGCTGATTCCATTTAAAAAACGTGTATACACATTTTACTTGTCGGAACTGCGAGCGCACAGTCGCACTCCAACCTTTTTTTGATCAAATGAAATTGAACTTTCGCGTATACACGAGATCTATAAAACGGAACGCAATATTTTCAATACTTAAATTTGGCAACAAAATTTTTTTCAGAAAAATGGCTATTCGTATATTTTTTCATATATTCTAACTGAAAAAAGTCAATAAAAGCTTTTAATAAATCGGGTTTGTTTGAGGCTAGAGAACGAAAAATGTTTAACTTAACTTTATCACGACCCTAAATTCAAAAAGTCAAATTTCAATTTGATTTTATTAAGCTTTTCAATTGATTGTTGTAATGAATCGAGCGATACGTTTTAAGGTAATTTTAACGAGGTAAATAATTATGAAATAATGTGACGTCATCGGTACCTCGATGATCTATTTACGTAGGTTGTTAATGTACGCTTAAAAATAGCGGCTAAATGCAAGTGAAATTTTATTTGACACAGGCATAAAAAAAGCGATTCAAAATCCCGTACAGTATTCAATCAGGAAAATGCATGTAAAATTTTGATTGATAATGAATAAATTTGCAAGAAAATTTATTTCAAATTATTCGTGGTTTCGTATAATTTTAAAATTAATATAAACAAAGCGGAAATTGTCGAACGAAATTTGTATAAACAAATGAAAAAAAGAAATATAAAGGGAAAAATCAATGAAAAAGTAGATCATGATCATGGTGAAAAATGTTGACTCGCATGGCGCGGGGACAAAAGTTTCGATTGATAAATAAATGTTGCCGCTTGATGATATGCGCGATGAAACGTCAAACAATTATATGTTTAATATGCAAGAACAATGTTCGGAAAGTGGCGTACCTTGGAGCGCAGGCAGCATGCTGTGCGGTGCTATGATAAACACACTGGCATAACATAGCCTGGCGCTATTACCAACTTGACTTACGCGTTTCGTGAGATCGCTGATAATGTCGATCGATGCCGTTGACACGGTTACCAGAGCAAATGTCAATTGCAACATTCTTACCGGGGACGAAAATTTTAATTGAAAAATTACACCTTCGATCGGAAGTGACCTGCACTTCCCTGTCCACTTAATTACATTTTTTAAAAATAATATTTTTCTTTTAATTTTCTCATACAATTGAAAGGATATTTTGTAACAAATTGTTTACAATCTCATTTTATTTAATTGAAATGTAATATTTTTGATCAACAATTTCTTCTCCAAGTTTCATTTCTTTACAATATTTTTCATGTTTTCTCTCTCACCATTTTATCGCAACTTTATAACTTCAATCAAACCGACAATATTAATATAAAAATAGACAATTTTATATTACATTTGTTGGCATTGAACAAGTTGGAAATAAAAAAAATAACTTTTGTCTAATCATATTACTTTACTTAGCGTATCAAATCAATGAAAGTTTATCAGATGATTCAAGAATATTTTATTCATAAAACTGGCGATGAATAAAAAGTAAATGAAAACAAGCCAACTATATATACACGTGATTATAATAAATCAAGCTCAGTAAAAGGGGATTTTTGTCCGACGGTAAAGTGAGGTCCATAATTTTTTGGAAGGTTTTAGCGTCGTTTCTGCGCACTTTGTGAAACGATACAGAGCCGTCGCACATAAGATGATTGCCGGCGAAACAAAGCCGCAAACACAACAGCTCTGAACAAACAGATTACCAAATGCGAACGAAATTCCACGCAGTTCATCTGCTGATAAAATTTCCGAACCCAATACACATCGATTTTTTTTATTTCACGATACCAAAAGCGTCCCATGACAATCGAACTTTTGCGATAGCGATAAGGTGGAACGTACACTAGGTTCGCCTTAAAACTGAACGTTCTTTCGTATTTTTCAAAAGTTGAAGGTCTGAAATATTAAATATCAAATCTAATTTTTTGGTATTCCAGTAAGAAAACTTTCATTCAGCCTTTATACTATAACATTGTTTCAAGATGCATTTTTTAAATTGAAATTGTTTCAATAAATTTTGAAAGTGAAAATTGCGTTGAAAATTAAATTTGACAACGGAAAATTAAATTTCTGTTTTTTTCCATCTTTTGAAATTTCTGTTTCAATTTTTCTGAATTCATCTAGAGGAAAATGTAATTTTTGTTCTTTCTTTATCTTCTGAAATTGTTATAATTTTTTATAATTCAAGTTTGAAAATGACATGTCTGGACTGCGAAAACTGTTGCAGAGTATAGTGCGGTTCACACAAACGTTGGGTTTAATTTTGAAAATTCCCATAGGGATACAATGGCGGCAATTGCTAAAGACTCGGTTAATTAAAGCGTAACGTTTTTCCATGTTTAGGTGGATTGCCGGTTCGTGCGGCGCGCCAATTAACAACGTTCGAAGACTCACCCAGCATAATCTCCACTTTCCCATTGCGTCTCGGCTTGAACGACCAGAGGCCTATCATAGTTGGTCCCTTGAACCGCACCTGTCTAAGCCCACAATTTCGTCCACCCCATCTTCTGTCTCAACGTATACAAACTGTTTGCACTTACTCGTCCGATGACACTTGGCACAATACCATTCGTAAATTTCAACAAAATGCCAACGACTTTTCTCCCCCACTCTGGTTATCAGGAATAAATAATTGGTAGATGAATTTCGCTTGCTCGCTCGTTAAAAAGGCTCCGTTGAGTGAATCATGAGATTGTTCAGCGATGGTTATTAATTGTTAATGTCCGCTTGGTAGTATAATAATTAATCGAGTGGTTTTGTTGACTGAACACCGCCGGGGTATTTCCGAACAAGTTTTGTTCGAAAACTTTCATTCAGGCCAATTGAATGCTGTTTGCTCATTTAATTTTCTGTACCTTTTGTGATGTGCATTTATGAAACGCGAAGCCCATTAACAATCAGGGGCCATAAATTTCAAGCAACCGCGAACAAAATTTGTATTAATTCAACAGGAAACAAAACAAAGATTTGTTTCGAAGCAGATTTTTGTATTTATTCTTTCGCGACTTTTTTTGTATATTCTTTCGACATTCAAATGACGATTAAAAATAGGCCTTCATCGTTTGTGCTGTCAAGTTGTCTCAAAAAGCTGACTACTACTATCTAATCAATAGCGGCTATAAATATAATAATTTGCGAGCGAGATATTTTGACGGGAACACGTGTAAATTTTGCAACGCTGATTAAAGTTCACGGTGGGAAACGAAACGTAACGGAAGTAGGAGGGCGAGCAACAGGGCGAGATTTATTTCCGTCCGGGCAGGGTTGATCGGCACGTTCGAGTGTGAAATCGTCGGGTGGCTTTCGCAAAAATAGCCCAGGACCGCTCTTTAACGTGTACTTTTATTTGTTTCTTTATCATATTTTCCTTCCTTTCCCTCTTTTTTCACCAGATGCGATTTACTTTTTTGCATTCCTCATTGCGATTACTAAAATAACACTCGTTATCTTTCTTTCTCCTTTTGATTTACAATTTTAAAGCATTTACATTTTCATTTTTGTTTCAAACATTTTCTCATAAGCTTTAAAAATTGTTCTGAAACTTTTTGCAAATCAATAAATTAAAAATTTTTTTCAAGAATTTATGTTTTCCGTGTTTTCTTTAATCCAGGAGTAATTTCACTTGATTATTTAACTTGCGTAACACTTGAAGAAAAATTAAACTTGCAATTTGGTTTGAATTGGTTAAGTGAAATAATGACCGGAGGAAGAAAGTTATGAAAAGTCGTTGTACTTTGTTTGAAAATGTTATCAGGCAAGTTGAAAGTAAGTTGGCGTGTCGCGTGTCAGAAACATTTGCCGGGCGCTAATGAATTTGTGCTGATGAGAAACGGCAGTTTGGAGACATGCTCGGCTAGCGCGCGCGATAGCCGGAACAAAACTGCAGTAAACGCGCTTAGCGGTGCTCGTCGGAGCGTGTGTGCCGCTCCTTCGATGCACGTGACGCGGGCGCAAGCGCGCCCTGTTTTTTCATTTGCGTCCAAAAACGTCTCCAATTGAAAAGACAATTAAATTTACTTTGCCATTTTTCAACAACTCTTATATTTAATTAAAAATATTCATTCATTTGTTTGTTCTTCTTCCTTTTTTTTTTTTCACTTGATTCTGTATAATTTGAAGTTGGTCAGATCTTAATCAGCTTAATGACTTGACGGATCATCTTTTCCATCAACCAAGTCAACAATGAATTAAAAACCAACAATTAAAGAAATTTTTCATTATTCGAGTTCTAAATGTCAGCAGAAGGTAGTCCAAATGTCGACTAAAATATTACACGCTCTCCGATTTCTTTTTGTACGATAAAAATATATTTTGTCTTTGCAAAGTCGTCCGGACCTTTTACAACAAGTTTAATTTTAAGTCAAGTATAATTTTGAGTTCACATTTGTCGATGGACGATAATATTAACCACGCAACGGAGACAGTGACTTTAACGATGCGTTTCTCCGGCACTGTGAGTAGTTTGCATAAAAAGTGACTCTGACATTGGCTCATAACTGTAATGATTAGTATTCAGCGCGGAAGAAAAAAATGGTATTTCCGAGGGAGCAGTCGACTCGAACTTTCCTGTTGAGCCTTAATGAGACGAATGAACGTTTTATTTTTAGACCCACTGTCCTTTTTCGATAAGAATCGAACCTATGATTTTAATAATGTAACAAGTGTTTCTCTTCATTGCTCTTCCCTCCAACCATTTTGAGATAACAAATTTGTATATTGGGTTGAACTGGGGACTCAAATTGGAAACATTAGTTTGAAGAACGTCGTACAGTTTTTGTGCGAAAAAAAACGTCTTAATTATTGAACGGAACAATGGCACATATTGATCTCTGTTAAATTTGTCCAGGAGCGAAGGGATCCGGATTGGCGTAATATACGAAATGTAGCCAAAGTACAACATGTGGTGTTATATAGCTGAGTACATATTTGCGAGCTCACGTGGTAGCGAGATTCCGGTGTAATTGACGCTCGAATTATACGCACTTCTAACTGTGCACGGTGCGATACCTGTATAGAACCTTGTTTATCATTACGATAAAATATAAAATCGTTATGTACTTCCATCCGTTCATTTATTATATTTACAAAAAGAATTAAACCTGTTTTAAACACTAAAATATTTCATTTCATTATCCTATAAAACCATGAAACGTTTCAATCTCGTAATTTGATTTCTGCAATTTTTCACATTTCTGAATTCCTGTTTTTAAAACAAATATTTACAAGTTTCATTATTCATAAATTACATCGTGGTATTTTAAAATTTGTTAAAGTTGAGTTTTGAAACTTCACTCTGTTTTATTTAATTTCTATGATTGAACCAAAAATTTGATCTACTTCGCCTGTGAGAGAAAACAAATTATAGAACAGTGCTAAATTATAGATCGTCCATTTATGATACACCGAAGGTAATCAAGTGTAAGGCCAATTGATCAATGCTTTTTTTCCTACTTCGGTGCATGCTCTTGTTGCTGCGTGTTTTATTTGTCACGTTCAAATTCGTTGGCCGCAAGCATAACTGTACACTTTGTACCTGACATTTAACTTTACAATGACAAGTTGGATAGCGATACATGAATAAAGTTTTTGTTTCTACGTAATGCACATAAACGGTAATTGGAGATTTTTCAACTGTTAATTGTTTCTCAGAAGATAATTTTTATATTGCAATAATAGTTTTGGAAACAAAGTTTTATTAAAATGATTTTAATTTCGTTTAACTTTTATGAGGCAAACATAATTCAAAAGCTTATTCATTTGCCCCAATAACTCAGATTTAAAACGAAACAAATAGCCAAGAGCAGAGATCAAAAAGCAAACTTAATTACAATTTACGATTCAATCATTTGATTAATTAATTTGATTCTCATTGACCGCCTGTAATCAACTGGTTTTTAAACTTCCGAGTGTATCATATTTTTATTCACTTTATTATTTAATTGGGTTTGCTGCATCTATACATTCGAGTTCATTGATCGTTCGGGTTATTGGTTCATTTAACATTATATCGTCAATCAAAAAATTGATGATCCTTTATTCAAAGTAATGATTGTCTGATGCGCAGTTATGAAATAATCGAAAACATCAACGCGGGGTGAATTCAATGTCGGAGCTTTTTATTTGCCGGCGCGAAAGCTTGCAACCCGACTCCTAACGACATCTGACTGGAGTTCACGCAACAACAGAGGGTGGCGTCGTTTTTGCCACTGAAGGCAACTATTCGACCGATAAATTTCCCCTATTTTCTGAATAGAATTTTTTGGAAAAAAAAAAAACCAAACAAAAATTCAATAAATATCAAGATAAATTTATCTTCCTCAAAATACAACGACAAAAATTGTCACCGCTGTCTATCTTTCAATCAATCATAGAAATTAAATTCCATCATTGACAGAAAACAAATTACAAGTCAAAGAAAGAATTATAAATCAGGAAAAATGTAATTTATAATCAATCAATAGATCTGACTTGTACGACTTTTAATATTTATTATGGAGTAAAAGATAAAGTAAAAAATTAGTCTAGTGAAAAGGAATAAAGACAAAAAACAAACGTTAAACGGTAACTCTTAACGTATAAAAATAGAGTACTAATGTTTATACTGGTTTTCACATCACCATTACCGTTTTCCAACGAGTCAAAAAAATAAAAACTAAACAAAAAAAAGAGAAATAGTATTGCACTTTTGAAGCAGACGGAAATCGTGGTCACCTACATTTGTACTCAGCTTCACCTCTGACATAACACCTATACGTACAGAGCCAACGAACAATACGAAAAAGTACATCACAACTTGTGTTCCGGTCCTGGGCAATCGATAATTCGATGACGTTTTACTTTTTGCTTATGTGCCAGACGAATCGTCTGTTTGTCCGGCACGCGCGTATCTTTGTGCGAATTCAGCGGCATCCCATTCCGCCAATTAGCGCTGCCTTGCGTTTCGCAGCCTTTGACCTTTTTATCCCAGCCTTTTATGGTTAATTTCCTCACATATCTTTCGCTTCTGAGTCTCCATTTCTGATTGAATAATTTCAAGTTCTCTGAACCGTTCGGTTCAAAATTGTTGTACTCACTTTTTGCGTAATCAAAAAAAAAACAAAAAATTTCAAACGTAAGTCCAAAAACTCACCTGAAACAGAAAAAACAAAACCAGATCGATTAGTCATAATGCAAAATCAGAATCTAAAATGATGAAAATGCAAAAACTAAATTGGCAAATTTTTATCAAGTAAACGAGGCTCGGATTCGATAACGTAATTATTCTAAAGATCAAAGTATCCAATCAGTTTAAAAGCAATGTTTTCATCTTATTTGAGTTGTTCGTCTTGGAACTGGGTCAATCCTCCGAAATAAGAAACGACAGACTTTCCCTTGAAACTTCACCCGGGTTTGACAGCTGGAACCGACATTTGCATTTCGCCCTTACGCTTTGCCACCACGAGAGGTAATTCGTCTCACATGCACACAACAGATTGTTTGTTTCGCCGCGAGATCGCCGAGTTATCGACTTTGAGGAAAAGTTGTTTTGTTCGCTATTAAACTTTGGGCCAATCCGATAACTTTATTTTTTGTCCATCACAGTCGATAAGACCTTTTTCTTTCCTATCACAAGATAGGAACTCAAGTTCAAAATCATTAGACCTGGCAGGTGGTAGTTTTATCTATTTTCGGATCCAAATTAACGACAAACGAAGAAACTAACGACAGTCCAGCGTTGTCAGGCGTGTAAATATAGCTCGATAGCAAAGTTATGCAAATGTGTATTTTTAGAAAATGGAGCATAAGAACGCTCGAGAGGTCACGCAACAGTGTTTCTCGTAGTGCTATCGATTAAACTCGTCCTGCGATTAATTAGGGATTCGCTGACGCAGTATGTCGCTCGCTTGGTGCACGTGAACGCGATGTACTTTTATTTTCAGCCGGTCCCGTCGACCGGCTTTCTGTCTCTTGATTCGAAGCGCTCCGGAAATTCGAACCTCCGGAAGTTCGACCTCGTCTGCGCCAGACTACCTCAATATACAAACAAATCTTGCTCCTTTCAATACTCTAATTGAATGTCTTGAATGAACTGTTATACTTGTGATTTATTTATCAATTTATTTTCTACGAAATCTTGCTTCTCTCGATACTCTTATTGAATTTCTTGAACCAACTATATACTTCTGTCAGATTTATTTTTGATTAATTTTTTACTTTGATTTCATTCAATCTTGTATGATTTTATTTATATTTCCTTTTTTTTTTATTTTTGTTTAATTAGAAATTAAAGATAATCGATGAAAATATAGAGATGAAGAAAAATGCGATTCGAATTAATAAGAAACGAAAGGTTTTGAATGATTTATTCATACCAGACGAATTATGACAGGTTATTTGTGTTAAAAGGTCATACATAACTGTCTATATTAGCAGACAAACTATTCATGTCGCGAAAGTAGAACTTGATTAAACGGTTTACAAAAAGAGGTAACAGCCGCTAGCAAGCGAGAGGGAAACTTGCTTAAGTTTAATGCGCATACGGTATAATAACCCTGAAATTTCTGTTACATCACAAGCCGAGAGGGTAAATTCATTTAGGAAACATTGTAACATTCAGCTTAGACTGCGCGACTGACGTCACAATTGTGTTTGACTGCAAATTACATCTCGGATTTCAAAGCAAAATTTATACAAATCTCCTGTACAAGTCTCCTGTAAGATCTTCTTAATAAAAAAAGTTTTAAATAAAACTAAGTCGAACAAATATTACTTCCACCAGATTCAAATTTCAATTTTTTCGTTTAGAATAAATTGTATTTCTCGTTTTTTTATGCGTTATAGAAATGTACACATGCCGAACAGAAGAGAAATCGATCTCAATTTGATAACAAGGTATTCGATTAAAATGCAATTTCTAGCCAAGGTAGGTCATCTAGCCATATTCTATTTCCTGGATGTTGCCAGGAGTAGGTCGCGATATTAATGGCCCGAAGTGTCATTCGAAAATGTCTTTGTACGTAGCGCTTTTTAATTTATCTGATATTACATTTATTGCATCAGTAAAACAAGTACCTTCAAACTTTATAATTAACAAGTTGTACGACAATTGAAAAGTAAAACAAAAACAAAAACTAAAATTAAGTTCCGAAGTTCAACAGTTAGTTTTTAATATCAACAACATATTGCTCATTGTATTATTGCAGAGATTATTTTTTAAACATCACAAAAAGTATTTAATTGCAAATAATTAATGAAAAAGATGGAAAAAATGGGGATATAAAAATGCCAGTATCCTTAGTACTGGTTGATGATAAAGCCCCGAGTATATATATCGAAACCCGTCAAGATTCAATGGCCGGAGACCTTTTGGATTTGCATTTGCGGATTCCGCGCGGAAGTAGAATCGTTATCTCGCGGATCCCTCGTTACGTAATTGGTCGTTTCCTCCACCGATGGGAGAGTTATGCTAATTGGCGACGCGCATTGTTTGTCTGGCGTATCGCGAAAATTTATTCACAAACCTGCTTTGCTTTTCCGATGACGTAAGGCGTTCCAATCGTTGTAACAATAAAGATCTCTACAATACATAAAAAGGAGAGAGAAAAAAAATGCTCAAAAATAATTCTTCTCCAGTGTTCTTATAATACCCCCCGGGGAATTGATATTTTTAATTTTTTTTTTCTTCGCGTAAAATAGTTCTGATCAGTCAAATGACGTCAGACCGTAGACGTGAAATTGAGCAGAGAAGTGACAACGCGCGAGATTTCTTTTTTCTTTTTTGTTCGCAGCTTGGATTTCCTTGGAAAGTCATCAACGACATTTCGTAATTAGTATTGTTGGAGTAAATTTTAGGAGGAACAAAGGATGAATATCATCATATGTCATAATTATCGCACGCGATCGAACAATCCTAATCATGAAATCTTCATTTCAATTGAGAAATTAAAATCCTACGTAAAGTTTGAAAAAGAAAATCATTTGCGACTCAAAGTTTGCTTGACAAAAAAATAAGCAAAACAAGTTCTCGATTTGGATTAACGGTACGTACCCAGATAGTGTGGATGTAAATTTTTTTTCGGCATTTCAATCAGACATTTTTATTCCGCATCGAAGCAAGCTCGCGTGTATAATCGCGAAGAAAAATCAGCGCGTCGTCGAAATTCGAGACAATGGGCCGCATTATGCGCAAAAGTCGGAAGCCCGCATATAGATGGAGGCTCCTGCTTGCAAACAGCACGACGCCTCGCTGCTTATGGCGCCGAGGCGTAAAACCCAATTAGAACTATGAAAAGGTCACGCTTTTTGCGATTGTTATCGCTGTTAAGCCAACAAAAAAGAAGCGAAAGATTCGGCGAGAAAAAAGTGATCTCAGTTGGGTGGATATTTTAGGTCAATCTTTAATATTCTAATTGCTCCAGACCAGATGGCAGACAAAGTGCAATATTTTACGGCACGCGCGGCTAAACAATGAAATTTTTTTCAGTGGTCAAAAGAAAAAAAATCTTAATACAATTAAGGAACATTTACATAATGAAAATGAAGCACAGCGATTGCATAAATTTTATTTCTTCCTGATAAATCTTTAGATTGAAAATGATTTGAAATTAAAACATTCAAGATAAATGAACAAAGTTGTAAAGTTTTGTTTTGTTCTGAAAAAGTTAAACAAAAATGTGATAACTGGGGGGAAAACAGTTTGATTAATTTTGATAAACTGCAATGAATTATGAATAATCTTGATTTTCTTGTTGAGTTTACTTTTGTTCTGGACATAGGTACTTCTTTTATGATGGAAAACGGTAAATTTAGAGCGTGTTCAGAAAAATTGAATAATAAAATTATAGAAAAAAAAAAAAAAACGAGTGCAGCAAAGAAAACTAATTCATAAACTGGAAATAGGTGGTACGCGTAGTTGTTGGAATTTTGCATAACCGATATTTAGGAGGCGCGCGTTTCAACTGTATACATGCATCGCGTAAAAGTAATAACGAAATCTCAAAGAATTCACATAAAAGCCGAGAAATTGCAGCCTACACTGCTCCAAGCGTGCCAAATATCCTTGAAAAATTTGTTGTGAAATTGATTGTTCGTCGTAAAATTTGATATGAATTTCATTGTCTTTTTTCTTTCATTAATGGAATGCAATTCCCAGCGTGCCTTCATTTAATTTTTTTTCTAAAGATCAAAATGAAATTGTTTCGGACGCATATAGGAATTTAATTGATTGACTGAAAATGAGAATTATATGTTCAACGATTGGGATGAATTTGAATTTAGTGGCAGCCACAGAAACGCTCACCACGTGATCAGAAACATGCGTTTGCACGTCAATGCTGGTAATTGATTTATTACATGTCTGTCCGAAATGTGAAGCGACACTTAATGTTCGCCTAGGGGAAGGTCGGCCAGGATCGTGTGCGAGTGACACGCTCTGCAAAATCAAATCGATCCAATAGGTTTAACTTGCCGAATTCACGCGAATATTCGTTTGCCTAATTTTATCACATTTGACATTGTAATTGTTAAATATTCTCTTAATAAATTATTCTCCCAATTTTAGAAAGAAAATTTTGCGTTACACAATGTTGAACAATGTTGGTCAAATTTATGTAAATTGGAGCAAAATAATATATTGATTAATTTTGTTTCATGTTGATAAAATAGATTTTAATTGAAATGGAATGATGAAAAGAAATATAAAAAAATAAAAAAATAGAGAGCAGTATTGAAATTGAAGACAGAAACCAATAGTTCGAGTTACAATAATTGTCAATGTGACAGATTATCTGACAGAAAACGGCGATAACTGATGGTTATATTGATCAATGCAGTTCGATGGTTAGCAATGCACTTTTCTCAGGTTATCGAATAAACTCGAATCCGGCAAAGAGAGGCGACCGGATTGATGCTCATCGTGTAAATCTTTTCCGTTTAATATTTCATAAACTTTGCGCCGTCTGGCAAAACTTGTTCTTCCCAGCTTAAATCATGTTAGACTTTTTTTCATGTAATAAAAACAATTCCAAACTCTCTAATGCCCATCCAAATCGCTGGCATGAAGATTAATAAAGTTTTATAACCGACAAAAAATATCTTGCTGGACGAAAAAGCATCATTTTCAATTTGTTCAAAATGAAGTTCGTCGAAGTAAAAGACGCGTCATAAACCTGCTAAACGGCTGATTTTAATTACAATTTTCGTCCGACAGTTTTTAGACGTCAGATCTTAACTTATTTGTTTTAACGTTCTCAATTCACATGAAAATAACTATACTCCAAGGATTTTAATACCATAAACAAGGACAACGTATATTTCAAAACAAATTGATGAGTTTTCAAAGTTTCAGTACCTCCTATACCTTGTGAAAAGTTATACCCGCGGATTAATTATGTTGTCACGTTATCATCGAACCTCTCGAGCCATTTAAAAATATTCCCGCCCACCCTTTTAGTTTCGTTGTTAATTGAACGTTTAACCCAGTTTCTCAAAAACTGATATATTTTCGTAATTTTGCACCAACTTTTGAACAGGGTCAATATTTGTTTTCAATTTTCAACATCGAAATTGAAGGTTGACATGAAATTGAAATTTGGCTCTTGTCGTGTAACGCCGTGACAC
This sequence comes from Trissolcus japonicus, assembly GCA_030522925.1. NCBI lineage: Eukaryota > Metazoa > Arthropoda > Insecta > Hymenoptera > Scelionidae > Trissolcus > Trissolcus japonicus. The sequence continues at coordinate 136,722 of JAPYZS010000170.1, read as the reverse complement.
TTTTTTGTATTCATTTCACGGCATTATTGCGACTGTCATATGAAAATGAGAACCCTCGCAAAACACACCGCCGGGCATATTTATGACGCTGTAATTTTGGACAAATGGAATTAACAAGTTTAACGCGCTTTTTACCCCGATGACTAATGGCCCTTTGGGCTTTATGAATTTAATCGAAATTCTTTCCAACAAATATCACAATCTTGAATAATATTTTGTGTAATTAATTATCCGTTTACGGCGAGCTGTTGTTAAGTTTCTATCGGAATATGATAACAATTAATCATACTATAACAAACTTTGCCACAGGTCCATAAACGTTCAATTTAATGTAAGCTCATAAGAACAAGTATTCGCACATAACAGTTTCTTGTATACAAGTTTGCACAACAGCTTTTTTGAGTTACACCGTTTTTTGTTTAATTTCAACAGTATAAAATGAAACAACTAACTTACTTCAATTTCAAAAGGCCCGACGTAAACAGCAAAATTAATTAATAAAAATCCTATTTATAATTAAATTTTTGGAATAAAATAAAATGAAATAATTTTAAGTTAGTAAATAAACAATTAAGAATAATTATTTCAAATCCAAACGAATAATTATTTTGAAATATTCGTAGATTCGTCTATCAATATGACTATATTTATATGAAAAAATACGTGGGTTGTAATAAACAAAACATGTGGCTCCATCGTCGTAGAAACCGATCGAAGGTTCTTCTCCTGTAACCGCATACTAAGTCTATAATTCAACCAGAGCGTCTAGTAGTAGAGAAAAAAGCGTGCTCTTACGTCTTATGCCCCAATCCATCATATTGACAGCTGCTCGTTTATCGTCAAAAATTTGCAACTACGCAGGTCCTGGCCAAGTACTCGCTAAACTGCATTATCCTCAAGATCCGATCGCGTTCGTCTGGTCGCACATATTCAAGTTTATTGTTCTCTTAGTTGAATTGCACAAACCAACAGTCATAAGTGTATAGAAATCAATGACTGATCATCAATATATCACACAAACTTAAACCTTGACAACCGTTCGAAGAAAAAAGAGATATGTGAAAATTGCAAGTGGTCCTCTTGGTTACAGGTTGGTCCCGCAGGTAAATTGGTCCCTGGTGGAAAGAGTGTTCTACATTTGGTCCCGGTTGGGTATTTTAATTGATGAGAAGTAGTCGACGCTCAAGGACGCAACGCGTTAACGAGTTGAAGTTGTGAGCACGGCAGTCCATGGCCGGGGCGCGAGCAGCGTGGGGCACCGCGCGATCCAAGGTGGCGCGCATCTCGCGACGGCCGCGCGCTCGACCCGAAGCTCCGCAGATTACTGAACACGCCGACGGGCGCGAACGCGCAGCCCAACCAGTCCCCGCTTTGCAACCAATCGCGCGCGCGCCTTCTCCTGGTTCTCTCCACGCCATCCGCAACCGAATTTGTTTGCTTTAGGCTCCGATGCGGCTTCGCGATTCGACATTCCTTTCTTATGCTTTGTGCTGCACAATTTTGTTTTCTCAAACTTTAAGTTTACTCTTGAAAAGAAATTCTCATACATAAATATTGGTCGTGCTTTTCAATGTACTGACAAACTTTTTTTTTAAATTGTTTAACATTTTGTTGGATTGGTTAAAAAACAAATTTAGACAAATGTCATTCAAACTTATACTTACTTTCTGACAAATGGTCTAGATTTTATGCGTCAGTGTAACCTTTTCTCATATGTATTTTCACATCATTGAAACAGAATTCGATCAAAACTTTACTTTTGTAACGAAAAATGCTTTTCAAGTAAATTGTTTGAATATTTTCAGAACGTGATATTTTGTAACAATCGAGGTAAAAATAAAATATTCAAAATGTGAAAATTAATACACGTTTGCTTTTCCAAATCAATATTGCACATCCAAATTCATAAATGGATTATTTTATCTTTGCTTTTTTGGCAGAAAAGATATTGTATATCATTTTAATTTGTCTACTTTCCGAATAAAAAATGCTGGTTCGTTAATGTTGTTTATCCGAGCATTTCTGGCTCGTATTTTCGTTAAATGAATGAGTTCGATAATGGTTTTCATTTCCGCAATAAATTTTATCATGTAAATTAATAATTGATGATCATAATTGTTGAATGCTTCGAATAAATTATTTTGTGTTTGTGCAGGATTCATGCCATTTTTAACTGTTGATTTCATTCTCAAGAGCATACTTGCTTTTCGATAAAAATAAAACTGTTTGCCAATTGAGTAAAGGGCCGATAAATAATTAACAATGAAACTGCCCGAATCAACAGTAGAATTATTTTTCGCCAACAATCTTTATACTTGTTCTCATTGTTTCCTTACAAAATTGGCGCGTAAATTATTTATTGATTTAATTGCAACACTTTATTTTACGTTTCCCATTCTCCTTTCCTTTTACAATGGCATAATAAATTTGTTCAAACTATTTCTAATGCTATTTAAAAAAGAGTTGTTCGATGAAAGAGATTTCTATTTTATAAAAATTTATTTGCATCGGAAAATGTTATTAGCTTTATTTAAAATTTTAAATAAAAATGCTGGACGTTAATTATTCATTGTATTTTTTTTATCCCTTATATCAGAACCTCTGATATCGTGCAAAATGCGACATTACGAATTATAAATTCATTCCTCTCTGTTATATGGGTTGATATGAAAATTTCTCGTGCATGAATTCAGCTTGCGCAGCTCGTAAACAAATTATAATTAACATTCAGTGTAATCATTGAAGCGTTGCTAAGCTCAAAAAAGTAATACCCAAAAGATCCCATAAGAGGTTTCGAGTGTGCTTGATGACGAGCCATTGCCATCTCAGAATTATTTCGGATGTGTTGCATGCGTTTGGATGTGTTGAAATTTTTTGAAGTTGGAATAAATCTTAATACAGCAAACCTAAATTTTAATTTGCAAACAGGAATGACAAGGCGAACTTATAATCAGCGCGAAAATCAAATTTCCGCAGGCTTTTTGTTTGAGCATCAAAATTCTCAGAACGTACGTGTAACAAAACTAATATCATGTTTTGCAGTCAAACGACACCGCCATTTGGTTTTCAATGGCGAACCCGAACGTTAATTTTATGCACGCCCCGTAAAACATAATCCTCAAAATGTCACAAAGTAAGGAGTATCGCGCAAATGAAAGCACTGACCTATTTTTTGTGTTTTGTTTTTAAATTAAAAACAAAGTCAAAAGATAAAAATTTCAAAGAAAATTGCAACAGAAAAAAAAGAAAGACTGAATTTGCATACACAGATGAAACAGTTGATTAAACATGATTGTCTCTATGATGATATTAAAAATGTATAAGAAAAGGAATTGATTTCCAAAATCTGAAAGTGGCGTGTAAAATATTCAAACATATCAAATCGATGGGCAAAGTTCAAGAAAAAATGTGCCTGAATAATTTCGTCTGAGGCATCAAATTTTCATTTGCATCTAATGCACTTCTTCTTGAGCTTTTAAAGTTTGCAAGAAGGTGGTTCTCCGATACGAGATAATGGGGAGAAAACGATGCAATTGAGAACATAAAAAACGAATTTTCCACTTGATATTGAAAGTTGTTTTTTAAAACACAAAAAATGCGTTAGATTTGCTACATCCTTCTGATGAAAAAAATAATGAAAAACCTAACCTGAGTTCGTGGTTACGAAAAAGTAAATTAACAGAAAGGTGGTTTGGTTATTTTTTGTTTTGTTCAATCTCGATGCTTTGACTAGCGTTATTTCGAACGAATCTGCTTATTGTCAATTTTTCAAAGAGGGTCGTTGTGCAGGTTGCGCATATGCTTCGAGCGTTGCGCTTTCATACGTGAAACTCACCACTTGTGAACGCATTGTTTGTTCAAACAGAACCGCATTTATGGTTTTCCATTAATTTGTCTACGTTTTCTATTGAAAGATCTAAGAGAATTTTCGATCTAACATTAGTCAGCCAAAATTCATTCAATGTTCCTTATAATTATAATATTTTCCTGTCTTGACAAAATATAAATTAATCAATAATAATGATTAATTAATAAATTTCATCAAAAAGGTCAGAGTTTAATGTTTCTCTGTTGAGTGTCATAAAAAATTGCAACTCTAGAAAATTAGTTCAATTACCCATTTTCATAATTAATGTAATAAAAGAGCATTACGTTATGCTCTTTTCTGTATCCTTTCATGCAGACAAAAGATACATTATTCCCTGTAGTGCATCGCGACTCATTATCACGAGTATGAAAAAAAAAAAAAAAAAAAAGAAATTATTGGAAATACATTGTTCTATTCATAACGCACGACAAAATCACATACTGAAAAATGAACACCTACAATTTCAAACAATAAACTCTCTCTCCCTCTTTGTCTAAAAAAATTAATTAATAAATAATTAAATATAGAACTCATAAATTGAAAAAAATTTTTATTGGTGTTTGTGTTAGCATGTCAATTCTGACATTTGCTTTTTCTAATGAGAATCGTTTATTTGAGTTGAACCTGAATTAGACTAGAAGCCCGGCACAAAATTCAAGGGGCAAATTCGTATATGACTGGTGCAGAATTTTCACTCGTCCAACCGGAAATATCAGTCAGCCTAATATCCGTTACGATCGCAGTCAAAAGCCTTAAATGCGCCTAACGTTTGAACCATTTTTTTTTTCGAGCGCCGAACAAGTGAAAAGAGGGTTCATGTAACATTAAAAAAATCCTTTTTCTTCATTTTCGAAAGGACAAAAATGTCTATTCTTACATACTTACTCATTTTAAATGATAAATTTGTTCGTCTGTTGTGAAATTGAAACTTACCTACAACAGAAAATGGAAAGAAATTAAAAATCAATTTTCAAATGTAATCATGAATAAAATAGGTATAAGTAAAATATTTTTAACTATTTTCAACTTTTAATAATCACTGATAAATCTTCGCAACCTTGAACTTTATCATCTATTAAAAAAATTGTTGACTCAGTTTTTCACCCTCATACCTAATCTGTCGGTCAAGATTTAATTTTTCGTACATCATTTTTCATAATCAGAGGACCAACATTTTCGTGAAAAAAATGAGACGTGAATAAAATATTGTTCGCAAGAATGGTCACGATCGAGTTGGTTCAGCTGTTTTTAATTCATTTATGTGGTTTGTGATGGACAGTGATATGAGTTAGGCTGCGATTTTACTGTCAATTGTATGGATCATTTATTAATGACACTTTTTCAGCTTTCATTGAATGAGTTAAGTCCGCCGCTTTATTTATTTACCGCTTGTCCTCGCAATTTGTCTCGCTCAACGTGAATTGCGCCATCCTTTTTACTCTCCTTGCAACATACTTTTTGCAATTCAGTCATCCCTTCATTTGTGCTCAAAATTAATATTTTCTTTGTACCTTAGACAAAATGAAATCGTTACACAAAATTCATTATTTTTCAAACCTTTTTGTTCATGTAAGCGTTCAGTTTAACAAAAAAAAACCTCTAAAGTTGAATATAACTTTAAAATAAATATTTGAACATCGTTTTTTGTGTGAAATACGAGATGAAATATTAATTATTGTGTCACTCAAAGTTGTGTGTGTCAAATTGACTATTTTGAAATGACAATTTTATCCCGTACAAAAGTTGGCCATTGAAATGCATTAATCAAATCTGGGTACCGGATCTTGAGCTTCTGCATTTGATTGTCTCGAGAAAGTATATTCAGCGCACAGAAGCGTGGGCGTGGAAATATTTTGCGGCGGTGATAATGAAATTCGCGGCTTGTTGCAAAGTTTTGTTCTCATTAATCATTGTTCCGAGAAATGAAACTACTCGAAAATTTTACGAGCTTTCCTTCTTGATGGGATGAAAAACGACGGACAATAAAACGCTCGACTGAAATCATCAAGGAAATCGCGTTCTGACGAATTGTAAAAACTGATTCTTTCCTCGGCATCAATCTTATTTGACGACGAAAATGAGATCCTCAAATCAGATAGCACAAGTTTAATTAAATTGTTAAATGAGAAACAATTATAAATGTTGACGAAGAAACGAAAACAATTGTTAAAGATGATGAAAAAACGTAATGGAAAAATTATGAAAGAATGAAAGTAGTGAGAGAGAGGGGAAAAATCGCTGTGCAGCGCACAAGTGCACTCGAGGGTGGAACGAGACGGGCGAATATTGAAATTCGGCGGGCGCGGTTAACTTGTGACCTTTGCGAAATCGACCACAGCGCCACGTGGTCTCTTCAAAAACACTCCGAAACAATCAATCAAGTGTTTACATTATTGAGCACTTGACACGTTTCGATGACGAGTGCTTTTTATTTGCGCGTTCAGTTCCATGAAGCTGAGATTGTACAGTGGTTTGTTCCGTAATGAGCCGTGAATGCGCACGAGAGTCGTTGATTCTTAATCACTGTATTGTGTATCTCTGCAGAATTTCTACGTTAATTCATGATACCAATTTGAAACACACTCGTGATGCCAACTGGCAAACTGATTAAACGAAAAAAAACATGATATCTAAACTGCACGAAAAATGTGAAATTAATTTAATTATGTCTAATAATGTCGAATGAATGATGAACATTTCAAACGTTCGAAAAAAAATATCGATACAAAAGTCAAGTACAAAAGATTAATGTTTGAATGAACGAAAGTACACTTTAATTTGTTCGTATATTTTTCTCATTCACTTAAATTAAATTCAAGACTTACGTTCTAAGTTTAACTTGTGATTTGATTGAAAGTGATTTCAATAAGTGCGCTCAGCGTAGATGGTTGTAATGTAACTTGTAATGTTCATGAATCGCGGATCGTCGCTAATGTTAATTTTAAATGCAACTGATTGAATTGACAGATCCCTGAATGTTTCAAATCAAATGTTAGCGCGCACGTTATTCAATTTGGCGTAACAACCAAGGTAGTTACAAGAAGTTTGCAAAACAAGCATTAATTAAAAGCTGTAGCAGTAAGTTATTCTGTACAAATTAATTCATTATTTGAAATATTATATTATTTATAATATTTATACAAAATATTATATTCAAATTATATTTACATGTAATTGCATTATATGACATTAATTATACTTATCATATATATAATAAATATCAATATTCATTACTTATAAAAGTTAAAAAAAAAAACAAGATTTTTAACTAAATATTTTTCGAATAATAATTGACTAAAAAGCAAAACAGTCCAGTAACATGTGGAATGGATTCTGCGAAGCAAGAACTATGATTAGAGTTTTGTAACAATGTAGCTTGTTCTTGAAAATTGGACGGGTAGGCGTTGCGTTTGTGTCCGGATCCGGCTTCGCAGGCCTCGTTCTCGTAATAAAGATAACGGAAGTAACGATCGCCGAAACCAGATGCCTCTGTCGCTTTAAATATACGCTGACTTTCTGTCTGCAGCTTTTTAACGTGCGAATTGAATTTCGGACGATTCGGTTTCACAAGACAACTCGGGTTCACATTTAAAGTACTGATGTTACACATGTTTTCGAAAACAAAAAATCATGTACAAGCCTGTATACAAGGAGATAATGAAAAAAAATTTAAACGAAGGAAAAAGAAATGAAACAAGAAAACCAAAAACAAAGTTCAAAAGTTCAAAGAATGCTTTCTCTTTAAATTTGAAATTGCATATTATGAATCTACACATTATGACGATTGGAAATGTTATTGTTAAACAAATATAATTTGGAAGGAAATAAAATTGACATTCATTTTGATGTTGAATGAATCAACAAGTATATTCATCAGTCAATATCAATTACTGCTGAAATCAATGCGATGGATAATCCCAATTGTCAAGTGAATTCACCGTTCCTGTCAAAACAATTAAGCGACTGTTTGTCATTAAAATCCGAGCATCGAAATCAGCATAAATGATTAATCCTCGACATTAAGCCATCCGCGGTATTATTCGGGGGAATCAAGTAAACCCCACTGCGGCTGACTCGTATCAACATCTTAATAACCGCATCATCCGTTCAGCTGATTAACGAATTGTTAGTTATTCGCAACTGCATGACAGTCCATTCAAACGCCAAATTATTACCAGTTTCTATTCATTTTTCATCGCGCTCTTAATCCCTGCTTATATCTTATTCAGAATGATATTTTGTAATCATTTCGTTTTATTGATTTGTTATTTTGCATGAGAGAGCGATTACAAATTTCAAACAGTATTCGAAAAGTTAGAATTTAATTTTACTTGAATCATAATTGGAAAATTATAATTTCAATTTATTCAATATTAAACATTTTATAATAACACTGAACCATACTTGTATTCTTTTTGGTTTTCAAATTGAAATTGAAATTGAATTACGCAATTGAGTTTCAAAAAATGTGTCAATGAAAAAATAAAAGATAAAGAAAGGGTAAAAAAGCTGGCGCCAATGATGTGCAATTTGATGTCCATGTGGAAAGTGTAAGTGGTAAAACGTCTGTGGAACAGCAAATGAAATCCGTACTATCTACTCGAGCCAACGTTGTCGCACCGAACGTGTCAATAGCACACAAATTGCAAAGTTGAAAACGTAGACTGAGATCCTTTACAATTAACCCACATCCGTGCTCGCTTTGTTCCCTTTATCTCGTACACGCGTGTGCTATTCATTAGCTGCAAAGTCAGAGACATCTAATTAAGTTACTCACGATCGACCGTGTGTTCGGTATGCACTGGTCAGGCTGCATGCTCTGAATCACAAATTTCAAATTCCAGAATTTGAACGGCTTTTACACTCAAGTATGTCTATTCAAATATCGTTTTTTCATTACACAATGTTATCAAAAACCTTTTTTTGTATCGAAAATTCCATAAAATGATACCGAGATACATTCAAATGATTTTAGCTTATTTGAAAATTTCTTTTCGCGCTGATATCAAGAGAACAATGAAAATAAAAAAACGCACGAAGAGTATGCACATATCTTTTATTTAAAAAGGATTTGCAAAACCCCGAGGATTTGGGCACGCCGACTTTCGTCTACTTTTATTAACGGTGTCGAGAGAGGAAAAAAAGTATCCAGCTGAAGAGAGTTGTGAAATTAGATTATTCACTTTTATATTCTTGGTCTGAATACGATTCCTGCGCGAGATATTTAGTCAGCGAGCTACGCAATAGGATCGTTATTACACAAAGATGAAGATAACCTGGACAAGTATTGTTATCAAACTTTTCGTTTGACGGATACAAAAATTATAATACATAATAATAATAATAAGAATAACACAAAACGAAACAAAATAAAAGTTATAAAGCATATATATAGATCTTGTCAGTTGCCTCTAAAGTTGAGCGAAAACTAGTAAAACTGTAGTTATTAAAATTGCGAGTTCCAATAGTGTGTTATTTGAAAAATGTGTATTCAACATATTCCCTTTGTGAATGCAAAATTACACACGTTTCATTCTTGTTCTGACAAGCGATAGAAAAATTTGTTGCATCACTTCTTTAGGTTATTGTACGAATGAAACAGAGTGCGAAATTCTTCCAACGCAAAATGTTTATCACTAGCATCAAAGTGTGTAATTACCATCCGAAAAAGCTAACTTTGTTGACAATTGAAACAGTACTGCAAGTGCGATTACAATTTGAATACAAAATGCAATTTTGTTTTTTTTTTCATGAAAAAAAAAAAAACAAACAAACAAACAAACAAAACAAAAAATGAAAAGAACAAGTGTCTGTATGTTAACCAAGTTCACGACTATGTCAATGGCTTGACTTTGTAAAATTTAGCTCAAATAAAACAGAGAAAAAAATGAGGGTCACAAACTGAGTCATGTGAAATTGTGTTTCCAGGATTTTTCACCCGAAAGAACGTTGACCGCGTAATTAGAATAACTTGACGACTCACCTCGCGTGGATGGATGGTTCATGAGGATTGCCAGGGGGCATTCGTCGTCATCGAGGATGTATTCTTGGTTCGCGTTGCCGTTACTTTCACTGTTTATCTGTAAAGTAAAAGAAAAGGGAAATTGAAATTCACGGTGCAATTGTGCGCGGTGTGTCTACACACATGCGATGACATTTAATTTCTATTGTCTCAGGAATTTGAAATGATTCAATGATTCGAAAACTTGATAAGAAAACTTGATTCATTCAAAACTTTTTAACAATGGCAAACACATTGTGGTGAATGAGGACTATCTCGAACGAAAGAACTTCGAAAATTGATTATAATAAAATTTCAAGTACCAAGATTTTTCTGGATTTTCAAAAACAATTTAAAAAGTAATCGAAAGCCACAACTTTTATATTCATTGAAAAAGGTATAACGTAATTTTAAATTACTTCATAATCCAAGGAATCTGTAAAGGAATCAGGTCAGAAGTAATCAAACTAATATTCGCGTTTAATAGCGAAAGAAAATCCCTCAACCTTTGACATTTCAACTTGGTGACTTTTTTTTTCTCCATCGGCTCAAAAGCTCGTAAACGTTTATTTTGTAAATTTATCCTCGGCTAATTTTCATTTTCAGTGACTGTTTAAACTGCTTTTAAAAGTTGCCAGTGATTTTTCGCTGTTTGTCGAACTCTTGAATTGAAAACTACTTTCATTTATTTATCGAACGATCGTTGGAAAAGGGAGGATTAAACAGCTAAAAAAAATCAAACCAAGGGAAGGTAATTTGACAATCGAACAGCATGGTGGCGTGCAAAAGCAGCTCATCTCCGCGGCAAGTCCAGGATCTTCATTACCGACGAACTGTTGAGCAGGGAACTTTACGGCGGGGATGCGAAATCATCCAGCTACCAGTTTACGGTAACGTAATCCTCTGCCTTGATTTTGCGGCTCACCAAAACAATTTTCAATTAAAACCATTGATGGAGAGGATATTTTTTTCCTTCTCTTAAATGTGAATAAAATATCAGCTTCCATTTGTTTGTGATGAAAAATATTTTGAGATAAAGAATATAAAATATTATACATGAATAATTGCAAATTTCCACTAAAGTGCCATGGTAATGGCGATGATACAATGAATATTTCAGCTCTGCAAATTTAAAATGACATTGCGCAGATTCATTGCAATTGAAATGCTTTAATGTTTGTGTGAATTTGATATCGCTTATAGATGAAACACGAACTGTAACAGTGGAAGTTGGCAAAGCGTGAAGAACGACACGAATGACAAGAAGAGTATCTAATTATCAGTTACAGTTAGAAAAAGGTAATAAAACCCCGATTCAGTTATTAGTATCCCATCATTGAAGTACTGGATACAGTTACAGCTAACTCTAACGCGATTTCATTGGTACAAGTTTCAAATAAATTGTCGGTAATTCGTTGTTAAGTGGAACAGAAGCTTACTGTAATTTTATGGAACTATCTCGGCGAGTTTCAGCCACGAAAAGTTTTTTTGACCAAAAAAGTTTCTCCAACAATAAAATCAGTCCAAATTTAAATACATTATAAACTGAATACGAAGAGAATTTTTTGACTCACTGAATATAATCCAGGAGATTTGAATAACAATGTTTCTATAATCTGCATCTCTTTTCCAATTACAACAATTAAACATTTATATTACAACGATGATTTTTTTCCACACTGCAAGCTGCTTGTGATAAAAAAGGTACGAAAATCTAATATTTCACAAGTCGTAGAATTGACTGCAGGAAAAATGAAAAAAATACGTTCTCGATTGGAGATCTAAGATCAGTATCTAATCGTTCACCTGCACGAGACAATATTGTTGCGGATCGGCCTTGTCCAGGCCGTACTTGGCGAGCATCTCCCGGACCACCTGAGCGGCGGAGTCGCGCACGCTAAGCAGCAGGGTTTTGTACGGCACGTCCTTGCAGAGCGCCTCGCCGTAAATCTTGAGAGTGCCGCCAGTATCTGGTCCCCCGTCCTTACTGCGGAACTGCTGCAGCTTCCTCTCGAGTTGTTGCTGGCGTCTTCGGCGCATCACCGCCTCCGGGTTCGAGATGCTGCGCGTAAAACTCGTCTCCGGTAATTCTGCAACATACATTATACATCGCCATCAGACTATACTGAATACTTGATGAACATTCTGGCCGCTTAAATTCCAAGTCAATTTTTCTTCTACAGATTAATTATTATTTATCAACCCGAATGACACTTGGGTCAATTTTGATACCCCAAATATAAACTTCCTGATTTATTCATGCCACCGAAGATTCGATCATTAATAAAGAAAATTTTATTTAATTTAATCAGCAGTTTTCAAAATTAAGATCTGTTTTGTAACGATGAATGTTTTATTGAAAAAATAAAGAACTATTTTGATGCGACTTTTTCTTGAACCTTTTCGGAACGATTTTGTCAATTAAAAGGTAATCTTTTCTCGGTCGACTTGACGAGTGCAATTTTATTTACGTGATACCGAGCTTTCAGTTGGTGGATAACCGACCGCTCAATGCGAAAAATCCAATGTGAATTTTATTGGAACTAAATCGAACAAAGAAGCACGACTCGGATATGTCTCGCACTGAATCGCTATGATGAATCATGTCTTGTCTCGTTTTCGGAAGAATTCAATTCGCGATCAGTCGGGCATCGATCCGTGCCAAAAAGCGCCCTGGCAACGCGAGCCGGCTAATCGATGTGTTGACGTTATTACACCGCCGACAAGTACGACACAAATCAAGTCGGTGTAACAGTTTGTTACATCGATAACGTGTGCCGCGAAAAGTGAAATCACTTTGATTATGAAAGTTAATTTAGTTATCGCTGGCAAACGACAAACGGAGGAGGGGGACAAAAATTGTAATTGCCCTCGAGAACAAAAGTTTGGTATTTAATTATTATGTAAATTGGTAGTAATCGCGGCTGGTGCAATCCGCGCTTAGAAAATTGTTTACATAATTAATTTTTCTAATTCGACTTGAATTAATAGGTTGAGTCTCGCGGCGCTTGATTGAATTTTAATTGAGTTCCAAAAAAAGAATGTTTATGGATTGCATGAAATAATCAAGTGTCCCGGATTTTGAAACTTCAAAAGTGAGAGATCACAATTGCTATTCTCGGCCCCGACAAACTTTGCCGTTCTTTTCAAATGATTAGGTCTTTTGTGTGAGGAGACCATTTTCATAATTCGTTCGAATAATATTTGATTCCGCCATTGAGCGCTCGGTCGGTTTCACGTTCAGGTTTATTAAAGGGGTTCGCCTCATAATATAATCACACGATTAAAAATTCACATGTCGATCCAGGTTTTTCGCTCTAAAAGGCAGCTAACATCAGGTAACAGCATTTGTTTTCCGACGATTTTTCAGAGCCTATCTAGAACAGTCGCAAAACAATGATGACGAATAAAAAAAATATATGACGGCTCAGATATGAATAGAATAATGAAAGATGATAAATGTATTATCATGAGCTGCTGGAGCATGAGCTTTCATAAAATAATGAAGGACTGTTCCAAACTTCTCCGGTAACGCAAACTATGGAATTTCAGATGCCAATCAATCCGACGTCCTGTACGCTTGATGATTATTTGCAATAATTCAAAGTGCAGGTAAGACGATGGCAGCCAGGTGGCGACGAGTGCAAGGCTGCACCCGCGGCATTGGAACAGCGCGGTGCATTGAAGCCGATCAGCGATTCTCATTATTAACCTTTCTCACGCGTAACACATGAAATTCCGCAAATGAAATCACGTTAAGGGGAAAACGTGTTTCGTGCTCATAAATCGTGTCGATTGAGTTTTTTTGCGAATTGTGAACTTGAAGGAAAAAAAAAAAGAACAAATGGATCCGTTTAAATCGACTATAAATTTTAAAATAAAAATTAAATTGATAATTCAATTATTTAATTTCGAGATTATTATTTGTTATTTGTTTTATTTATTGAATATTTCATTTTTCTTAGGGGAACTGACTTTGAGAGGAAGCTTGACAAAAAGGTTGAAACTTGATTGCAATTTGCGTACCGGTGTAAAGCTTCTCTGCGACGTTATTTTCATCCACCGGTGCAGTGTTTTCGTCTTGCTCGCTTTTCAATCGGCTGAGCTTCTCCTGCTTCTTCATCTGTTTCTTCTCGCGTTTACTGAGCTTACGTCGGAAGCTTGTGCCTTCGGCGAAACCAACACCCTGTGCGTTCGTCTTGTCGTCAATTCGTCGCAACAAAAAGCGCCCTTCTCGATCGTCGATGTGCCAGTTCAGCTGCACCAACAGCGGCTTTTCTTCCAGACCCAATTTGCGCTCCTCTAAAAGAAAATAACACAACCATTATTCCGTCACCATCAAATCCCCTACTGTTCTGTTTTTGACTTGACACAAAAAAAAGTTAATTAAATAAAAAAAAACGAAAGTACCCCAACGGATAGAGATAGAAATATTAATAGAAAAAGAGCAATAAGAAAAATGTGGAGATGAATTTGTAGAAAATAAGATGAGAATGAGTATATTAGAGGGTGCAAAGAAATCGGTGCCGAATTTAAAATCAGCGCTGGGTTTTGATCGAGGCGTCCTCCACCTGACCGGCGCTGCAAACCGGTTACGCGAGAACAGCGTGCGCGTATTCTCTCTCTCCGGAACGCAGATTCATATTAAGCCTGATGCCAACGTCAAAAGCGACACAACTTTCCATTTTTTTTCGAACCTGTTTACGCGCGGTTATTAGTCATTAGTGAGTCAATTTTCCGAATGCCAGTCACAAGAAAAAAAAAAAGAAAAAGTTTCAAATATTTTAAAACAGAAGCTCACAAAAATAATATAAAACTATTGTTTACATTTTGTTTTAAAGACAAAAAATAAAATTAAAAATATTGATCTGTCAAATAGAAATGAAGAGTCACGTCGAGGTGATTAAGCAAAATAAAGATTTTGAATCCGGTAATTAGCGCCAATAACAGCGCAGATTGATGTCAAGCTCAAGTGAGAGAGAAAAAAAACGTCGCTCATTCAGCGATAAACAGCCCTAAAGTGCGCGACTTTTTGTTCGGCCAGAAAACTTGAACTGAAAAACTGACGAAGATTTATCGGCGAGCATTTTTCGTTCCGTGGAAAATGCGGCTGGTCGGGAGGCTAAGGGTGTGGGGGCGTTGTTTTGTCTGCTTCTCTCCTATTTTGCGTTGCTTATAAGAGTCGCGCTGCGTTTGTCAACTGGAAAAAGGCACTGAATTAAATTCAGCCCGACGAATGAGAAATGCGGCCGCGTTCAATCCGCGCGACTTAAGATGAAGCAAGTGTCCCTGACACCGGTACGCCAGTTGCGCACCAAGAATGTTCCTGTGTAATTTTTCATGCCAAAATATTACAATTTTTCTCAAAATAAATAACGTGAGAATAATATCCACAAAGATGGAAAGAAAAATTGAAATACATTATTTCTTATCTTGTTTTATATTCATTTTGAAAAATGAATTTTCAGCATATGAAAATTGTAATTGAAAAAGAAAAGATAACAAATAAAAATAAATAAAAGCGATTTAATAAGTGAAAAAGAGCGGTTTAAATTAAATATGCAGGATTTCGAAGGACGAGGGTTACTTGTTTGTACATTTGAAGCCGCCTGAGAATCGCATGCGTGAGAATCGAACAAAAGGCGGATATTAGATAAATGATGTAACTTGTACTTTCAATGTAACGCTTTTTTCCATGTAAAAACGTATAATTTTGATGAATTCATAATCAGCCTCGTCTCGATCTAAAAGTGTAAGCGATCATTTTCGTTGACTCTTCATAAATAATTAGCCCAAATTGTTCTTTGCATTATGCTCTTTAACGAGCACCTTTTTGTGAGAAAAAAAGAACCCACGATAAAACAATTATTCCCCTGAGAATATGGTTCATCAAAACGTCTTTACCTCTATCTATCAATTAGTTAATATTCTTCCAACAATTTTTACTTTAATTTAACATTTTAGTAATTTCATTCTAAATCATTTTTCAAATTATTTATAACAGATTACATTTCTGCTTAATTATTTATTATTTAATTATTTAACAGATTAATTATAACATTCTAATGTTTTATTTTTTGCTCTAATTTTATTAATGTTTGTTCTCATTTAGGAAGGAAACAAGAAGATTATGTTATCAGGTCCTATGAAAAATGTTCACCTCCGTTTTCGTGGATCTCGTAGAGCGCGTACTCGGGCACGGATAACATCCGCATATCGGGCCGAAACTTTTCAATCAGCGTCTCGATCACCGCCTGACTTGTCGCGTCGGAAGCCACCCGAATGCACTTTGTGGCGACCTTCTGTCCGCTGTCTTGGAAATAAAACCTCATAACGCCATGGAACTCGAGGTCCTGCAATAAAAAAGCAAATACCATCATGTTAATTCGCTGATCCATGTTTACATGCAGTAAATTATAACAAAATTATCAAAAATTGCAAATGAAAATTTGATTGATAACGGGAAATGATTAATTAAAGAAAATTGGATTAACGAATTATTGATTGCACAATTTTTGATTGGGAAAGAATGTATATTGCACAAAGCAATAAATTGAACGCAGCTTCGTTTCAAATTTTTTGAAATTTGTACAAATTTGTTCAAAAGTTGAAGTTGTCCAAACAATTTCAATTAGATAACAAATAAAAGTCGGAATGTTAAATTGTGCTACTTCGAAAATCATGAGAAGTTTGAAGGTAAATTGAACAATAAAATAATAATTCTTTTCAGTAAGTAAGCGTTTTAAAGCAGCATCTAATTACTCAACTTTTTCCCCAACTTTCCGGGAACGTGTTTTATAAAAGAGACAATTAATTAAGGAAGAAAGTATATAAAAAACCTTTTTCATCAAGTACAAATGTTTTTATAAAATATTTCTATGTTCATAAAAGGTATTTTCATGGCTTCAAAAAAAAAAGTTTCAAATTAAAATGTCTAAAATACACATTACGTTTTGTTTTCTCTTTCAAGTTCAAAATCATTGTTTACAGTACGTTACGTAAAAAGTGTCGATGACTTTTTTAAACGGCGACCACACAAACTTTAACAGTAATACTGATCATTTGAGTCGAAATGCTATTCTCTAATTAAAATAACTCGCAAAGCATAGTTCATGCCGGGGAAATGGGTTGGATAAAAAGTCAAAGCTAGAAAACACATTGCCGGTAACAAAAAGAACCGTGTCCGGCAGTCTCTGAAATCGTTATTCGTTTAATGAATCGCGATTCAATTAACATGCCAATTTTTTTACACCACTCAGCTTTTTAATGAAATGAAAATCTCGCGCTTTTACACAGGGCGTACGTTACCACTGCATGTAATTAAAAATGTTCGGTGTATTTTTAATTGTGTAATCTACCTTGTTTCGTGCAAAATTGACTGAACTATTTTTTATCATAATATTATCAAACGGTTCAAATCAATTTTAAAGTAAATGAAGAGGCAGTTCGGGTAATTGTGACATCGTGGGATAAATGAGGCACTCAAACTAATTTTGCTAATTTGAATAAATAATAATAAAAGATCTAATTAAAATTTAATTTGTGAACACATTATCGATACTGTCACATTTACCCCATTTGTCACAATTACCTCAATTACCCCAGTTGTAAATTTACGTCTAATATTGGATATTTTTTAAACTCACGAACAGCATTTTTTTAACTTGACATAAACAGGTACGCGTACCTTATCACCTGGATAGAGATACGGAGAAAAATTTATATCATTGCTGTTAGTGAACTGGCATCCATAAAGCTCTGATTAAAAATTATTCAAACAATTCTACCGAATGGGATGTGACTTTTTATAGTCACGTTTTAAACTTTTACAGTGAACATTCACGAACTTGTTATCAAAAGGTGTAATATTTTCAAAACTTTTTCCGAGTTCTACTTGTGAGAAAAATGTAGCATGAAAATTCTTTGTTTTGTTGCTTGGAGATTCTTTTTCATCATCTTTTTACTATTTGCAAAAATGAAAATGAAAAAAAAACTTGCATCATTTGTTTTTGTCAAGGAAAAGAAATTCGTTTATGCTTTTAATAAAGAAGATGAAAGATTTGTTGGAATGAGCTTTAACGATTGAAAAGAAATAATTGATAGAACAAAGTGGAATCAAAATGAAGAAAGGATCGTGATTTTAATATCAACGACGAAACATATCTAAATAGGATTCTTGATGTTGCATGCACTTTAGTCATCACAAAGAGTGAAAACTTTTGTACCGGACAGTTTTTAGTACGATCAAAAGTTGAGAGAAAACAAATTGTTTGTCAACTCACCTCGTTTGGTTCGGAAAGTTCGAACAGGTCCAGACGATTCGCGTTCCATTGTTGTATGACACCGCGAAGAGCTTCGCGCTCCGCTTTTTTGTTCACTGCATCCGCAGCCATTCTGCAAAACCAAGATAAAAACAGAACGAGTTAGAAAATGTGTTCGTCAAGGTGTCGCAAAAACAGTGACGTTATACCTATCAGTTAACTTTAACTTTTTTTTTCGTTTCTCCCCTCTCCCCCATTTTCAACGTTGAGTAAAATCTTAGTTTTTGTCAGTTGCGAGTGTTTCTAAAAGTGGGTCTTATGCAGTCTGATTTTCTCGATGACACAGCTCGACCCGGTTTCGGTATTAACACACAATGCTCGGACGACACACCTGGTACATTATCGAATAAGCGAAACACGAGTCGATTACATGATTGGAGCGCATTACAGCGTACGAAAGGCTTGATTAAGAACGCCAAAGAATGCGACGGTACGAATTGGAGCGATCAGTTCAATTTCATAGTTCCCAAGGGATTGATTATTTTTTATCAAAGTTCTTCGAGTGAAAAATGGATATCATTTTTCGCAGATAAAATAGATATAAAAACTGCTGAAAACTCAATACGGAAAAAATGAATGAAATTTTATGTATGAAAAATTGGTATTTTTTTTTTTTTTTTTTTTTTGAGGTGATACATGAAATGTGTAATTCAAGATTGAGCACGAAACGGGAATGCAAATTTAAATGGGTTAATTACACATTTAGCTTCGTCGAGCTGAGTTTGGCGCTTATGTGCCAATAGCTTATACAATATATCTCGCATCGGTTGTGTATATATCAGGGTAAAACGTGTCGGAGCGGCGAGGACCGCGTTTTAGTAACGAACGATGCTCATTAAACATGAAGCCAGAGCTTGAATGCTTATCTTGAAGAATATTTTAGACGAGTGTTTACGGTTAGCGCAGCGCTAACTTGCGACTTGCCCGCGCCAACAAATATTTGCTCGTCGGGGATTAAATATAAATCGTTGCTCTGTATTTAATTAGCAAACATTTCTTCGCCTCGTTCAACATTCTATATAATTGAAAAGAGGGCGAGATGTAATCAAAAAAAATTATCTGTGATACAAAATAATTTAAAATGTGTGTCAAAGGCGTTTCTTTATTTTTTCCAGCAAAATTTATCTCAAAAGATAAAAAGTTATTCTTATTGACGTTGTGGACCAAGAGTTTTTGATATCGCCGGAACTCGATGACACAATTGTCTTCGTCTTGTATTTTAGGAGCAAAAAGATTTTTCCACTTGTTATCCTAGATATCGTGGGTTCGATCAAAGCGCGGAGGGACGGAAAAGGAGAGGATACGTGAACACACGCTCGAGTCAAACATTCCATGTGTAATCACGTAGGAATGACGATTACATCCTGGCCGATGATGCTGAGGGTAATATCGCAGCGCGTACACGTTGTATTTACACGGCGCGGTCGCACACGAGTTCCGAATATTAATTGCAAAAGCACTTTTTCAATAAGCATATCGCGAAGTCTGTTTCTCAAATTGAAATTCAAATTGGCCGCCGTGTCCTCGGTCGTGTGCATGACTGAACGCACATATAATTGTACATGTTCAACTCGTATGACAAGTCGTCGGCCATCGATTCATTCAGTAATCTCGGGCTTCGCCCAGAAACAAACATTTCAATTGTCAGGGTTTCGTTCAACAATTTTAATCACGACAAGTTTGATTGAAATGTGTACTTCATTTTGAAATTCAAATAACTGCTGTGAAATTCGTTCGACCCTTTACCGGGTCGGACACTTAAACAAAAAATATACTTTCGGCAAATTTAATGAAAAAAGTCGAATTGATCAGTGGAAGTTCGAATTGTAAAGAATTCAAAATGTTTATAAACAATGTGTGTTAGAAAGAAGAATAATTTTTTTTATTCAAATAAAAAAGTTAATTGAAAAAGTTAATACTTTATTGGTACTTTGGGAAATTTGTAGTTGAGGTGATAAATCATCAACGGAATTTCAATTTTGACATAATGAGGATGTTTGTGTGTGAAACAAAACTAATTGTTACGAATTAGACAAGCGGCGTATACGGTTTGCCAATAAATAATGTCGAAAACATGGTTCCAGAGAACTTTACATATTAGGCATCATCATTTGCAAATGAACAGTGCAAAATTCGCAAAGTTGCTCCATTTACCATAACGTCTTTGAGTTTCAAGCTCAATGAATTATGAAGACAAAATAGAGTTGCGCATGTATAGGATACACAATTACACATGTACTAAGTGACTTAATGAACTTATTCTCATTCAGACAACTTTGAGAGTCAGGACGAAACATTGTTGCTCTTGTTTCAATTTCAACCTCTCAAAAAAAATTTAAAGTAAAAATTTAGAATATTTTAGAAACAAATTATAAAACTTAACTAACAGTACTATTAAAAAAATATATTCTAGAAAAATAAAAGCAAAAATTTAATTAATCAATTTAAAAAATTGTACATTCAGTATAGAAGTTAAATTATATTATTTTTAATTTAAACTAAAATTTCCTGAATTTAATATTCTTAAGAGTATATTCCATGAGAATATTTTGTTAACTTTGTTCTTTCCACTTGTGTTTTTCTCATTTTTTTTTTTTTTTTTTTTTTTTTTGTTGTACCTGTTCCATTTCATTTTCTAAATAAACTGCCTCACTTTAGTTCTAATCGACTTTCAAGAGCTCATCAAGAGTTCGGGCAGGTCTTAAGACGAAAGTTATACTTGGCGCGATCTCCGTGGTCTTCCCCCCTGACGAGGCAAAGCGAAAACGCTTTCATGAAGCCTGCGCGAAAACTCATAAAGTGAACTAATGTCGTATATAAATTACACCTGACGTGAAAAGTCGGCTTTGAACAATTGTTGCGTTTTATAGGCGTCGTAAAAAATTGAAAACCAAGTCGAATAGCTGGTAACATTTGAGCGGGCCAATTTCGGAGTTCAGGTGGCAAAAAAGTGCTCGAACGAGGGGTGCTTTGAGACTAATGTATAAAATTCAAGAAACGTGGACCGGTTTAATGTGGGGAGATATCAAAAAGGAACATATTAGAGTTGAAATTACAGCGAGTATAATTTCAGAATGATTTGGATCGCAAATATTCAATATGAACCAAATGTCCGGATGTGCGCTATCGCGAACCGAGTAAGTCGTACGTAAAGCTTCATAAACGTTGACTTTAACTTGGACGAAACGAGCGCCGACGACTTTCGGTTTATCCCGACCAGCTATCTGATTTATGTCACGAGAAAATGTCGATCTGAGTTTACATCTTTGGAGGAAAAAAACACATCAAAAAATAACATGAAGGTGAAAAACTCTTCAAATGTTGAAATATGAAAAAAAAAAAAAAATACATTTCGTTCAGAAGACGTTTTTCTGAACTGTTTTGCGTACATAAGAAAGGAAGAAAGAAGTTTATTTTGCACGGTTTACCTCGTGACTTGCCACAAAATATTTCCGGCCACGAGAATTCTTTCGGTTCGCGTGCAAATCCCCGAGCACGATTGAACGGGCTATTGTGCGTCATATATTTTCATGATTCACAAGCCGGTCCACGTACTTTAGCACCACAGCTTTCGACCAAAAACACAAGTTAAACGTGCACAAATAAATAGATACAATTTACAGTTATCGTTTTCCTTTTTTTTCAAATCGACATTCAAATTGATAAAAATAAAACAAATTTGATAAATTAAACATGATACCGTGAACACAACGTGTCATACATTTAGATACATTTAAGACACTTAATTACATCTTTCAACTGAGTATTTTTAGAATGAAAAAAAAAATTGAATTATAAAAAATTAAACCAACTTGAATAATCGTGTTTAATAATTGAAGAAACGCAAAAAAATTAGGATTTTCGCATGTGTTGAAAAGTATGTGAATGGATTATAGAAGCGAGGTGGCATTGAAAAATTGAAGTGCGTATCAAACTTTCATCACGACTTTTACAATGTATCACGCTCTCATTGGCGTACTTCCGCGTTGGTTAATTCCTGAGCGCGCGGAACTTAACGAATGTAACGTCGGCCCTATATGTATATGTACACATAAGAGTCGTAACACATGCGATTCAAAAATGGGTCGCGCGTCCGCTCGCGCGAATAAAGCATTCGCACCGGTACAAGAGGTCTGTCTGACTCTTCAGAATCTCCATTCAGCTCATTGAATCATCCGCATACTTTTCCCCCGGACGGACTTCTGATTACACAAAATATCTCGAAAAATGTGTTTCATTCCGGAATTCACCTTGTTAAGAAATAACAATGTTGCACGATTTATAAAACTATGAAAATGAATGTCATTTGTTGACATTCATTTTTATTATCCTGAAATTTGTCATCCACACACTGTTCGCTTGTTTTTTGAATGAAAAGTTTTTCTTTATTTTTTTTTCTTTTTTTTCGAATAACTTGGAAATAACTAACTCGGAAATTTCAATTAAAACTGAAAAATTATCACGCTCACGAGCACCGGTGACAGACACAACTTTGTTTTCTGCTTTCAGTGTTTCTGTATCATTCGCGTTCGAACTGCAAACTTTTCGACCATTATTTTCAATAACTAAAACGCTTGACCGCAATTGTCATTGTTTGCACGTTTAAACAGTAATTCTTGTCCACATTGTAATTTGATTTGCCTCGTATTTTCTGTTAAAAAAAGTCTGACGACAATATGAAATGTGAATATTTTGCATATTCACTATAGAACTCGAGCGATTATTTTGTAAGATGCATGATAAAGTCATAAACTTTTTTTTTCACTGATATTTGTAATATTAATTTTAATCATCTTTGATACCTAAATTATACAATTTTGAGTTTAATTCAAGTTGAGCAAATAAAAATAACATTTGAGAGAACGTTTTTTTTATTATCTGATTTTTCGTGCAAATGTTGGTATATGAGATCTTAACCACCAGATCCGGGACAAGCAACAGCATCCTATAAATGTAATACACATTCGGTCTTGCTAAAAAAAAGTTCGATTTCCAATATATACATATGTTAATACAGGTGGTACATACATATATATATATATATAAATGCAATCATTTTATGTAATCGAATCTTGTTTGATGTTCGTACATTTTTTATACCCATCCGAATTATATTGCTTATCTCTTTGCACGTAGAAGCTGCTTCGAACACTGTTTTCATTTTCCGATTCCCGAACAAGCTTATAACTATTTGATAATGCTCGTGACGTCAGTATAACAAGTCTATAGCCAATTTATTCGACCCGAATGTATTTTCCAAATGAATAATATTATACAAGTTCATTTGTATTTATCTGAACTGAAAATTATTCATGTTTCGATTCATTCATACATTTTTTAACAAATGGGTGATTTTTAAATTAAGAACACCTGGCGTAATTCAACTAGTATCGCGGTCAGTAGCTTCTCGGAATGAAAAAAAAGGCGAGGGCGGGGAAAACCGTCGCGTAGAAGGATGAGCGGGACCGTTAAGTGCCCAAGACGCCGAGCGTACCGAGGCTGTCAGTGCGGAGCACTTACCGCGTGAGACGAACCCTTTCCGTTTCGTCGGTGTGTCACAGGAAGCAACGGTCGCAGAACTGTGCATTATCTTTTTTGGCCATGCGGAGGCAACCGTTAAGCAATCTCCTGTGCTATGATTAATTATACCTTATCGTCACGTGCTCATCGGATCGAAGCAATCCGACAAAAATATCAAAGTCATCGAATTTTAACAAAAAAAAAAAAAAAAAAAACAAACAAAAAAACAAAATAAAAAACAGAAATGAAAATTAGCCGATAAGACAAAGAACTTTGTGTAAACAAAATCGATAATTAAACCAATTTGTTATACAACAGTTCGCACATGTTTGTATCAACTTGTTTTCCCTGACTTTCCCACGACATTTTCTTGCAACGCAATTTCAATTATAATTTTCTGTTTCACGCCGTGAAATTGATCAACATTTGCTTGGCGAAATGAAATATTGCATACGAATGTTGTTTGTTTTTTTTTCGTTCATTCAAAATCAGAATCTATTATTATTTAGTCCAACATTTAATTAGAATGTAGGAAACATGTAATTAATGGAAAGTATAAATTCCGACCGATTCTGTGCCATGTTCGTGTAACGTCAGATTTGCCGAACAAACCGTCCGGATCGACGTATAATCATTCGCATTTCGAGCATTGACGTTGAACTTCCCGGATCGCTGATTTTAGTCGTGCTTTGAAACCGAGGACATTTCTTTTTTTTTCCTGGTCTTTTCAAGCGTGGACGGTAACTTCTAATAAATTAACAGTTATTATATTGTTAATATCTTAAGTATCTCACATTAAATTTCTTTTTGACTAAAAATTGTTGCCAGTAAAATATTTTGTCTGACAAATTGGAAAACAAGAAATTATAAATTGATATTGTTATGTTTGATTACAAAATTATACAATTTTATGGACTAACCCCAACACTGCAAAAAATATTCCAAAAATTTGATCATATTTTTTTGTGGGAATGGGAGTATTTAGTACACTAAAGTTATTTTTAATTTAATTATTTACTCTATTTGTTATTCATGAAACTTACTCTTCTGGGATCGTCATGTTTTTCACAATTTTGTTGGAAATCCAAAATTATCCTTCAGTCGTTCCTAATTATCTATCTCTCGATGACACTCAACCCTGCTCACATGATCAGAAACATTTTTCACCTTTTCACAAATTCACCTACGTCAATTCTTTAAAAATATCTCAACATGTTAATTTAATTATATCTCAAATTTAATTTCTTTGAGTGACTTGGAAACGAAAAATCCAACAGCTTGTAAATCACAAAACAGTTGTCAAAAATATAGAAAATAAAAACAAA
The DNA here is from genome assembly GCA_030522925.1 of Trissolcus japonicus. Lineage (NCBI taxonomy): Eukaryota > Metazoa > Arthropoda > Insecta > Hymenoptera > Scelionidae > Trissolcus > Trissolcus japonicus. The sequence continues at coordinate 111,687 of JAPYZS010000170.1, read as the reverse complement.
AGACCAACAATATGATGATTGAGTTCCAAAACGTGTCGGAGAATTTGTAGCAGTTGAAAGCGACGATAGGTGGTTGTTTGCATTCGTTCGAAGGATTTGGTGGAAGTGGCGCGTTCAAGAAATTTGGACGAGTGTTTCACGGAAACGAGAAGTGCGAACACAAGTGGTGTTTGAAATGACAGCTGATCGCTTGAGCTGTGTATGTAGGTCGCGACTGTTATGCTAAGTAGATTTCCTAGAGGCACAAAGAGACAAAGACCGGTTTTGTTTGAAAAAGGATAATGGCTCTGATTTGATCACGCGTGAACTAAACAATGCAAACAAAAAATTTTTTTTCGTCTCGTTCGTCAAGTCCTGCTTTCTTCAAGCCCCAATCTTAATTACAACATTTCTCTCTGCGATCATAACGAATTCATCTTAATTCAACATTTTAACGCGAAAGAATTTCAATCAACTCAGATCTAAAAGAGAGAGAGAGAGAGAGAGAGCGATGTTTGAGAAACTGCTTTTATTTTCTTTGTCTAATCAAAAAGACTCTGATACACGTGACACGCGCTTTTCTATTTGCTGACAGCACTTTGGAAGCTGCTTTTCTTGCCTGTACCATTGACGTTTCGTGTACCAGTTAAGTAACACAATATCATGCCGGTACATTGTATTTGCTAGCGTACATTGTAACATCCGACTACATGTTTTGCTCGTTAAATTTTCAATCTTGGACAGCAACGAAGCACTGAATTCGTTCACAAAATACAACCTAAACATCTCCGCTTCAAAGTCACTCAATGAAACCCGAGACAAATTCAAACCCGAATCAGCCAGCAGTGACTTTTCATCTAAATCAATCTCGTTTCGTAAACTCAAGGTGAAAATTGTTTCAGACAAAACCCCATTTCCTCGAGAGTTGCAAAATTACTATTCCCCCTTCTTCACTGCAAAATCCTGTCGCTAGTCACCAAATCACAATAACTAATTACCATCAGCTAACTTATCCATATTATTTTTGAGATCACCACAACCATCACTCGCACTTCGGATTGCACATTTAACTGAATAAAAAAAAACACAACAAAATAAACTAAAAAATAACAAAATGCACGAGTAAATCCGATTGGGATGATAATCGATATCGATACACGCTGAAAAGTAGACGGTCGATGGTGGACTGACGCGATGCGGGGAATGCGGGCCCTGTTGGGACTGACGGCAAAGGTGGGAACGCGATGGAAAGCGTAGTGGGAACACAGTGTGGGAATGGTGGGATGCCGGTGCCTTCTGCCGATCTTCTGTTCACAGAAAAACCGACACAGAGGACCCCTATATCCCGCTGTGTGTTCTCGACTTTATCGTTAGCTCGGGGTCGTTTCGTCCCGGAATTTCAGAGAAAAGGGAAATCGGAATGCTGGAGGGGAAAGTCGGAAGTACTTGGTTGCATCCACTTCGCTTTCGTTTTTCCAGAGATAAAGCAAACAATTTTGTATTTTATTTTTCAAATGCTTTTATTTATTTTCCTCATCCGGGTTGTATTTTTAATAAAAATCCTCTGACACTGCACAAACTATCCAATTTCTCAACAGACGAGCTTTCGTTCATAACGTTGTGATTATTTGTCATCCCTGGAACTTTGTCCCGGAATTTTCGTTTATTAAAAACAATAAATGGTTCAATTCTAAATATACCATTAGTTGGTTGGACGAAATATGGAGGTTTTGTTTTGTGCTATTTGGAATATTTCCATGACTCGACGGACACGTTGAATGTTAGTGCACAAGTACGGGCTCACGGACACGCGCTGACGTGGTGGTTGTGACCCCGCAAGGTGCAGAGGGGCCTGGTATCACGTGACGCTCGGATGAATAAGAATACACAACGCATGCTACCTGAGCAGGGCAGAGTACATTTTTTCGTCAAACATTTGAATTTAAAATAAAATGTCGACGCCGTGCCCCCCCTCCCTCCCCCCACTCCTTGTTCATCGCGACTGCGTTCCCTTAGGCAACTTTTACAAATACGAGGTCGGGGGTGAACGCAGAAGTGACGTAATTACTGTTACGGAAATGGCATTATCATCTAAATCACTGTTATTAGTTGTAACAAGTGTTTGAAACACTGTGACAATTTTTTTTTGCACAGGGAAATCACCCGGATTTTCAAGGATCGGTTACAGATTTGAGCATTAAAGTTATATCCTTGTACAAAAATTTTGTTAAAAATTTAAAAGCTTAAGAGGATTTGAATTCATATCTTGTTGATATGAAGACTATACAAATTTACATACTCGAGGAGTGAGGCTCAATTTCAGGACCTGAGAATACATCCTCGGGAGAATAAAGTTACCAAATTTGTAGTGCGGCACATACTTCATTCAGTATGAAGTATCCCCCATAATGAAACAATACGTCCTCATGTGTATAAGTATAATGTATGAAGGATTCCACTTTGTACCAAGTTTCTGTAAAACAAAGGGAAAACGCCAGTGTTGTTGGTACAAATAAAATACGAGTCATATTTTGTCCACCGGGTTTTGATCTTTCTTTTTGTATTTTCCATTCAATAAAATAAATGATATTAAAATTCCTGCATACTGAAGCGCGTCCTACATCCTCATATTAACTATTTCCGTCAGTCCAGAACTTTATAATTTTAGTCGGAAAATTATACCAATCACATGTCATCGGGCTATTATTTCACGACTCAAATCGATGATCAGGGAGCATCGCAAGCGGAACATGATTGTTATTACTATAAAAAAGTGTGTCGCGAGCTAATGCGCTGCTGTAAAAATCAAAGATAAATAATAAGAGTTGATGATTCAGCAACCAACCGAAGCGTGCAGTCTAAAAAATTTATTCCCTTGAGACATGAAATTGAAATTCATACTTTACTTTTCACAATTTCAAAATTATTTTCTTTTACGACTTTTTATTTTTGTTTCAAGAAAAAAAGAAAAAATTTCTTAGGGCTAAGAACATTTTATCCTTGGTTTATTTTTTTACAGAGTTATTAGAGGGTTCCTGATATGTATGCAGCCTTGTTTATACGGTCCTGAGTGGGCTCCACACGAACACCACTGGCCGTGCCTCATCGCTACCTCTCTTTCTAGTTCTGTCATTTGGTACCCGATGTTTTGACTCACGATGAAAATGACGAGCCAGGTTAGCAGAGACATTCCATCGTGACAATCAAACTCAGGGCCGTATTAAAAAAATTTTAATGGAGCCCCCCCCCCCCCTCAATAAAATGACTCAATTTCATTTGAAAAACCTATGAATACCTTTGAAAATATATCCAACTAGTTCCTTTTATTTTGCATCAGCCACATTGAGAACTCACCTGAAATAAAAAAATTGACAATGTTTATTGTTCAGTTTTTTAATGGGATTGCAGGGTTAGTTGAATCAAGAGCAATCACAAGCTAGAATTATAAATCAACTTGTGTTGTCGGGTCAAATTTGCCGACTCCTGTCATCGATCCGATTCGAAAATAAATAAAAATTGAATGCAAAAAAACAACGGGAAATCCCGAAGTGAATTTGAGGACAGCTCTGACCCGCTTTAATTTTATAATGATCGATCGGATAAGTGAAATGAATCATAGGTGAAAGGCTGATGGACTTGGAAAGTAAAATTACAAGACGCGAAATGTGATTGAAAAATTTTCAATCTAATCTAACAAAGATCGATGTGTTTGTTTACAAACGTTACATGTATGAAGAAAAATAACAATTGAAAAATTACATTTTCATTGTAGTGATTTTATGGTTTATTACTATGGGATATGAATTAAGAAGTTCAATTGGAGAATCGGACGACGTCCTCTCTTCCGGAGGACGCATTCAGATTTCACGTCAACTGCAGCACAATTACAACTCGACCGTACAATATATCATTTTACCATTCATATATTCAATCGAAGCCGTCAATTAGTTTCGTGAGCACGAAAAAAACATGCCAACCCGTATCATCAACCGAATTAATGCGAGTTCAATTCAATATGACATTGTAACAAGTATCACTTGCAAAGGAAATGAGTAATATTGTATATCCTTATACGCTTAAAAGATCACATTTTTAATTAATAGTAGATATTTATCTTCAATATCCATTTTATTTGGTTCATTTTTATTTTTGCAAATTAATTTGCACAAAAAAATTTAATTAAAATGATAAACTCAGAAATGAAAGTTGATTTTCAACATTTCAGTGTTTAGATTGTTACAAAATTTGTAAAAAATATTTTTTTCAAAATGAGATTGAAAATAGATGGATCAAGAGCTGTGCAAGGACCTCACATCAGGGATGACGATTTTCGGTACGCTAAATAGTCAGAGTTCGCTTCCTCATTTAAGTTAGTTCGCAGCCGAGATAATCGCGCGCGCACAAAGAGAGTAAACTTGGGGTTCGTAATACCCATTGAGGCTCGCCCTCGCGTCAATCAGTCGGCCTTCCAAGACGTCGTGCTGGCTGCTGCTGTTGCTTAATCGGATTCCAAATCGATCTGTCGTGTCTGCGCGCACACTGTCGACCGCCAGAGAGCGACCACTGGTATATACGCGACCATTCGAACACACGACATACGAAAACGTCGAAATCGTATATTTGCTTTTTTGCAATCACAATATTGGTCTCCCATTTCCACTATATATTATTTTTTTCTTTTACTAATCAACAACCTAGATGAAAAGCAAGACATATCTTGAGCCATATATAATGTATTTTTTATTATATTTATTCTTCATATATGGAAGTATATAAATCCAAACATAAATATACGGCATATTATATTTAATTCTGTCTGAGACGTGATATAATTCATGGCAACATTTTTAGAACAAGAATTGAATAGACAGTTGAATTTAAATGTCATACGGTCTTTTCATTAATTTTGTTGTTTATTTCAACTTGATGATTAATATTTCCCAACAGATGAAATTATTTATTGTTCGTCGAGACAGCAGGAGATTAATTGCTATACGTTTGTAATTTCATTTTTGCTCCGTTGGAATGTAATACGCACGGGTTGGAATTAAGTTAAACATCGTCCGGTGTTAATATAATACGCCCGAACGTCCTTCCTAGTAATCCGCAATTGAAATTTTATATACGCGATAGGTATCCCAGTTTCGGCGGAAATCCTTTTACCGCGACGCTAAATTTATTTTCCTTTCTAGATGCACAAGTGATTGTAACGATTTTGTGCCACGCTTTCCTGCCGTTCGAACTTGTTTACGATTTTTGACTCCGAATTCGTTTTCCAGTCTAAATTGCATTGTGTACAAAAAAAGCCTTTCCTCATCCGTATACGTTTCAAAGTTCGTCAGTTATCATTTTGGATGCAAATAGATCTACCGGTAAACCATCCCTTAGTTGGAGATTTGAATTTCACATATTTCCTAAAAAAAAGAAACAAAAAAAGAGTGACCCAATTGAATGAATTTTTTTTTTTTTTTTTTTTTTTTTTTTCATTAGAGATATTTATTGAGTGCTGATACTACATCGTTAGTTGCAATTAAAAGATTCGCTCTCGTTGACGAACGAGGCACAAAAAGTACACGAGAAAACAAACAAAAATTATGAGAACCCGAGATTCCCATGCAACTGACCGTAGCGCCTTGTGCACCTGCCAGTCGCTTTTCCGCACGCCGCTCTCAGTTTAGCGCCAGTCGATTGTGCAAAACGAACCGGCAACGAGGACCGGCTGCCTTATATCACTGATCCCACGATCCGGATTGAATATCATTTTATCGTCAATTCATATTTTTTCAAACCTGAAAAAATTTCAATCAAAGTTTGAAATACTAATCTGACTTCTATTTACATATTTTAGATCAAAAAAATTTATTTGAATTAATAATGTTTCAATTGTTGTCTTACTAAAATCCAAATTTACTTTTTGTCTAATGAAAAGTCAAATCAAAAGTAAACAAAAGTTGGAAAAACAAAAGAGAGAAAAAAATGCAAGAATAAAAAAAAGGTTTTAAATTAAAACAATTGCCATTCGTTTTTCAGTCACGAAATTCGATTTGTAAAATATAGAGCAGTGATGCGTTGCGTGACCTGATGTCCCATCGACGGTAGATAGTGTAGGAACTATCGCGAATCCGATTTATTTCCGAGCGATGGTTTTTTTGTTTACACCCGCGCTCAGCGGACCTGCAAGCGATCTGCAAAATTTTCGAGTGAGACCGCGCGGAAAAGCGATCTCGAGTTCTCATCTCTCTCTTGGGTAGTTTTTAGCTGTGCAAGGCATTGTGCGACGTTCGGGAAAATAAACAACGTCGTATAACATTTCGTCGAGCTATGAAAAAAAAATAAACAGAAACAAAACAAAACCGATTGAAAAATCCACAATTTCAAAGAAATTGGTAAATAAATCCGCGGCTTCTGTGTGCCGTTGATTTTGCCGAAATAAAACAGTTTCCCAGGATCATAAAAGATTTTCCTGATGCCCAGTAAAATAAACAAAAAAAAGGAAGAACTTTGATATCAGTTGCTGATGGATCGCGCAGCTCCGATTCGCAGTTCGACTGACAAAAAATATCACCCAAAAGGGAAGGACATGTTTAATTAACTGTGCCCGCCGATCCGAGCGCCCTCTGCCGATAAACGCAGACAAAAGTTAAAAACAAGTCATGATTTGACGGTATCTTGTTCATTACGACCCCGCAGAAATCTGATTTTCAACCCGACTCCTATGGGGGCAATTAAGAAAGTCAGCTGTGACCCTTGACCTTGCCGTGACGTATTGCCGATGGCCTTCCCTTTGCGTCAATCGCGAAAAAATCTTTTGTCCTCCACTGCGCCTTCTGTACTCGTATGCTCTAAAATTTCGTTCTTAAATGGAAGAGAAAAAGTCACGCGGAACGTTTAATTATACCGCAGAGCAGAACTTTAGTAACACTTCTTTATTTTATTATTATTTTTTTTTTTTTTCAGAAACTTTCGGTTGAGATGTGTGCAGAAAAAGAAAAGCCAGGAATGAGGGACAAAGACGAGGAAGAACGAGGGAAACAATGGACAAGGAAGAAAACAATAAAATTGAGGCAACGAAAGTTGGCGAACAAAAGGAACAAATATGAGTGTGCGAAATTGAAAAAGAGCTCATTTTGAATGTTGCTTTTTGAGACGAGAGTGAAACAGAGAGAGGTGGGGAGAATTGTTATCTTTTTTTCGTTAGTTGTATCAGAAGTGGCTTCCTATGAGATGTGAAGTCTCAGAAGCGAGAGTAGATCTGACGGAACGAATAAAGGTTGTGCTGATAATACAAAATGTGTTGTCATCTTGGATGATCGTTAACGAGTGTCAGACAGCAGACGGGGTCGTGACTTATGGGAGCGTTCACTCCGCCACTCGAATGTAAGGGTCGGATATTAGTAAGCAAGATGGTGACACCCTTCGGCCTCTCCTCCTCTGTTTTCCAATTGCACCGTCCGGCCCTTCGCGATTCCTCGGATCCATTATTAATTTCCTTTCCCTTTGCCGGGAGCATTTCGATTGGTTTTCGCGCAGTCAATAAAAAGAAACTCTTTTTTTTTTCCTATTGTTTATTATATTTGTGGGACAATTCGTAACCATTGGATGCAACGATTCATCGAACGAAATTAATGAAGAGAGAGATAAGTCATTCATGGAAACAATCAATTGTCATCTTTGATAATAACTTTTCAACCTGGAATTGATTGGTGGTCCTTTTGTGGATGGTGGAATTAAATTAAAACATATTTGGAAGAACTGAATGGAGTCGTTGGTTCGGCAAACAAAAATGAAAAAAGAATAGACAAAGTGGAGAACAATATAAAAACATTTTTTATGATATCGTATTGTATCACAGGATTTCTTGATTTTTCATTTGTCGGGGATATCTTTGTGGGTAGTTCAAAAAGTCAAGGTAAAATGTCACAAAAAAGTCGATTGTAAGTTGTGATTGATTTCCAAGGGGACTACTTTTATAATGTCAAAATAAAAAAAAATGAAAATTAATTTTTTATGGAAAATAAATGAATGATTAAAAATAGTGTGGTATATAATGTTTGGTGTGTATCGTAAGTGATGTTTTGATGAGAACGAGAGAATGACATTGTCATGTAATTTTTCTGTGGCAATGCACGTTCGCGAAATAGGAAGAGGAAAAGTACGCGGGGCCGCAGGAAGTCTTAGCAAAGCTTCGCGAGGTCACAACGGCTTCCCTACGCACGCACACCGTCGTGCAACTCAACTGTCACTACAATAAGAGTTACATGGGTCGCTTATAAACACTCTCGTTCCCTATATTTTTCTACTCTTTTGGATCAATCTTATTCATTTTCTTTCACATCCTTTTCTTTATTTCACATACATCATTCAAACAATTTATAACTCAAATTTTTAAAATGTTTCAATTTCTATCTGAATCTTTTGTTACTAATTTATAAATTAAATAAAATATAATTCAATGAAAATCAAAACGAAACTTTTTAAATGAAAGAATTGCACTAAGATAAGTTTTCAATTTTGCAAATAAAAAATGAAAAAGAATGTTTGAACTGAAAATATTTAAAATCTGGGAAAATCGATAAAAATCGCAAAGTGGTTAGAGAATAAGGACAAATAATTGAAGTCGTTGATTATTTAGAAACGCAGCAGCTATTAAAAGCTGTATCTTTGTGCATGTGGCATCGGTATGTCAGGTGTACCGGCGCTGGCAACATGTGCCGATCGTAATTGTGTTTTCCCGATAATCGTTTCCGACGTGAATCCAACCGGAGAAAGACGCTTCCAACGCAACCATTTCCTGTAGATTGCCGTCCGCATGTACACCAACACAGCCAACCCTGTCAATGAATACACCGATATTTGCGCTCAATTTCTTTTTCTCTGCACGTGTTGGTTTGCTCAATGATTTTATAAGTAGTAAAATCTCACAACAAACATTACACGCCACATTCAACCTTTTTGTCTCTGCCTATTCCTTCAAGTTTTTTTGTCTTTTTTTTTCTTTGTTTGTTTCCTATGTCTTTTGAAAAAAATTTTTTAATTTCATTTTTTTAATTTTATCTTCCTTCTTTTTGATTAGAAGAGTTTCGTAAACAAATGAGCAAACATAAAGTTTGTAATGTTGATAATAAAAAGGCGAGAGCGATAATGAAGTACATTAACGAAGTTGAAGTGGCGCGAAATTCAAGTGCCAGCGGCAATTCTGTCCCGGTTGTCTCGGAGCAGCATATTTTTGCGTCGCACAGTTTTGCGGAACGAGACCGGAATAATGATACGATTGCGCAACGCCGCGCTGCATATTAGCCGGGGTGTAGCGGCGGTCCACCCCCCAGCTCTGTGGATGCTGCGCCGATTCACACGCCACAAGATCCTATGTGAGAACGCGGCCGTTTTTAATTGCATCCGCTGTGACCGAACGAAATTGAGACACATGCAAAACGACGAGAATACGTGATCCGTTTCAATGCTATTTTGTTTTTTTTTTCATCCTATTTCCGTCGGGCTATTTGTAGGAGCTTACTATTTTGCACTCTCGCAAACTTTTGCAGATTTTAAAACAAAAGTATCGGACGAACATTTCAAATTGTTTTCAACGTTAAAAATATAAAACTCTCGTTAATTTCTTTTTGTTTATTGGTTTTATTTTTTGTTCAGAAACAAAAATGTTTTTGTTTTTAGCATAAAAAAGGTTTTTCATATAAATAAAATATTGTTTTCTTTTTAGTGAAAAAGCATATTTGTTAGACAAAAGTTTCGCAAAAATTCAGTTTAGAGGGTAAAAAGAAAATTTGGTTACGAAAAGAAGACTTATTCAAAGTTACATTTTCACGTGCAAGGCATTGTACATGCTGCTTACCGCCGATTTTCAAGTAGCTGAAAACAGTGCACTATAAACTCCGATGCCAAATTTTGTTGCAGCGTCGTCTAGTTTACCCGGACACCGAGGGGAAAAAACGCGCGGCTGCTACGAAGCCATGAATTTCGTAGGAATATTTACTCTTTCGTGGCAACTGGTCGCGAGCGTACTTTGTCACGGTATAAAATGTAACTAACAAGCTAACTCATGAACTGTAGACGAGAGTGAAATAAAAAGGACAGGCGACGCTATTATTTGATATTTTTTATTCGTTTTTCCTGTTCATCTTGTTTAAATGTAAAAATTGTAGTTGTTTCTCACTCAACAAAAATCTTGTTTAGCAAATTTTCTATTACAAAGATTTAAAACTTGTAAATAAATTAACAAATGAAAAGCCAAACTTTTAACTTTGCATATTCAAGTTTTTAGTAAATCTTTGAAGAAAATTTGTTTCATAATTTTGATTATACTTGGTGATCAAATTAATTGTACTTTTAGTGCAGTTGGAAATGCACTCCTGATGTAATCGAACATGCCATTTATGGTGCAATTATTAAAATACATTCAAAGGGCAGTTGAAAATGCATTTTAGAAGCAATTAGAAATGCATTCAAAGTGCATTTGAAAAATGCACTTTTTATCAAATCAAAATTGCATTCAAAATGCAGTTGAAGATGCAGTAAAAATGTACTTTCGTGATATAAATAGTTTGCCTAAGCGATAATTGACAAGTTTATAAGTGACGAATCGTGATGCGTTTGGGGATCAGCGTGGAACCTGCTGATCCGCACACGTATCACTCTGCGTCGCGTTCCCGACTCGTTGAAGTCACTCTTAAACCATCAAGAAAATAGATCCACTTATTGATGTCGCGACTAAAGAAGCACTATAAACTCGGGCAACGCTTAAACGAGACTCAATATTTTTCCTCATTTTTACAAGAGCCAAACAATTGTTTAACAAAACTTTTATAATATCTTTAAAATGTACCAGCTACAAAATATTATGCACTTTTTAAAGAAAACAAAAACAAATAAAAACGAAACAATGAATCAATGAGGAACAGAATGGACTTTCTGTTGGGACGTAATAACAGATTTGTATTCTAGCAAGTGCTTTCATAATTTTGCTTTCATGTTCATTGCTATTCATTATTGTTTTAAATATGGAATAAGCACGAGCGATGTACTTTGAATATGCAATTTGGGCAAGTTATAATAACAGACAAGAGCTCTATTTATCAATGTCGAAAAGATGTCTTCTTGCGAATGATGATAATTCATTAAATAAAATATACGGAGATAAAGTGAAAAGCGTCGTCATTGAGCATTATCGGCAGTATATTAAAAGTCGCTTTTGGCCAAAATGCTGCCAGCCAGAGAGATTTATCGATCCCGATAGGGCGTGACTGAGCAGAGTTTTCTGCTAAGATAAACAGATATCTTTTACGTATGGGAGATGCACGCGGTCATTTAATGACGGAGCATCCATACAAAGATTCAGTGGCGATGATAAAAATTAAATCTATATGCGCATAAACATGTCACATTCTCTATCTTACACCCCATGGGTAATTCAACTCAAACGAATTGAAATCGTTTTAAACTTCGATTCATTATTTTTGTTATATAAATTGATTTGATTTTGAACAATAAATTTGTTTCCACTTTGACCTTATTATTATTTTGAATTGACCTCATAAATTGTGGAACAATTTGTCTTCTCTTTATTAGCATAATCCAAAAACTTATCTCAATTTTTAGATTTGCGTGACACGGTTTTTATCGTAATAAAGCTGAGGAGCGTTTTGGGATGCGCGGCGCGCAATCTCATCATATTTTTGTGACGCGAATATTCGACGCGTCGCGATTGCCGATTGAAGTCGTGTGTTACACAGAAAATCACGACGAGTCCGCAGGGAAATATCGGGTCGCCAGAACAGGCTAACTTTTTTTAAACTTTGTGCGCTGTTTTTTACAGCGATAGAAATTTGTCGATTTGATGCTTCGTGTTTGGTAGTGTAATGTTTTTGCGACTCGTTGGGCTCAGTCGGATGCGTACTGACCTCGAAATACCAGGTCTCCGTTTATGTAACTTGTAGTATTAAGGTCGACATGGAAAGAGCAATTCAACCCTGTTTCGCACGTACCTGAAACAAACAAACAATAATTTTTAATTTTTCTTTTTACTCTTCACACCCAAAGCAACGAAATGCACTTAGGCGAAACAAATTTATTTAACAAACTACATTACAAATTTAATTTCAAACAAATACATTTTTTTGATCAACTGAATTGTTTGAAAATTGGTATACAAATCATACGCTTTGAAAAAAAAAAAAAAAAAAAAAATGAAATTAATCACACAGTTGTTCGTGAAACGAATAAGAAAAAGTGTTATGAATTGAGCTGATTTTTCAAGTTTGTGATTTTTGATTACTCTTTTAAGGAAATTAAAAGGTTGAAAATCTCTGCGGAGTCATGAATTAAGCCATTAAAGCAACTGCGAGAGAAATCGTCGAAAAGTTTTTCGCTCGATATTCATCGTAAAGGTCGGAGAGGAATGTATAGCGAGATAAACCGTGGAGCAATTCTTAAGGAAAGCCAAGTATTTTTGCGTATCGCAGTTAGCGTTTATATTGCTGTTAACCGGTCGCTTCCTGCTTATGTTGTGCACTTATGCGTGGTTGCATTTTATGCGCGCGGTACCGTGTTACGGACTTTTGCCATTATTAATATTAGCAACAATTTGCAAAACGAACGCACGCTCCACAAAACGCGAAATTCAAGCTGCTCTTGAAGGCGCGCAGCACGCGTTTGCCAAATTATCTCAACTTTATATTTTTTCATTTTTTTATTCACTTTTTATTCTTCCAGTTCTAAATATTTCTCTTTAAGTGCAATTACATATACAAAACGTGGCTTCTTCTGAAAATACATAAAATAATTATTTAAATAATTTGAAGTACAATTTTACAAAAAAAATTGAAAAATGGTTCTTTTTTTCTTCTGCGAAATTATCATAGACGGACTGAAAGATATAGAATTACTTCGCGTCCCAGAGAAAAGTAGGAAAACTTAAAGAAAAGGTATAGTTAAGTCGATGTGTCACATTACGTATCGTCAGGGGTCGTTGTCTTCTAAGTACGTATAGTTATAACAACTAAATGCGGTTTACATGCGAATGCCATCAGTGTACATATACATTTATACCTTCTTATATATAATGTCAATACTCAATGGCTCATTGGGACGGTTCATGCAAAGTAACGTGAATGACCGCACAAACTTGACATTAATTGACCGAACGAACCTTATTGAACTTCATTATCTACAATTTTTTCCACTTTAAGAATGAATGAAAAAATTACTTCACAACCATACTATACCTTCAAAAATAAATAAAAAAAGTACAACGTATGGGATTATAAATTAATTGAAAAAAAAAGAATGCTTTAATTTGAAATTGAATTTTCATGTCAATGATTTTCAAAACTGTTTTCTTGAATGAATGGGAAGCATGATTTTCCGATGCTGGAAAATGATGACGGAAATAATAGCGAGCATACGGTTGTATTGAAAACACTTCGAAAATGCACACATTGTGTCGCGCAGAACAAAGCTGGTTTGTTATAACCGCGGGTACGGATAGGCTTATACGTAGAGCGGGATTACAATATTTGCAGTTTACATCGGCTACGTGACGTCGAAAGCTGCAAAGCTTGTTGTCCAATTACACGCGTATATGCGTCTTTACATTCACCCACTAACCCTTATTATAACGAATAAATCGTCAACGTTAAAAGTAGCCAATAATACATTATTTCATCTTTTTCAATCTTCCTTCTTCTCATTCATTATTTTTTCTCTTATCAATATTTTTAAAGGAAATATTAATTTTGTTCTAACTCAGATTGAAATTTTAAACTTCAAATTTGTTACAGTCTAAACAGAACTGATTGCATCTAACAAAAATCCCAGCATCCAGCTGATCATCACGATTCGAATTGTTCCCAACACGCCTCCTTCCCGGACGTATCGGACAATAATAAAAAAAAATTGTGCATACATTGTGCAAAATTTGAACTCATTGTGAAATATTCAAAGTTTGCGAAGTGCAACAAGATTATCTATAGCCGAGCTGGTAGTCACTGCACTAATGCAACCAGACACCTTGGCGTTTTTCGCGAACTTTTATACCCTGCCATTCTTTTCACGTATTTCCGTAAAAACATTTCACACAGTAAACATTTTTTTTTTTCTCTTACAACTCCAGTTGGTGCGAGAAAAAGTTACAAATATATAAAGAGATATCCCTCTCCAAGCCGGGGAATAAACAGTCCCGGCTATTCTTATACGGCGAAATTCCAACATTGCATATAATAAATTGGAGAATTCGGATCCAGCGTTATTCGAAGTCATAAACTTATTAAAAGACTTCGTAATGTAAATTTGAAACGGAGTCGGTGGCGCGGAAATCTGGACGTGAAATTAGCATAAATAATATACACACATTCAAAGCGAGAGTTTTCATTTACAAATTCTGGCACGGAAATAGACGCTCGACGTTAACATGACAAATTAACATAAAAATATGCCCGGCCAAGACACGTCTCAATTACGAAACAATAGAGCCCCGCGATATTGTAACGCCATTATATGTTTATAGCTTCGCCGCGAGCTTTGTTCCACTTTTGTATATGTATTTCCCGCAGATCTCCTCCAGACAGTTGAAAATAAAAAAAAAAAGTTAAACGCCCCGGCACACGCAAAACGAGAAACCAAGTGCGACTGATTTTTTTGAATTTCCCGCCGTACACTTTTGGCGGGAAATTTGAAAAAAGTGATTGTTCTGTGGCTGACAAAGTGTGATGGGAATCGCGTGTCAATGACCGTGTAGTTTCTTATGAATGACCGCAAAACAAGTCTTGAAAAGGGGAAAGAAAAACGTGCAAAAAAGGGGGTAAAAAAATGGTAGTTTGACGCGACGCATGACGATTTTTATAATTCATTGCTGTTCGGTAAACGTCTGCGGTAAGGGCTTGGACAAAGGTGCAAGTCAAAGACGCAAGACTTTGGAGCGCATTATGTTCCCGAGAGACGCCAATGTATATGCATGCGCTCGGCCCTTCCGGGGCCCCGACTGGGCAAACAACTACCGGGTACACATCATTTGCGAACAAACCACGACCATTTTTGCGACCGAGATAAGCACGATACAATTCCGTTTTCCTTTACGGTCTGCAATATACAAACTCAGCCATTTGCCTCGCTATCGGTTTTCGTATGTTTTTATTTTTTTCTAAAACGAAAATATTACAAAATATCAAAGGCTTCGACAACAAAATTTGATAGACTTTATATATTTTTCTTCACTTTTGAAAATTACTTGAGAAAAATGAATTTGCATTTCCTTCTTATATAAAAACAGTTATGTTTTATATCATTTTTTAATTCAGAATTATTTATTTTTTGATAAAAAGTCAATGACAAATAATTATTGAATTCATTTATTTAATTTTTTATTTTTTGATAAAAAATGATTATGATTTATTTTGTTTTTTTTTTGTTTTTAATTTAGAGAAAAAATTTAATCGATCAGGAAATGTGTTAAAGAGAAAATAAAAAAACTTGAAAATCTTAAGTTTCAAAAATGAAGGAAATAAAGAAGCCGTAAAATCATGATCATATGATCCGTCATAAATATAAAAAACCATTATTTCTTATCGACTAATAAACATGGCCGTTAAAATACCGACAATAAAAAAAATATTTCGAGAGCAACCGTGACTTAGGATCTCTGAAATTCAATTGAATTTGTGATCAAAATATAAATTGCGATTAGGCGCGACTCACAAGCAAATAATTAGATATTCAATTCGGCTGTGGAGCATTTTCCTGTATAGATCGGTACGATCAGTTTTTTTTCTCGTGCAATTTTTTTTATTGAGCCATTTCACGCCTGCTCGAGTGCGGCGTTAAACGAAAGAGCGCATCGATTCCTCGTCTGCGTACCTTCTGTTTTTTTCTATTTCACGTCATAATAAATACTACTGCAGCACGCGATCTTCATTATCGCTTCTCCCTTGTATTATCTTTTTTTTCAAATTTCATTGACATAACATTTTTCATTACTTATGTATATGTCCAATTGAAAAAAAATCATATGTTCTTAACTCGAATACGCCATTGTGATATCATATTTTTTTGATTAAATGAAAGCTCGTATGAATCAATTGAAACATTTTAGTTTTAGTTAAAATTGGCTGAACAAAAGTTAATTGAATTATATTTTTAATAATAAAAATTTTGTTTCATCGTGTGATATCAAGTACATGCTCACAATCGGCAGAACAAAATTTAAAAATCAAATCAACGTATTTATTATTGCATAAGCGCTTTGTTGTTCTCGGGGAATTGCAAAGTGCAAAAGGAAATAAAGTTGAAAAGTTTCGCGTTGAGCGTGGAAAATGTGACGATGACCATACAAAAACACATCAGAAACGCAGCTTGGCTCAGCAAACTGTGTTTCGTCGGTTCAGCACTAAACTTATGCTTTCAAGTGAAAATAGTTCTTATAACACATATACCTATAACCGCACTAGTTTCGACAGAAAATTTTCTTTGAATTTGAAAATGTCAATTTCTATTTGAACGTAAAAGCAAATATTGCTTTATGTTATCATTCTTGTACATTACTTCGTATTTCACTTTTTATAGAATTAAAAAAAGTAAATTTCTTAAGTAATGAAGAAATTAAAATTATAAATGAAATTAAATCAATTTAATTTTTAAGTTTAGTTTTAATTTTAAAGTTAACAGATATTAAGTTAGAAATCGATTCAGATTCCAATAGATAACCATATCTGATTTATTGATTAGAACCGTATTCCTAAATGAAATTGGATAATGATCGAAAATTGTCTCACTTGTATATGTACGATAATACAATGCACAGTAATTAAAACACCAGGCGTTAATTAATCCACTGACTAAAGTAATTCTAATTCCAATTCCACAGGCTCGGAAATCCATAGATTTGTGTGTCGAATAGCATTTATTTAATTGCCAAAAGGAAAAGTAGAATCATGAAAAAAAAAGTCAAGTCCATGGACGTTAGCTCTAATTGCTTACACACACGCTTGCCTACTAAAATCGTTAGCGATGAATCTTTTACATTTAATTTCACCTGACCTGATTGATTCCAATATACAAATGACCGACCGATTCAAATAAGTCACACGACGATTAATTTTTTCATGAAAACACGAGTTAACATAAAGCCTTTCTACTTGTTCGCATCGTTGGAATTTCAATTTCATTCGCGCCAATTAAATTTTAATTGACATGCAAAAATTCTAGATTAATTAAAATTTCACATATTTTTTTTTTTCATGTTTCTCGAGTTCACATTTAAATTAACAACGAAACATATACAGTAATGAACAACGATTTATATGGACAAAACCAAGAAACAGGATCAAATTGAAAAGGATCATATTAATTTTACTTAAGAGGAAAAATAATTAAACAAAATTTATAACTGTTCAAAATGTTTTTCAAACGAATTTTTAAAAAACTGAAAGCTAAACGAATGAAAATAAATTGTAGATTAAATTTTCCAACCTTATCGACGTGGTTTAGTGATTCGTCGGTCGTAATGATGTCGCGGAACCACGCGTAAATTCACATTTAATATCGACGGGAAAGCGACATTCCATCGTCAAGGTTTTTCATACCGATGGATCTCGGACAGCGGTATCCTCTCTTTAATGCGACCGTAAATATAAGGCAGCAGTCACGGACAACTGGATTTCGAATTATCTGCGTACACAATATAGATACTCACGCGTAACTTGAAATATAGAAAATTGCGGCCGATTTATTGTATATTGTTCGATGAGTATGTACTATTGGATCTAAAGTGTGCCACAATAAAATTTTCGGTTTCAATCAAACTATCACAGGCAGACAAAATTTTCTCCACAACCATTCATCAAAATTACAGGTGGGTTAATTAATTAAATATATTTTTATACTTCAAAAAAATAACATTCGAATATGACTTTCTCGCCTTTTTTTTTATTTTACAACCAATAAAATCAAACAAGACCATAATTTGCGTACGAGAAATATCGTGTTGTGAAAGTAGAATTTGATATTTAATCTCGGGGAGTAGCAAAACTAGCCAACGGCTACTTGCAGACGAGAGGGGACGTAAACCAGATATGTCTTTTCTTTTATTCTCGCGTCCACTTCCTTTTTCTTAATCTCCTTTTTTTTTCGTCGGTATAATATACACTTGGAGTTGAGTTATTAATGTGTAACGTAAAATTGAAATATTACAAGAGAACGACGTCGATTAAATATTTTGAAAAGCCGAGATTTTCTTTGGGCTTGAGTGAGAGAATTCTGTAATGAAAATTGTATAGTTATCTTAGATTTTGTACCCTTCACATTTTGACTAGACGAACCGTAAACATTTTGTAGAATTGCAGCACCGACGTTAAACGTTCTTTTGTTATAAAACGTAACGCTAATACAGCCTTGTTAAATATCTAATTGTTATTTTAGTTTTTACATCAATATCAAATGGGCACTACAATAAAAAATTAAAGCACTGAATTTTTCATTTCAAATCTCGCGCCACAAACGGCCAAGTTGTCGGTTCTAAATTAAATGTAAACGTGAAATGTTAATCTTTTGCAACTGAAATTGCATAAAATAATTAAATTATAATGGTTTTCAAATATACTGCACAAAATACAAGAACTGAATTTTTCATTTCAAATTTCGCGCCATAAAGCTCAGACATAATAGCGCTAAATTAAAATGGAAAGGTAAAAATTGTAGCTTGTCAAGCTAACGTCAGGCAAAATGTAAATGATTATGATTTGAAAGGAGAATTTTATTGAATGAGATGGGAATCAGAAACATGTTTCCATTGGCAAATGGGATTTGGTTCGAGGAACGTTCGGTACCGATAATCGAGGCATTAGAAAGATACGGTGCACAGACATAATGTCTTCGTCATTTGATTACGTTACGCCATTGCTATTCACTCGGTATACAACACACGCATGCATATAACTATCTCCGATTCGGGCATCTTACGCGCAATGTTATGCTGTGGGATTAAAGCTCCGCTTTGATAAGAAACCAGTCGCGCGCAATATCATGAACATCGCCTGTTACAAACTTGCAAAAACATACATATACTCATCGACAAACAAAAACATTCAGATATTTCATAAGACAACATATTCAACCCTAAACTATAATATAATTAATATTTTAAATTATTTTAAAATCCCCGTTCAAAATCCGAACCCATTTAAAATTGTTCAATGTAAATAACAAAGGCAATAAAATAAAAATATAATTTTAACAATGAAGATAAAATTGTAACATTTGTTTGGATAAGTTTTGTTGCTGCCAATCCAACAACTTATTTAATGTTCGATTGAGAATAACATAACAAAAAGACACTTGGGAGGTGAAAAAACACGAATCGTACATACATTTGTTATTCATGTATGACGATGAAAAGCGTTTTGTGGCGCGCGTTGCCCGTGCGGGTATACCATTGCAACTGACCGAGAAAAGAACCACTTTTACCGGCGAGGGGGACCGCGCCACGCATTGTATCATCAGCACACGATGCGACATTTATTACATGCGTGTGCCAAACTTCAAAAAGTGCGCCAGCATAAGTGCACGATTTATCGAGCCACGGCGGATCTTCTGGCCCGAGTCTGAAAAGAACAATCGGTCGCCTCTCCTCGAACCCTTATTAGCCTCTTTATTTATTTTTTTTCAATTCAATTTTTGATCATTGAAAAAACAAGCTTACTTTATGACATTATTATTTATAGTTTAATTATTTTATCTTCTTATTTGCTATTTTTGTTTTTCATTTTGAAAATTGGTTTCAAAAAAAAAAAAAAAAAAACTGGTACATCATGATTCTCAGAGCCAAATACAATATTCAATTACGAACAACGTTAATTTGATTTCGCTGAAAGAGTCAACATTTTCTTTTTATCAGAATGCTTCAGAAACTGATATCAGTACGTGGAAAGGACAAAAAGAAGTGAAGCAATTGGCAAGGTATCCGCTTTGCTGTTTCCGAAATGAGTTCGATTCTACGTAGATTGAGAAGAGGCGCGAAAAGAAATATCTTTCAGCTGGTCGCAAAAAAATGTGTTTCTTACGTTGTGTGTAAAAAAAATCATTCAACATCGTTGCGCACGCACACGTTGATTAGATAGACGATAAAAATTGTAGATATCAAAATGTTGTTTCCAATCGTCAAGTTCCACTAATAAAATACAGTTTCATTTCAGATCAAGATAAACCAATTTAATTATAACAATTTATTAGAATAACAAAGGAAACATCATAACACAATTTTCCAACGTATCAAAAGATGTCAACTTTTATTTGACGAATCGGATTGGTATTTTACTCTAAAAAAAATTTGGAGCGAAAGATGTGAAAAAGAGAAATTAAGTCTTTGAGAGAGACCGGAGTGATGATATTCACGTCGAATATTATACGTGTATTGAATTTTTATCGTCGGGACGTCGTGGCTGCTCGAAATGCGATAGTGAAATGACGTCGTCGCTTGGCGTTAGAGTTGCCGCTTTCATTCATAGATTAAACATTCACGAAAGTGCCTTTTAATGTGCCCGCAAAAATTTATTGTCTCGGTGTTATGCTTGAATGACGTTGGCTCTTCAATTTTTTAAACCAAATGGAACGCTTCGCAGCTTTTATTTTATACCAGACTTTGAAACGAGCCATTTTACAGTTCAGGTAACTCGCTATTTTTCATTTAATTTTTATTCAAATAAACATTTATGATAAACAACGAGAGCTATTCGTTACATCTTTCTGAGAGTAATCCATAATTTCCAACATATTCATATATACATGAAACATGTTTCATAATTGTTTCAACAAAAATTGAAAAGGGAGATTAATTTGCAAATTTATTGAAAATTTCAATACCCTCAAAGTTGGTCGCGGAATAATAATTTATGGAACTGTAACTTAATTACAAAAGTTTAATCCAATCAGTGATCGCGCGGGAGGGGAGGTAGCGAACCCCGTTGTAATACTGATTTTTCGCAGAAAATAATTCATCGATAATGAGAGGAAATAAACCGAGTGCAAATTGCAGCGAAGATTGCCGGTGGAATTTAATTGAAACATCAAGAGCTGTGTTGTGTTTATGTGCAATCGTGAACAGCAATAATATTAAACTCATCAAACATTAGAAGATGCCCGGTCGAATCCGACGATCAGTTAAATTGCAACGTTTAGGTCGTGATTGACTATTCTTTAATAATCTCCGCGAACAAATCGTATACACCGCAACCAAATTTGTTTCCCCTTGGTGAAAGTCAACGACATTGATGCGCAGTTATGCAAACCAATTTTTTAGTTCTAATAAACAAGCGACTTTTCGATTTGAAAATAAAACGAAATGCGATCCCTCTTGGCAGCGAAAACAAAAGGTTTATTGAAGCATCGCACGAGAATGATGAAATAACCATTTTCGTTTGTATAAATTTTCATCCTGCGTGTGCGCGCCACTTGGCGAAATTCGATCCAAGCTATATAACACTTTTGTGTAACATTCTTCTTACTATAATTTAAACTAGTAAAGAAAAAAAAAGAAAAGTTTAAAAGAACATTTTTGTATGAACAACTTTTTTTTTCAATTTCATCCTCTGAACAAAGATAAGAAAAAGTATCAGTTAAAATCTTGGGGGCTAGAGAACAATTTGCCAAACTCAAAGTCAAGAACTTTTTTGAGCTGAAAACTTCATTATAGTTGTTCGCAACTTGGCATCTACATCCAAAC
Organism: Trissolcus japonicus; assembly: GCA_030522925.1. Classification (NCBI taxonomy): domain Eukaryota; kingdom Metazoa; phylum Arthropoda; class Insecta; order Hymenoptera; family Scelionidae; genus Trissolcus; species Trissolcus japonicus. The sequence continues at coordinate 89,987 of JAPYZS010000170.1, read as the reverse complement.
AGTCTGATTTCAAACATAACACGGGGCGCCGAAAGTGCACTCGGGGAATTTCGTCTACGATGTGTCCCCTCTCACCTCGATCGGATGATCGTGTCATCTCGCGTCGTGATCATGAATTCGGCAGGGAGGCGGAACCTGCGATTCAAGCATCCCTGCGATGCACCCAGAATAGGAATTATGGTCCAAATAAGTCGGCTCTGAGAAGTGATGTTGAGTACAGAAACGCGTCACGTGCACACAACAGCAGCAACTAGGCGACAATGAGCTCACTATGTGGATATTGAACAAAAAAATCTGTGATCGAACTTACAAAAAAAATCTTTTAAACATTTTTGTACAAAAAATTTGCTATTTTTGGTCAAGTCGTTTATAAAACGTTTGTAAACAATTAATAGAATCTTGAAATAGTTGTACCAATTTTGATTTATGATTTAGAAATTGATACAAAGAAAAATGTACAAAAATATAATAATTGGAAACAAAAATTAATTACAAAAGTAGAATATTAAAAGAAGTACTATTTTTTGAAATTGCAAAAGAGTGATGAACATTGCAAGTGCGTCTGATAAGCCCGAGGAAGTTGAGATCATAATGACTCGTCGGCGCAACTTTACGAGCGAGAACTTTCTGAATGCCATTTCGCGTTCATACTTCGTTTAGCGGCGAATTTTTCAAGATGATTCGCTCGCCGGGCGCGCCCGCAGTCACTCATTTTCAATATCCATACGAAAAATCCTCACCCGCTTTTTCGAACAATGTGGAACAATAATTTATCGAACCCGGACGAACCCTGGCGGGTAAAGAAAGCGCTGCTCGCCTCCTTTCAACATCCCCTTGGCAAATTATCAAAAAGATTTTTCAATTACGTCAACTACATTTATTTTTCAATTCAACCTAGATCTTTTACTCTGAGGTAAAAGGCCATAACAACAACAACTTTTTTTCGGAACACGAAAATGTTCTCTTCCCATATTTCTTGGGACACTTGGAACTTGAAATTGTCATCGAGAAGTTGAAACGTCTGAGGGCCTGTTCGAGACAATCCCATTGTCAAATTGTGTGAAGTTTGGGTTTCCTCATTTCTCAAGCAAGAAAAAGAGATGATATCGGTGCGTTGACGAGAAATCAGTCGCAGGGAACACCCCATATGTCAACGTCGCGAAACGATGGAACTCGAGTGAAATCGAGCGTAAGTATGGGAGGAAAGGAGACGTGACGGAGCAAGTGAGACGCACGGGCTGAGAGAGAATGGACGAGGCGAAGTTGTGTAGAGGGAATACTACTGTAGTAAACGACGCGAGTCGTATAGCGTTGTGCGTAATGGTGCAGCAACGGTTTCGCCGTATCTTCGTCGTACTTTAGATCATGGCTACATGAAATACTTTTGAATTTCCACCTTCTATTTAGCAACGATCAAAAATTCACCGATCATAAATTCCCCCCCAAACTAGTCATATTAAAAGAAACAGTGATTTTCAATTAATATTAAATTTGTACTACTTTATCATTTTAATAACGATATCATTTTGATGCAACATTTTTGATATTAATTATTAGAAGCTCCCTGTCAATTCACAGACAATTATATTACTGTACTGTCAATTCGTTGATTAATTTTCAGTTAAATAACTGTTTTCATCTTATATTTTATACGAATCAAATTTCTCGTAATTATGGCATATGTAATTTGAATTTAATTTTAATTAATACATTTCGTTTTGTTTTATCAATTGTTATAATAATCGAAGGTCGAACCTTATATTACACAGTGCGATTTGATTAACCCAAGACTTTTATATACATTGGAGAGAGACGAGATAAATTTGTACAATCATATCTGCAAATTTCTTCAAAGTCGTTTGATAACGAGAAAATAGAAAGTAGAAAGAAAGGGTTCGTATGATTTTGATAACAGTTGTCAGGTTATAATCGATAAAAATGGTCTTTGTTGATGAATCGAGAAAATAAGAAGACGGTGAAAGGTTGGTTTTATTTCGGTCGGTCGTTTTTCGCACATAGCTGCCCGATCGGTTTGCCAAGAGCTCACTAAAGTAGCCTTGTGCGGAATACTAATTGCTCCTGACGTCCATTGCACCTCAATGAGATCCAGCGAGCGCTGGAGAAACTAGTCAAATCGACCCATTCGATCGACTCTCGTCCAATGAAGACTTTTTCTCCATGTGTATTTTTTTTCTCCCAAAATTTAATTCCAAAAACAAGATTTTCTCAAACAGACTTCACAGGGACCTTCTTTCTTTTTCCTTTCAATACCTTCGCTCACAATGTTTCGATTCAGAAGACCAAAATTTTTGTTTCATTCGGTCCAAGAGTGGCTTTGGATATACACTTTAGTTTTTTTTTCCTCAAGATGAGGTATGTGTTAACAGTAAATAAGAGTAATTCTGTGAAAATGGCTATGTGAAAAGTATTTCACATGGTCGGGAGTGAAAACAAAACTCAAGGGTTTTCCCTTTTTTCGCCAAGTGTGCTTTTCGTACAAATAGACCCTTATGAAGAATGGCAGAAACTGTGCGAGCTCACTTGGTATATTTTGCACAGCCTTTTGTGAGGAATCTGGCAATTTCTTTTATTAACGCGGAATCGCGTTTCTGTGTTTTTTTTTTTATACGAACTTCCTCTCTTCCGTCGATTATTTCTCTTTCATAATTCCTTCGTTTCTGTTACAAAAGGAAATATATTAGGGCGGTGTTAATAAAATAGATTAAACCCGAAGGATCATCTCTTGATCAATTCGAGTATCTTTATCAAACTGGACTCTATTCTTTCTAGATTAGTCGGTGTACTTTTAGCTTTCGTCATCAATCGTTTTGTTCTATATTTGTAGACATGATACTTTTTCAATAGTCGTGACGGCGTCACACGTGATATTTTTGTTGAATTCAAGCACCACTTGAAACTCTCAATTGGCCCATTTGAAATCGTACAATAGACGCCAGACAAATGGCCGATGATTTTTTTTCTTTTCAAAGTATTGATGGCTTTTGTTATTGGCATCTAAAAATGATACAATTTTTTAATAACCTTTAACAATCTTGTTCAATCTTTTCACTTTTTTGAGCTGATAAGTTAGGTTTTTTTTCTTTCTTTTCTTTTTATAATCATGCCAAGTTTGATTATTCCACTATGCCAATGTTCAACAAAGATTGTCCATTATTTGAATTTAGTTCTTCGACTTGCATTATAGAAGCAATCTCGCAATGCAAACTGGAATTTTATCAAAGTGTAACTGATTAATCGGACCATAATAGGTCTCTAGCCTTTGAAGTCAGAAGCGAATATTAACTGCGGTTATTGACAATGTGTTAGACAAGTCAGTTAACATGCACGTCGTTTGTTTTAATTTGCCATCGACAATTGTAAATAACTGTTGACAACTTGCAGGCATCGAGTCCATCGAAATATAGATTATTCCCTGTGTCCCCTCCTCGTCATATCCGGCGAAGTATCAATTACAAAAAAGGCGTCGCTAAATGTTTGTCCTGTACTTTGGGCTCAGAGCGGTGAAACAATTTTTTTTATCTGCTTTTAAACTCACCTGAAACAAAAAAAAAAAGAAAACCATTTTTGTTAGATATCCAAAAAATCTAGATAACTGATATCGTTGTCAAAGTAAACCGCATGTCCTAACATTCGACATGAAACAAAAAAAATGTTTGTTTTTGTCCTGCGAGATGTACCGATAAGAGAGTGTTTGAACAAGTCCTCGCGCAAAATGTTAAAAAAGAGTCAACATCAAACGATTGTGTTAAACACACATTCGAACTTTCATCTCACTTGCAACAAAGCAATTACAAACGCAGATAAGGGACATTGACGCATTTGCCGAGCAAGAGTAATTTCGTTTGATTGCATTGAAAATCAGCATTGTATAACTCAATAAACGTCGAATTACAATCGCATAAAAGGCCGTAGAACAAATGAATTTAAAATGTACAGCTCATTAAACCTTTCTTTCTCGTAATTATTTACGTTGTACAGAAATGTTTATATACAGCCGGGTGCATTGTAATTGAAGCAGATCGAACGCAGTCACGTCCGAGCCTTGTACCATCATATGTCACACTGAATGCATAATCAAATATCAGCGCTCGTGTTTCTGCGAACCGCGTTTCATTATCAGTATCATAATCGCATGGCGACATGCGTATGCACCAATTACAAAACTGAGTGCACCACTTGAAAACGCAACTATGAAGTCGAACGTTCGGACGCTTTTGAAATGAACATATTTAATTGATGCAAAATAATCATAATCACCTAGGAAAGAACAAGTTACAAAGCATAGTCACAATTGTGAAGAGATTGCGAATGTTACGTAAGAAGTTTACTGGCGTGGTTCGTTCAGCGTATCGGTTCGGAGACAAAAATTGATCTTTTATCGCTCTTTGTTCTCAACGAATCTAAACATGCGATTCCAATTTAAAAGTTTGATTCGATGTTATACCAACATTACAATTTATAACATAAGAAATAACGAACAATTTTTAAAAAGTCTCATTATTTTAACAACAGTATAAAGAGAGAATGTATAATAAAAATGTAAAATATGAAATATAAAATTATGAAATTCTCGACGAACATTTGCAAGTTTTATCAAAAAATTGCCATCGCAACGTTCCTAATATCGTGTGTAAATTTCTTTTATCTCTAAACTGGAATTCATCGTATGATTCTTTTTTTCTCATTTGTTTTTTATAACAACATTTCACAATTGCATTATCAATATTGAATCCGATTATGAAAATTGTATAGTAAAATATTGCGGTGATATAATATAATCGATTACAAAAGCGATAATTTATGTCATAAAACGCATAAACAGACAAACGGCGCAAATTGAATGAAAATTAGTACACAGCAATTACTATGTCCTCTTTTTATAAGAACTTTAATTGTTCTATTGTTTAGCCACACCTTTTTAGAAAGATTATTGTACATGTAAATGTAGAACACAATAATAATGCATTCGGCGTTCGTCTCGGTCCTTTAACGTAACATCCGCGACACATGAAAAGGACCGGATTTTATAAAGGCCGCATATGTAGTTGTGTCTTTATTTTCTATAGGTCTGCCGGAGAAATAATTCAGGTGTCCACTATACAAAAACCGTCTACAAAATTCCTGTACGAATTTTAAATTTACAAAATAAACGTTTCAATTGAATTATTTAGAAATTAGAAATTTAATTGATAGAATGACTTTCTTGTTTCAAACATGAAACTCACTCTAAGAAGACAAAATTATATATGCGGTCAATTTTTATTAATGAAAAAAAAAATTGCAAATTAAAAACAATTTAAATTGCAAAAATTTGATTTTGGTTTATTTTTGTTTGATAAATTAACTTCATTCAACTTTTAGAAAAAAAATTTGCAAGTTTCTCATGCAAAATTACAGCGAAAATTACCTAACCTGTCCAAATGAAATTTGTTTGACTCAAGTATCTAAATTATCCCTGCTTATCAAGTTGCACAAATTCATCATATCTGACTTGAAATTGATATTAAAAGGATCTTGTAATGTCCAATTAATTTGCATTACTCGAGCCCTCGACTGTAATGAAAAGTCCGGTCCGTGACTGATTTGCATATAGAAGAATCTACACATTCATTAGTTTGACCAGAACTGCTATATAATTGCACTTTGAACTTGAAATAAAATTGCATCGTCCGCTCCTGCCCACAAATTTCGCACTAGTCGGTAGCGTTCGTTAATCAAGCAAAAATTCAACTTGCAAATGTCACTCCTGTCGCGTAGAGACACATTATAAGCAAAACAATGAAATGAGCATGAATATGTGACTTTTGGAGTGCGAACACATAGACAACCGGAACGACGTGCAAATATTAGACACAAGATCTACGAATACTATCAAGTATAGCTCGTACAACTGAAGGGGTCGTTCTTAATAGTCAACATTGCTCTCCACAAAAGGGGTCTCTACTTAATCCTCTCGGATCGTAACGAAGTATGTAATGCTCGCACGTACGTGTATACAAACAACCGCCCCAAAACGAAACCCATCCTTTTGGTACTTGTACTTGGATTATGCAACGACACATTCATACATTTAGAGAGGTTTACGCGCCAATCATGCCCTCGCATATATATCTCACTTTGCATTATGCATTCTAATTACGCTCTGTACTATCACGCAATTCCCCCCTGTAAAACCATTTGTACCTCCGTGTCGCTTCCTTTTTCTCTCTCCTCCACGAAAAAAAAAAAAAAGTTGATGGACTCAGAGAAAACTCTGATTCTTGAATCAAAGTTTTAATACAAGATTTTCAAGTTATGAAAAGCAACTAAAATACGATCCTAAAAGAAGTTTCTCGCAAGTTCTTATAAGAAAATCAATTGAAAATGATTATTCTACTTATCATGATATCCACAAATACTTGTCTGATCTAGTTTCTCGCTGAGTACAATTTTACAATAATTCATTTCGAAAGACGGAAATAGAGAGTTGGAGATACAACGATCGAGATAAGTTCGTCGCCTTAGGAAGATAAAAATGGATTTATAAGTTGAGATAAATCTAATTAACAAGTCGTTGTTTTATCTTCTCTTTGTATTTTATAACTTTTGTCGTCGGTCTATTTATACGAAAGATTATTGAACGGATGTCAATTCGGTTTTGCGACTGCCTCCCTATTGTATAATTGGTGGACAACGCGAGCGAAAGCGCACTTGGAGTTGCGGCTGTAAGATAAAACACTACTCTTCAACAAACACATTCCATTGATAAAGCTAAACGGAACATGCCAATTATCAACCTGTTATAGTTCATTAGCTTCTTTTAATATGTCTGTACGAGCTACTTAATTAAATCCCCGTTATTACGTAACAGATGAGCTTTCATTGAAAGATATTGACTCGAGATTGAACTTCTTTTTTTTTCCTGCGCATCGTATAATTAAAATATTGATGTCGCAATAACTATTTTGTGTAACGCAGATGAATTCTTTTTATTTGCATTCGGTTTTCAAACATATGAAACTATTGTTAAAATTTGTAAGCCACCAATCACGCTTTTTTGGCTCGGTTGATAAATTGCTCAGAACCTCCCATAGCAAAGCATGTATTCACGAGCGATTTTCCTGATTTCACTTTCTTTTCTTTGCTTCTCTTCGTAGCAATCTCAAACAATTTCAGATGATATTTTTTGGGTTAGAAAAACATTGCGCCAAATTTGCCCGCACATTTGTAGTTATCCTAACTCCCGTGCCTTGTATAATCGCATTCCTAAATACTATCGCACGTACATCTAACTGAATGTGAGTAATAACATAGGCAATTTCACTTTAAACATAACAATTTGCACGTTTGCAGCTTTCGGATTTCATACATTATGCTTCATAGATCACCTTTTTGACTCGCATAGTCACAAAATAACCGATTTCCATTTTGCAATTAATTTTTTTTTTTTTTTTCGTAAATCTGAACGATTGACGGTACAGTAAAATGGTGTAAATAATAGCCTTAAGGTTTCTAAAGAGGCCAGTTGGCCAGACTGACATTTCTCTCTACGCAGTATACGATATTCTGAAAGTATGGTTGCATAAAGGTGATATATGAAATGCGAGCCACGGCTCACGGTTACGCAGCAAAGAAACTGAAGAAAACCCTAAGAACCGGTGGAAAGTAATTCGATTAATGCGAAAAGGAAAACACGCGTTCCAAGCGTAAACTGAATTATGTAAGTTTCGGGCGGCACTTTTGCGTGTTCGAGTAGCTTCTCTTCGATTCTAAACCTTTTAACAGCATTCAGTCCAAGTATTTCTTCAAGTAAAACTTCAACGAGCTCTTAATTAAGCTCAACTGAAATACCTCTTCTTTATTCTGTTCCATAAATATCAGTTTACCTAAAAATAAAAAAAATGTTAAAACAAAGTCAAAGTTCAGTTCAAAATTATATTCAATATCAAGTATTTTCCATTGAGAAAAAATATCATTACCTTTTCTTGATCCTAAGCTATGCATCAGTCGATTGTTTTGCGTTGCAGTAAAAAATCGTTTCACTTCTACTTGCAAATAGACGAGAAATCTCATCCTTTGAGCGAGTCTGCGATGTTTACATTATCTTCTGACACGTCAACAATATTGTAATACCTCGATTAACTATGTCATCAATATTGACTGCTGGCAAATAATCCAACCAAATTAATTTGCAGCTTGAACTGACTAAATTGAAATTATGAGCGGTACGATGATTAGTACTCTAATTAGCATACGTTATTAACAGATGAATTTTTCTGATCTCCATCCCTGCGGATAGCATGGAATTAATAATATTAGAATTAATCATCAAAAACGGTATCCAAGATAATGCATTTTAACAATAATACATGTACCGTACAAACGTTCTGTTACAAATAACATACATGATATTTACAGGTCGTTGTTGCAACTGCGTATTTGTACTTGCATAATTTCATTTAGCACAGTTGTACATTGCAAATTAACAACTTTTGTAACTAACCATAAACAATTAACTGAACGTTATAATTTCGACTCAAAATTTTCAGTTTCATTCAAACAACGGTTGGAAACAAAAATTAAAATTTTCAAATGTTGGAAATGTTATATAAAGTCCTTCGCTTTCAATGTTGTACTTTTGAAATTTGCATGCATGAATAAAAATGATGATGAAAACAAAACAGTCCCGATACAATCATTGGAGATGAAATTTTTAAAAAGTTTTGTTCAAGAACTTTGTGATTTACTTTCGAATAATAATGAAAAAACAGTTTGAAATTTTTATTCGCTCGCAAAAATCAATCGTGTTGATTTGAAACTCTGAAAATGACGATTCACGAGATAAAAAGTGCTTGCATTACTCCTCGTTCTTAGAATAGATAATTAAAATGTCATGACTCAAATATTCTAAAAATGCAGACAACGTTTACTCATCACTGTTTCATCGTATATTATTAGATGGTTTATCACTAATTATTTACTTTTCGCTAGATTGGTAGTTGGGTAATCATCTTTCCATCCTATCTATTGAAATTGAATGATCAGGTTGTGACTTTTGGGGTCAGAATGATTCAAATTTCACCAGAATGATAAAAGTTAGAAGTGAAAAAAAAAACAACTGAGAAAACCACATTGTGATAGTTATTAACGGTATTGTAAGGAATACAATATCATATTGTAAAAATGAAGATAAAGCATAGTAGAATATTTACAATCTAAATTGTTTTGTGACTCACTGGCATGATTGAATTTAAAATTGAAAGTTTAAGACTTGAAATTTTATCATGGACCTTAGGCTTTACAACATCATATTGTATCGTTACTATATATGTTGCAAATTTACAATATAGATCGTGTTCATTAAAATATGCAAAAATTAGTATCCATATTGTACAATATCATTTTCTCGGTGAAGTTTATTAGTTAAACAACTGTGGAAGCCTTAACTCTTAGTTGACTGTATAATCTTACAAACAACACCGTTCATTTTCATTCCAAACTTAACATTGAAAGCCCAGTGACGGTGTGACCTTGAATGCTCAACCTCAATCATGCACATCTTTTATGTCTTATAACATATAAGCACCAATACAAAAATAAATCCAAGCTCTTGACAAATTCTACGATTATTTTATTTAAACATTATTTTAAATTTCATAAAATCTCTTAACTGCAATATCCAACTTTTTTAAAGTTTATTTTTTACAATTTTCAAAACGCTAGAATGGAAAAAGTAATTTCATCCGTTTCGGTAAATAAAAACCAAAGTATTCATTCGAAAAAAAAAATAAACTTCACAGATTTTTCCTGTATTCAAATTCTTAACGAATTTTTATTTCTGTCAGACAAAAATCCGTTTTTGAAAAACAGAAATTCGAGGGAAAAAAGTAATAGGGGAAAAAATAAACAGTTGTGGAATTGAAAAGAAAACTAAAATTGAATGATCAATTACATGAAACACGTGTTTTCGAGTGCTCCCATAACGAGAACCTATTTATGTATACTTTAGCGAAAAAGTGCGGCAATGCACGTATCTTGTTTTTTTCTCTGCTACGTTATACTTTGAGCATATTTTCTTTTCAGTGAAAATAAAACTCTGACACACATACATCGACTGCAAAAACGACTGAAAATTGAGAACCATAACGAGTTGACTTTCACTCGGCCGAACGTGATTCTCAAAAGTAAACAAACTTCTAAATAACCTCAAACTCATTGGTGCGAAAAAATCTTCCAACACTTTTGAGACGCTTGACAAAGATATAAATTCCCCCTCCATCCTTACATTTCGTAGAACCAATAAAAAAAATCATGTTCAATGACATTGGCAACAATTGTAAATAAAAAAACAAAACAAAATTAAATCGAAGGTGTTTCGCAGAAAAAAAATAGTCGCGAAACAATTTCGTTGTCGCTATTCACAAAGCGTCGTCGCGGCGCAACAAGTGTCACTGAAACTTGGCATAATGCGCTCGGGCAACGAGCGAAGGCGCGACTCGTTGAACGACAATGTTTTCGTTGTCGCGACCATAAGATGCGGACGCGCCACGTACCTGTTGTATTATATCTCAGGTAAGAGGCCGATGGTATTTCTCCTTGAAAAATCACAGCTCCATCGTTTAAAGCGCCCTCCTTGCCGGCCGTGCACTCGCGAGCCACTCAAAAACCATCACAACCACTGACCTTCTGGCGCGAAAAACCAGCCGAACTGATGCGCGGATAAACAAACTTTTGATTGTTGAGAACTCGCGGCGCGGGGAGAGGGGGGAAGAAAACTTTGACGCACAAATACGCGCGGCAGCGTCACAGGGCGAGGCGAACGTACCAGCGGGACAACCGTGCGCGTCACTACTACCGAGAAGTGAGCGGTCGGCGTTTATCCAGCGGCGCAATCCAGTGGCGCTCACCGAAAACGAGCCGCGCCACGCTGCACGCCGCGAGGGCGCCGACCGCGCGCGCTTTTTTCCAGCCCGCCCAATGAGAGTCGCTGGCGCGCCGCCGTCCGCGCCTGCGCGCACACCTGCGCTGACCAACGCTAGCGCCGTGCGCGCACTCCAGCATTCGGCACTGGCGAAACCGCACACAGGACGGCTAATCGACGGTGCGGCACCCCGCGATTTCAGATGAGGCCGGTTTATTCGGTATTGATGATTGCCAAAGCCAAAATTATGTTCCGGTTATCCATATAGTATTACAGTCGGATAGATGTGTGCAAACTGATTCCAATGGTATATTGAAATGGTTCAATTCAATTTGATCTTACAAACTTTGATTTATTCTAATACTGTTATCCCATTGTTTCAAAGTCATTGTTGTTTGCTAATTAAAATAACAGTTCTTCAATTCAACATAACGTCCCTTTCGTCAACGTTTTATATAAATGGGATTCGTGTTAACGGTTTTTTTTATTCTGTCAAAAACTGACGTTTTTTATTTCTTGAGAAAATGAATTACCGCCGAGTTTTCAATGAAAACTAAACAATAAAATTCGGATAAACAGATTCTTTGTTATGATAAACTTTTCAAGGACATTTTGATTTGTCGATGTTAACAACAATTTTTCAGCAACAAGACTGCATCATGAAAGAATCTTTTGTTATAAAATGCCAGAATCAAAATAAACAACTTTTTTTCATGACTTTTTGTTTTAAGGTCATTTTCATAGATAATAGCATTAAACTTTTCTTTTATCACAAAATGGCGGATTTCATGATTAAAATTTTTTTGTTATGATTTTATTTCCGAGAACATTTTATTTTTCTAATGGAAATAACATTTGCAACAATGCAAATAATGTCGTGTGTTTTGTTGTTTTATTTAACAGATTAACATTTTTGTTATGAATTTTCTTTTCACAAGGTCATTCTTGTTTTTGGGTGTAAAAACCAACATTTTAACTGCAAATAATGTTTTATATTGTTATTCAACAAATTATCATTTTCTACTCGGATATTTTTGAAGGTCATTTTTGTTTTCGAGTGTAAAAAACAGTATTTTAACTACAAATAATATTCTGTTATATTTTTCGTTTCTCAACAGCAATCTGACGACAACAATTAAAGTCATTTTGATTGTTTTTATTAAATTTTTGTTTTCATATAAATTATTTCGAATATACCATGACTTCAAGTGCACAATTGTTTCCCGCCCGGGTATACTCATTCGTCGTTCAGTAATTTCAGTTCGGGAAGTGCGCGAAATTTGGTTTTGTGTCACGAAGTAAAGTTTGTCGTAGTTGTATAGTCATAACCGCGAAGTGAAGGTGCTATTGAGGAGACGACTTGGAGAGACTTGAGTTGCCAATTACTCGTGAGTAAATGTTTTTTACTTATTCTTCATTTTTCTTAATTTGGTTGATATAATTTTGAGGTCTCCGATATATCCTCAAAATGAAAAAGTACAATTTATTATTTCTATATGAAAACTGTTGATATATAACTCTTTTCGCTACTTTTTGTCACTTTTAATCGCGTTACGATGTTTTTTCTTGCTTTAAAACGTAGTATTTGCGGTTCGGCTTTGGCGCGTAAACGTTAGCGCATTGTCATGCGCAGTCCGGTCTCAACAATCACCTTGCCTGTTTCGGTTTCTATCATGTATCATCTGTCTCTGTCTCCAGAGTGTTGTGTGTTGCACCGATGTGGTACTTATTTTCGTATCACAATTGTACAGAAGAAAATGTAAATAGATCATTATAAATTAATTGAAAGTGAAATGGACGACGACATAGATATCTATGCTGATTTGTCAATTACTGAAACGAAAAAGGAACCTGTCCAGGTAAGTACAGATCTTTATTATAGGTTATGTTGACATTTTGGTGCCAAGTTCATTATTCTTGTAATGGATTTTTTCTTGTTTCAAAATCATTTTCAAACTCTACAGTTTAAGAAAAATTCAATATGTATCGGATATTTATTTGCTTGGTATATATTAATTCAATAGAAAATCATTATTTAAACTTGGATATAAAATTATTTACAAGAATTATAAACAAGACTTTTTTTTATTCATAATATTGTCATGAAAAAATACAACATTATGTCCGTATTTTTGAAGAAATTATAATTATTTAGATTACATTAACATTTTTTTCAAGATTTTCAATTAGATTTACATAATTTATTATATTTCTAGATTGTAACGCAAAATGTGGAACTGGAGAAAAAGTTTTCGGACTTAGAAAATGAAGTCAAGGCCCTTCGGTTGGAAAATGAAGTCTTAAATCGTAATATCTCTTCACTTTTAAAGACTGCTCAAGCTGAAATCAGCAGAAAAGACAATGTGATTGCTGAGCTCAGAAAACAGTAAGTTTTTTGTTTTTGTTTTATTACCTTTCATTACTTTGAAACCTTTCCTTTTAAATGTAAGAATGTTTAGATTCATTTGATAATTCTTTTTTAGGCTAGACAATGCAGCATTTCGAAGAGGCAAATTCCAAACGAATTCAAACCGGAATTTTTCAAACAAGCGTGGTGAACGAACTTATCAGTCGCAAATTAATAACATAAAACAAGAGACGCACGCCGACAAAAAAGTCTCCGCAGAGTACACGGAATATCTTTGTCACAGCCATTCTCATGGCGAGGATAATTCTTATCAACCAACTCAAGAAGAGACATTTAAAAAACGTGCGTCCAGAGTCACGGGGAATATAAATTCGGGCGATGAAGATGAAAAGAATCAAAAGTATGATTCCAGTAAGGTATATAACACACTTTACGGTGATAGGCTACGTAAGAAATTGATGGCAGAAGAAGAGGAGCAACGAAAGGCTAAAGAGGAACGTCGATTGAAAGAGGAGGAAAGGAAGCAAGAGGATGAGAAACAAAGAAAAAAGGAAGAAGAGGAACGTCGATTGAAAGAGGATGAGGATCGAAGACGCGAAAATGAAAAGCAAAGACGGAGGGATGAAGAGCGCAGGCTAAAAGAAGAAGAGAGAAGGTATGAAGAAGAAAAGCAAAGGAGAAAGGAGGAAGAAAAGAGACACAGAGAAGAACAGCTAAAGAAAAAAGAAAGGGAGGAGCGGAAACTGGAGGAGGAGAAAAGAGTCAGAGAGGCGTATCAAAGAAAGAAGGATGACGAGCGATGGAAAAGGGATGAGGAAAAGAGACCGAGGGATGATTATCAGAGGAAGAAGGATAACGAACGAAGGAAGAAAGACGAGGAGAAACGGGGTCGAGAGGAGCATCCGAGGAAGAAGGATGAGGAGAGAAGATACAAGGACGAGCAAAAGAAACGGGAAGAGGAAAGAAACAGCCAAGAAATGAAAGTCAAGGAAGTGCAGAGGAAAAGGGATGAGGAGCGAAGAAGGAGGGAAGACGAGCGCAAAGCCAGGGAAGACGAGCGGAGAATTAGGGAAGAAGAGCGCAAAGCCAGGGAAGAAGAGCAGAGAATTCAAGAAGAGGGAAGGAAACTGAAGGAGGAAAAAGTGAGATTAGAGAAAATGATACGAGAAGAAGACAGGCAGCAGAGAATTGCGCAACAGATAGCAGAGGTGGCCAGGGTGCGGTCAGCCGAGCTGGAGGAACAACGGAAGAAAGTCTTGGAGAACAAAGAAAACCACAGGCTGTCGAGATGGCCGGACGTTCGGGAATCTGCAGAATCACGGAAAGCTCAATCGGTATCTTCTGAGGAATACGCTGCTCGTCTTATGCGACTCCATTTGAAGAGAGATGTTGATTATTCGAATCAGAGGAGGACGAATCAAGATGTTGATCTTCAAGAGAGTCAACGTTCTGACAAAGATGTGCCTCATGATCCGAGAAGAATGAAGAATACCGAGACAGACGATAGAAGAAGGAAGAACAGCACTCCTGGTAATCGTAGTCGAAGTTCAGAAAACCTTAGGGATAAAAGATTCAGTCCTGAACGTTGTAAGAATGACTCCGCGAGGAACAAACCTCATTCAGATTATTCTAGTCGTTATCCCAATCATAATAATGAAATCTCGAGGTATGGTCCTCAAAGTCATTCGCAGAAAAATGATTATCACTGCCGAAATGATCGATTACCAGATCACAGGAAGAATTGCAAGGACAGGAATTGGCCAGAAGTTGTCCAGGAACGTTACTGCGAGGATCGGAAACGAAAATGTGGCTCACTTGACAGAGATTCTCATCACCTCTCGAAGAAACATAGGCTTGAAGAAGAAATTAGAAATGAATCTGAAGGCGAGAGGTGTAAACAGGAAGTTGTAGTGGATGAGATCGAATCTCCGGACGAGCTTGAGGATGGTGAGATTGCAAGTATGGAGGCGAATGACACCAATTTGCACAACAAGCCTTCGAGCTGGGATCTAGAAAACGAACAGAAGCAAATGGTTGCGGAAGACGAGGAGAGTTTGGAGAAGATCGAACAGCAATTACAGGAGTACAACGAAACCAAGAATGTAAATCATGTACCTTTTGAACTTCCTAAGGAGAAATTCACTGACACTCAGCTGAAGAATGTTCTGGAAACTTCTTTTGAGTTAGAAAGTCCAGGAAAAGCTGGGAAATCCCCGAGGAGCAAATCTAGAAGTCATTCGCGTAGTCAGTCCCGGAGTCAATCCAGGGACAAAGAAGAGACCAAAAAGGAACAAAATTTAAAGAGTATAGATGAGTTGGAATCAAAGTATACGGTCGAGCCAATGGTAGTTGACCAGGAGGATACTACAAAACCAGTAGATGAATATGTTTCTTCTGATACTCAAAAGTACCCAAACAGTGATTTGGGTGTATTGAATGAAGGAACTGAGCTCGAAAAAATATCAAAGACTGAACAATCAGGTTGTGACAAATCTGGTGTCTTGGAAGTCGAGGAAGACGAAACTGAAATAAAAGTTAAAGCAGACAAAATGGTAGACGAAACTAAGGATATGAATCGTGATGAAGTTGAACGATGTCTCAAGCTGAACGAAGAGATGAAGCCAAGCAATCCAGAAAAACAAGTACCAGATCATCGTCCAAAAGATATACTGTCTGAACCCGAAACAACGCCACTCAAAAATCATCAGTTGCCAAGTCTAACCACGTCTACTCCTGTTGGAAAGGACGCAGTTGTTGATCCCCATCAAAAATCAGACGACATCAAGGACTCGGAACCTTTGGATCTGAACATTAAACTTGAGATATCCATTAGTCCGACAAAGAAGTCCAGTCCGGACAAAAATAATCCTTCAGAGGAAGATAAAACCACTTCTAACGGAACTGTCGAATCTGATTCGAAGGATAAGACAACTACGAGCGATAAGACAAGTTCGTCCTCATCTTCGGAAATGGACGAGGACAAGTCTCCTGGACTGCCACAGCTCAATCTATCAGAATCAGAAGCTGAGGAACCACAGGATAACGTGGCATCTGAAATTGTTTCTCAGCCTGTTGCTGATGGCGCCCAGGCTGTGTCAAATAAAACCGAAGAGGAAACCAACCAAGTACCTCAAGATAACCCAGTGACTGAAACCAGCAAAGAAAGTTCAGAAGGCAGCTCAAAATTGGACGACAAAATGTACGAGCTGTTTGGATCCGAGCAGTCCAACGGACCTTCTGCGATGTTCTCACCAGTCATGGAAGTCGAAGTTGAGACAAGTGACACCGTTGACAGTCCAGGGAAAAAATTAGAAGACATCAAGGAAGAAGAGACCGAAGAGACAGAAGATGAAGAGCTAATTGACATGCCCGAACCTGAGGACAAGTCGAGCTTCAAACCTCAAACTACAAGTATCCTCGGAAGTCTCCTACAATACAAAGATAAAGTCGTGAAAATTTCGAGATTTTCATCGGATGAAATACAGCTTGGCATCAAATTGGAACGTGCTGATCAGGTTTGGGGTCAAGCGACAGGGGGCACTGTTGCCGAACTGCCAAACACTTTTGGAGCTTTTCGACGCAGGAAAAAGGTTGTCGTTTCGGTTGGGAAAGTCAAGAAGAGTAACACCAAGGATGCCAAGATTCAAAACCTACTGGACCGAAAGGAGGACAAAGTCAGGCAGGCCATCGAGGACCTGATTGAGGAGAAGTCAAATCCTGGGACCATTTTGAAGAAGGAAGCTGTTGCGAAGAAAGTGACTACGAAAACAGAGAAGAAGGGCCCGATTGTGTTCAAACGAAGGAGACCCAAGCATTTGTCGGACAGTTCAAGTTGTTTCACTGTCGATTAAGAGACAATTGATTCTATACTAATTCAAAAGAAATCATCTTATTTGTTTTTTATTATATTTTTGAAATAAAATATTTCAAACTTGAACTAGATTAATAGCCTTTACTATTTATCAATTTGTTTATTTTCTGAATTGCAGAATTATAAAAATTGAAATTTGTATCTGACATAGCTCAGTCTTTTCTGCCATACAAAATCAACAACTATTTTGATGAAATAGAACCAATCGCCTGTTATACGTGTATTGATTTTAAATATTGTAAAAAATGTAATATAATGGCCAAATCATTTTTGTAAAAAAAGTTTTTCTATTAAAAAAGTGGTTGTATTTTTCTAACTGTTAATTTTATTGTTGTTTCTTTAACCCTTGACATACATTTTGTTAAAATTATTTTTCATCTATTTACTGAGAAATCTAGTAATAAATAATTACTATGTATATTGTAAGAAATCAATATCATAAAAATCATTATAATATAAATTTAAGTTTATAACTTTATTATGACTTAATAGTCATATAAATTAAGAAGTTTTAAAAAAAGTTTTCTCAAAAGTTGGACGACAGATTTTATATAAAATAAAATATAAATAATCTGAATATTTCTGTAGTTTTTTGTAAGAAATATTGTAATTTCAATAGTTTGTAATATGAAGAAGAGAAGGGTAATTTTTGAATCGCCCCCTCTAGAAAAGCTCATATCGATTTTGTTTAAAGAAAAGGTACATTTCTCGATCGCACAACGCGGATTCGGTGTTGCCAGCGAGCCAATCGCAGCTGCGCCTGAAATTTTCCGGGACGGGGGTGACGCGCGCGCCGTGACACCGGGGGCGTCTGCCGAACCGACCAAGGGTGTGACGTCACGGGCCGCAATTCGTTGGTGTGCTGCGAGCGGCGTCGTCGGAAACATGCGACTTTCCGCATTTACTTTCCGCGAGACTGTTAACGACACACCGATCACGAAATAATGCCCCACTAAAATACATCATCTCATAAACAAGCGTGTTATTGTTTACATCCGAGTTTTCAAGACAGCAATAATAAAAATAAAAATACGACAAAAATAGTGACAGATTTTTTTGGAGTTGGTGAATCTTCGTCGTAAGAATCTCGGATGATTTCGGATTAAAGAAAAGTGGTGCCAAAAAAACGGTGTGCGATTTTTCCGAAAGATTGGAATCGAAGTGAAAGATGGGGTCGATCGTGTTGAAGTCGCTGTCGCTGCTGCTCGGGGTGTTTTTTGTCTTCGTCGGCACGATGAAGCTGACGTCCCACATCTCCAAGGACCTGCACAAAGACCTGGTGAGTGTTAACGAAATTCAAGTTATGTAATTGCGGCGTCAACGCCGTGCGAGTCGACAAACGCCGGGGTGCACAGGGCCGTAGCCCTCAGGGGCGCTCAGGTAGCGCTAAAAAGTTATATATAAATTCCCTTTTGTCATTGCATAATTGATCAAAATTATCGAATCAATTTTTTGTCTTGCAAATTTTGTTACGCACATTTTTACATCTTCATTTTCCAAATAAAAGAAAAATTTTGTTTTCAACAATTTTCTTTTGAACTGAAAAAAATATCCAAAACTTTTTTGTGTGAAATTTGTTTGTTTGGAAATTAGAAAAGATTTTGTTTTGAAATTTGAGTACTTAAGTGTGATTCGATCGGCGTTGATAGACTGATTGGAAGACAGAAATAAATGCTATTCAATTTGGACTGTAATTTGACAGATGCAACTGTGTATGTAATAGAATGAAAATGTAACTGCTCATTCATGAATTATTTTGACCAGTTGCATGCACATGGCCAGTCGACGTCTGGCTCTACGAATTATCCCCTTCGATCGATATCATATTGTACCGTACTATTGAACATATGGACAGGTTTATCAAGAAACACAAAAGAATTTTTTTTAACGGTTATTCATCTGTCATATTTTAATCTTTTCATTTCATATTTTACTTTATAAAAAAAATGAAATTTCAACTTTGTTTTCCAAAATGTAAATCTGTAAACAGATTTTCACTATTTTATTTATTTATTATTTTCATTTTTATAATCAAATTATTTATAATTTTTTTTTTAAATTTGAATGAAAAGAGGGACAAGATGAAACAAATTTTGGTAGTTGAAAAATGAAGATGTATTGAGTTTCCGTGAATATCGAATTGTGACCAGTTATTTTGGTGGCCCATTGCCACAGTCGAGCCCGTGACAGCTGACCAGTTGGAATAGTTCCAATATTTTTGTACCGTCGTCTGATATCTGACATCTTTTTGTGATCATTGCACTTGTGTTTTACAGAGAAAGGAGTATGTGAAATATGCAAAGGTCTTCCCGCTCGCGAGCACGCTGGATTTCAAGGTCCCGAGCAAATGGTACCGCAGGGTGGTGGGGTCACTAGAAATTATTTGCGGCCTCGCCATGGCTTTCATACCCAATTGTATGTCCAAGAAAAACACTACTATCTTCTAAATTAATCTCTCAATCTCAAAATCCAGTTGTCAACTTCTAATTTTAGTTCGTTGAAAATGTTTTTTAATGCTCATAAGTTTTTATTAGAAACAAAGTACAAAATTGAAACCTGAAAGTTTCGTCCCTGAGACGTTATTTAAAAACGTGAAAGATATTTTGTCATGTATCAGAGGCGGCATTTTCTTTGAGAGGTCAAACACTTTGCCATATTGATTTTCATGTGGATAAAAATCTCCCTGTAGAGTATATAAATAGATTGCTCTTTTATTTGAAGGTATACTTTCCTTTTTTTTTCTGATAAACTCTGTTCTTGCAGATAAAGTGAAGAATGCCTCGAATATCGTTTTGCTACTTCTAATGCTGATGGGAATTTATTCACATTACATGGTAAATGACAAATTTGAGAGAATTGCGCCGACATTGGTGAGTTGCTTGTTTTGTTATTATAATTAAAAATGGAATTTTACTGGAATCACTTATATTATTAAAAAAATATCACATTTTACTGATGAAAGAAAACGTTTTTTAGGTATTTTTCTTCATGTTGATGGGTCGACTGGTCATCGACTACCAACTCCGTCGAGAGAGCGCGCAGTCAGTGAGCGCGAATGGGATTGACGACAAGAGCAAAAAGCAAGACTGAATAAACAGCGAAACTGCAATTGTACACTCGTCCTCTCTAGTCAGCGAATCGTTTCGTCGAAAATTGTTACATGAATTAAACAAAACTCCCAATCGAAGGGATGCCAAAGGCAACCGTTTCTTTTGCGACGACCATCAGTTACAATTCCAAAAGCCATGTTTAATCGAACGGTTCATGTTAAATTTGAAAATAATTTGATTTATATGTAGGAGAACTGATACTAATTTGATTTTCTGAAATTTCTACCCCCTAATTGTAATGGCGAATCTGCGAAACTTATTTTTTCCTTTGCGCAATCAAATTGAATTTGTGAATTGTCTCTAAGCGCACATTTTGGCACATTATATCGAGTTCCGAGGAACCAAAGTAGTTTGCACCGGTGAAACTATTTAATCTGTGTACTGGGCTTCGGAGCAAGTAACCCACTGCCATTTATAATTGTTAATCTGTTCTGATCATTTGTCTCAAAGGTGATTTTGGCAAGTACTTATCAGATGAAAATGTTCCAATTTCTTGAATCGTTAAGTTAAGCATAAATTCAAGTCAGTTTGTATGCTTGACCCTAGTCTACCTATTTATTAACTTATTTATTGAATTTGTATAAGTATCTGATAAGTTGTTCAACTTATTTATTTAAATTAATTAATTTAAATTAATAGTGTAAAAATTTGGTTCTTCCAATTGATAAGATTTGCAGTATTCAAGATGTAGAATTAGGAATACGTTTGTAGAATCACCTTGAATTACAAAAGATTTATAATACTCACGTGAAAAAAAAACAAACAAAAACGTATAAAAGTTGACGGGATAAAATCAATAAGTCTCATACCATAATCACTCACGCATTTTGTACGAGAATAATGTACCTACCCCTGAGCGCAGTAATGATAAAATAAACGTAAAAACGTATGTGATAAATAGTTATTTAATAAACGCTTTCGTAATTCACGGGATCAACTTTTTTTGTTGTCGAGTTTTGGCAAGATCAATTTGTATAGAACGGTCACAAGGAATGTGAATTTGCGCTCTATTTATACCTTGATAAATGAAACACAATAGGGTAAGGGCCAACGTTGGCAAACAAAACTGAATCTTATTGTACGAACGACTTTTTTTGAATAAAAAATGTAAGGAACATTGAACGAGCTCGTGCTTATTGTATAAATAATTTTATCTTTTTTATTTGCATCTTTTACAATCTACGGCTAAGCGAGAAATAGAAAACGTGAAAAATTATATTATAGAAAATTATAATTTCGACTTTCACTTGATAAACACTGTTTTTGCAGTGTAAATCTGTTTATTTGTCATCACTTGTTCGCACTAATTTTCCACTTGGAAATTAAACGATTCGGTCTAATGAAATAGCAAAAGTTGCATCGCAATAACTAATTTTGTCAATTATTGTTGTTGACATTCGTTTTCTATCAAGTTTTGGTTCATTTTTCTGAACTTGAAATATTGTAATTATTTTTAAACGTTTGTTTTTTCAACATTGAAGCATATTTTCTATGTTAACACGTTATATTATTGTGACGAATTTCATCGAAGCGATCATCAACAAGTTGATAAAATATTAGATAAAACATAATCAAAACTGGGTTGACCGACTAGTTTTCACATTGAAGCAAAATCAGACACTGATTGCCATTTATCATTAACAAAATGTAGAGCATCGTGCTGAATTCGTTCTAAAGTTATTGCCTTTTACAATCAAGAATAGAATAGCATTATGCTGAAATTAGCAACTAATATACTGCTCGTAATGACGTAATGCAAAAATAAATACAGATTTTATATGGTTAGTTGTTAATTTCAGCTCGACACTGTTGTTCTCAAGCTTGTGACAAGCGTGCCAAACCTCTCTCTCTCTCTTTTTCACTCTCGGCTTGAAACTTGTGTGCTTATAATTATAACTATTTACAGTATGTAAGCTCAAGCGTTTTCGCTGCCGGTTGATAGTAAATTTAAAGCTTGTTGCAAATTCGTGATTGCTGTAGGGACATCGTCGTAATTTAAGGCACTGCCAGCCCATTTGATCAACTTTTTAGCTCGTTCCATCTGCTCGATGTTTAATTCAGCTCCGCCTATATTAATCACAAAAACAATTAATAACAGTTGTCAGACTGTGATTCTGAAGGTGATACAAAATTTTGGTTGGTTTTCAAAAACGAGTCAAGGTCATGAGGTCATAAAATTGTTTTCATTTTAGAAAATATATCAGATTCTTTTTGAAAGTTTAAAAATCGCTCGATATATTTTGTCTTATAAAAACAGTTTCTGTATGACCCCCTGACCTTGATTGGTTGTCTTTAAACAAACCAGCTTTATTACCTTAATTTTATTTATAAAAACAAATTGAGATGTACCTTCAGGTTTGGCCTTGGGACTGGCCGAGTCAAATGAGCCTATAGAACCATCACTTGTGGGTGTAGGTGCCGGATTGTATGGCGGAATTGGTGTTGCAGGTGTAGAAGTGTTGGTTTTAGGGTCATTGGTTGTTTTATTAGAGCTTGAACTAGGCACGGATGGGAATATGAGATCCGAGTTTTTAGATGTGCTAGCTGTGAAAAAAAATTGAATTTTAAATTATTTATAATTTATAACTTATTGTTTTCTAAATTTGCATTTTCACAAGCGACAACCAGTGATATTGACGTTATAGAACATTTAATTTTGTTAATTAAAAATGCAAAAGGTTATTATAATTTCACTTCGGATTTTCTAAGAAAATTTCAAGGTTACACTTTATTTTTTTGTTTTTTTTACATTAATTGTTGAAATGATCTTTTTGGATAAAACATTATTATTTGATATTGTTGAATGTTTAATCTTATTTGTTATTGAAATTCGACATTGCATCATTACAAAGTCAAATAAAACAAAAATTGTTATCCGACCTTGTTATAATATAATGTTTCATTTTTGTTTATTTATTTCGTTATTGAAATTCGACCTTGCATTATTGCGAAGTCAAACAACGAAAATAAATCATTTTTATTATTTTGAAAATTTCCCGCGCGATTGCGAATCGAAGATCTCGTCTTTCCCGTGATATTACAGCGCCATCTATAATTCAATTCAAAATATTATTCATGAAAGATAGTTCCAAACATCCCTTTATTTCATTGACAAATTCTGTCGGAAATGTTAAAAAATTGAATTCTGCTTATATTTAAAATCGACACCGTGACGTCATCGAGGCAAGCAGGCTCGAACCGGCAGCGCTGCGCGCCGGGCGTCAGTTTGCCGCGAGCCGCTGCAGGGGTCGGACGTCTTATGCCCACGTCTTCCAATTCTTTAGCTTTTCAGCATAAAGTTCAACTAAACTTGGTATTATTAACAGGGTGTATTTATTACAATATATTTAGTAAATGATTTACTTAAATTCAATTATTGCGTCATACATTAAAAAGAAATTGCAAAATTGATGGACGCCATTTCCATGGTGAACTTATCAAACATTCAATCAAGCCGTTTGTTCATAAAATTGTAATTGCATTTTGTCAGATGATATTTTCAGTACAGCAGTGATATAAAATTTGCTATTTTATTGAAGATAATTCGGTTTTTACACGTTAGACAAATTTTTTTTCTACGAATTGTAACATGACACCAAACAATCTCGCCCGTTCTTGGCGTCATATTTCCGCGTATTTCCGGGAAATCTTTGCAGCAAAACAATAAGAAATAATTACAGGATATTTTAAAAAGGGGTTGATCACTTTTTATACAATATTTTATTATCAATTTATTGAAAAAATCGGTTTTTATATGTTAAACTAATATTTTTCTGCGAATTGTAATATGACACCGAACATTATTGCTCGTCCTTGGCGTCATATTTCCGGGAAATTGTTGTAGCAAAACAATATTAAATGACTACAGAACATTTCATAAAGAGGTTAATCAATTTCCATTCAATATTTTATTATACATTAATTGAATAAATTGGTTTTTATACGTTAAACAAATTTTTTTTTCTGCGAATTGTAACATGAAACCAAACATTATCGCTTGTCCTTGGCGTCATATTTCCGCGTATTTCCGGGAAATCATTGCAGCAAAACAATAAGTAAAAGACAACAGGATATTTTATAAAGGGGTTGATCACTTTTCATACAATATTTTATTATAAATTGATTGAAAAAAATCGGTTTTTATATGTTAAACAAATATTTTTCTGCGAATTGTAATATGACACCGAACATTCTCGCATATCCTTGGCGTCATATTTCCGGGAAAACATTTTATCAGAATAATTTTTAAATAACTACAAGACATTTTATAAAGGGGTTCATCACTTTTTATGCAATATTTTATTATAATTTATTGAAAAATAATCGGTTTTTATATGTTAAACAATTTTTTTCCGCGAATTTCGCCCGTCCTTGGTTTCATATTTCTAGGAAAATTTCATAGATAATATTATTTAATAATTTTTTATGCAATATTACAATATAATTCATTAAAAATAGTCAATGAATTTGAAGGGCAAAAGGGGTAAACATAGCGGACACTAACGGCGTCCTTCAATAATATTCGTGTTATTCCTGGAATCCTTACCTAATATTCATAATTTCGTTGATATTTTTAATCAAGTATTATTATTAAACTTTTGAATTCATTTTTTTATTAAATAATCGAATAATCACTCAAAATAAAATTGAAAATTCCCAAGTTGCCTTGGCGTCGCGAATTGGAGGGCTGTTTCAAAGTAAATTTTTTATTTCAATTTCGAGTTTCTTTATTAGGCAAAGGGCATATGACTTGTGGAGCGGCACCGAGAACGCGAGTGCCGTATTTTTAAGCATTTTTCAGTGCCTTTCGCGAGTGTTAAATGAAAATTGTCCGTAAAAGTATAGTAGTCGGGATGTTCGCGAGTGCGCGCCAATTGTGACGTCATCATTTTTAAATGCACTACGGTCATAGCTTGCTGGTGAATGATGGTAAGCAACTTTTTCATGTAAAATATAATATTATCTAATAAATTGATAATTGATTTTAAAAATTGAATATTTTTTGGCGGGAAATTTGAAATTATGTTTTCGTCCAGTTTAATTTTCATGTATTTCATCTAAATTAACACTTTACTTCGGGAAGCTTCCCCTTCTTCTTCAATATGGCTGCCTTTTTATAAAGACAGAAATAGATTAAAAAGAGACAGCACTATGAAAAGAACGAATGTAATCACATGGAATAATCACGTGACCCGCCAAACAATCAAAGATTGTTCAATCCGGCGATCTGATTGGTTGACCTCACACCCATGCTGATTCGTGCTGTTCCAGAATTAAAGTGTTAAAAAGTGAAATATAATAACTTTTACTTTTTTAAGATGGTATGACAGACTTGTTTGTTTACAAAAACAACTCAAGGTCAAAAAGTTATAACTATTGTTCTCATAAAATAAATTACATCGGGCGATTACTGAACTTTTAAATATCATCTGACATATTTTATTTAATGAAAACAATTTTGACCTTGACTCATTTTTGAAAACTAACCATATTTTATTATCAACTTAATTAATATCAAGGTATTATCAATCAGCGTCAGTGGCGCCGGTTGTTGTATATGTAAAAAAGCACATTGGTGCTAAAAGGCAGAAAGCAGAAAATTATTAGATACCATTTGTCATCTCGCGTGATTGAAACATTGTAAGCTCTTTGTGTGGCTAAGCAGTTCTATAAGCTTATACATTTTTATTATAATTTGTTACCTAGTTTTTATTAATGTCGTAAGATGCATTTAGTGACAGAGCTAATAACATAACACAAAGCACGATGCTGCGAGGTTTATTCAGTTTTTTGTACCTTCTTTTTCATCATTTTCCTCCTCGGATTCATCTTTAGGTTTTTCGTCGGCTTGATCATTAGCTTGGAAAAGTGTTAGAATAATGTATTATTTCATTTGTTCATTTTTTTAAATCAACGGTTTCTAAATTTCTAATTTACAAAAACGTAGAGTACCTTCTTCATTTTCATCTTGCTTATCCTCATTTTCAGGATCGACATTTTCTTTTTCTTTATCTTCAGAAAACAAATTTTTTTTTTAATTTTATCACAACATATAAAACAATTACAACAAAAATTGAATAGTGATCCTACCCTCTTCATTTCCCTGTTCAGTTTCTGTCGTTGGATTATCATTATTTTCCTCAACTTTCTCTTCACTCTCATCTTCGGGTTTTGAATTTTTCTCTTTTGTTTAAAAGAATTTTTAAATAAATATTAATGTAATGTTTTTTAATTTATTTTCATTTAAAACGAAAATAATCTACCTTCGTCTTTGTTTTCCTCTACATTTCCAGAATCGGCATTAGCATCCTCTTCTGATAAAATTGAAAAAATGATAAATAATTATAAAGAAAATCAATGATATTGATTATTTTTAATGTCGTACTTTTTATTTTAAGTCTAACTACTTTTTCTCTATTCATTTGAATTTTTAAATTTACCTTCATGAGGTTTTTCTTCATTTTCTCCTACAAAAAGTATAATTAAAAATTTTAAATATTAGTTTTAAATATTAGATTCGAAGGCAATTATAATTTTTCATAAATTATAATTTAGTTACTATATAACATTATACCTTGCTCCTCATCATTTTCTACAGAATAATTCATCGTCACAGCATCTGAATATCACATCAAAGAAAATTAAAAAAACTCATTTTATAATAATTGAACAGAAAACATGCCAGGCAGATTTTTCTTTCTTGAAGTTGAATAATGATTTTACCTAAATATTCGTCGTCCTCATTTTTAGCGATTTCCTCCATCCCATCTGGATTTACTCCAAAAAAACAAGAAATTGAGAACACGAATAGTAAGGAAAAAAAAATGCAATGCTCGATTTAATGTGTTAAATGATTAGCAAGTAAATCAGACAAGAGATGACAAATGATATCTCATAAATTCGAGATTTTTTACAAGATGAAAATGTTTCACAAATTAACTCAAAAAATGGCAAGTGAAAGATGATTTCAGAAAAAAGCATCATGAAAAAAATATGAAACATTTTAGTCGTGTGAAAAACCTTGTTCATCTTAATGAAAAATGGTCATCGTACAATACTTTTCAATAAATTAAGTTTTAAATGGTTACAATATTTTTATTCGTGATTTCACCTTGATAAAAAATCAAAGTAATATTTTTATGATTGTACGAGATCATTTTAACATTGTACCAAATCAAAAATACAGTAACCAAACAATTTATTTCTTACCTACATTCGAGTCTTCATTGTCCTCATTTTCTTCCGTTTCGAGAGGCCCGGAAACAGGTGTCTCGCCTTTCTTTAAACAATTGTTGATGTAAACTGACTTCCATTTAGCATATTTCATATTCCTCTCTGCCTCCTCGTTCAAAGGGCCAAAAGTTTTTATCAATTGGTATATCATACTGGAAGTGTAAAATGCCTGTATGACGTTCTTGTTGAAATTCCCAGCTCGATCGTTCTCATCAGCATACAAAAACAATTTCAAGGCCCAGTTTTCGAGGTGTGCCTGAGCGACAACGTCGTTTGTTATCGCCTCGTTCTCGTGGTTCGCCTTTTTTGTTTCTTCCAACCATTGCATGAGCTTCATAAAAAACTGCGTTTCCTCCATTGATTTTGTTGAAATGCGCAGTCCTTGCTGTATTGCCTCTAATCGAACTGAAATTTTATGATTTGGTTATATTTTTATTCTTCTAATTGACGCAATTTAATTAACTAAAATAAAAAAGATATCTTTTTATTTACTTTTAATAAAAATATTAATACATTATAATTAATATACTTTAGCATGTAAAGATTTTGAGTGCTGTTTACTTGTATTTTTAACAAGTCGCAAATACTTTTTGTTTACTTTAGGACTTTTTGCATCTCATTGTTTTATTTGTCATGAAAAATGAATAATTGAATAAAAATGGATCGTCGAAATGTCAATTAAAGTATGGTTATGTTGATTAAAGTTATGACTCACACCAATAAGCGACAACAAGATCACGTTCATCGTGCATCGCTGCGAGTTTCAAATAAGGTTTCAGATTGCTCAACGAATCTGGAACCTCGGGAAGCTGAGTCGTCGGCATTTTGCAAATACAAATAGACCCTGTCAAAACACCTCTCGGATTTGCGTAATAACACTTTACTTCGTTTTTTGTTTCAGGGTGGCTCACAAGTGTATTTGTATACTACGTTACATGGAAACTGTAAGGTAAGGTCTTACACAAGTGAAATGCAAAGGAATGCAAAATTGAACTTTTATTGTTCTAAAGTAATCAATTCTTAACATTTTTGTAATTCGAAATTTTATTCTATCTTTACATTAAAGTCATCATGATTTAAACAATTTTATTTCGCTACAACAATATTTCGGTCCGAGAAACATCAAAGTACATTTAAACGTTCCGCGCGGTTGGGTCGCGCTTTTGATTGGACGGTTGTGAGTGAGTGAAATATGTCTGCTCCAAGATTTCCTACGAGCAGTTTCCGGTCGTGCAAGAGAGTCTTTTTGATTTCTGTGTTGGCCGTGTCACAGAAGGTAAGTCAAATTTTACCATAATTATGCCCTGCAAATTGTCCAATTTTTCATAATTCATACCGTTGAATCCTTCGAATCTTGATTGTGTTCAGTGTTAGATAGTTGGTTTTTTGTTTGTTATCATTGTTTGATTGCTACTTTGTCAACACGTGTTGTCGCTTAGTTTGAGGTTAGGAACTCGTGCCTCACTTTATAGACGGAGAAAACAATTATTTTTTGGCATTATCAAGAGTTAATTGGTATTAAGATTGATTTTTTCTCGTTGGGTAATTTTGTTTGACAAATTTTATAAACAATTTTGTTGTTGCAGAAACCATCAAAATGTCGTCCCACTTGAACTGGATGATCATCAGAAACAACAGTGCGTTTCTGTTGAAGAAACGCAACATCAACAAACCGTTCTCTACTGTAAGTTGAACAATTATTTATTACAACTTTTTTGTTTATTTAAAAAATATGTTTTGATTGAAATCAGTGCAAACAATATTTTTGCACTGATTTTTACAGATTTCACTTTCAATTTATGGTTCAAGTGATAAATTTGTTTAAAAAAGTAAAACAAAACAAAAATATAAAAAGAAAAATTGATAATAAGAGTGAGTCTTAATGTTCGTTGTTTATTTTTAGGAACCAAACAACTTGACCAACTTGAGCAGCTACAGATACTCTGGAATCGTTCACAAAAAGAGTGTAGGCGTGGTTGATACAGCTGACAAGAAGGGATTTACTGTTGTTTACAAGAAATCCCAAACTGTCCGCAAGCCAGCTAAATCTACTGTTCAGAGGACAATGAAATCCGGAGCTCGTAGATCTCTTCGCAAATTGCGCACCTTGCTTAAGACCAACAAGTACAGAGTCGACCTTACCAAGGTATGATCATTTACAACGCACAGATTTATTTTGCCAACGTTTAATGGAACCGAGCCGGATCAGGCTCGGGCTCTTTCGCTACGTTGGCAGATCAACTTCGTGCATTTATCCTTCTACTTGATAATTCTTATTGTAATCTTGTAGAGTGGAAACACACGATACATAAAAAAAAAATTATATAAATTATTTTGTTTTGCACATTTTAACAATCATTTTCTATGTTTTAAAACCTTTGATACCAATTTTGATTCATATTTTTTTTTAATTTAATTCAGAAAATAAACTGATGTTTACTCTGTTTTTTTTCAGGCTGCTTTGCGCAGAGCCAGCGCTGTTCTGCGGTCGCAGAAACCTTTGCCCGCGAAAAAAACCCGCACTGCTAAGAAAGCAGATTAATGTATAAATTTAAATAAACATTTTTTAATGTAAAAAAAATATGGATAACATTAACATTCAGTTGAACTGATGAAACTTTCTTTGCTGTTAGTTCACATTTTTTAAATTTAATCTTTTTACATTCAAGCAAAAATTCTTATTTTAGAGTTTAGAGTTTGATTGTGTGTTAATGTTGAGTTTGTTTATTTAACTTTGTTTTACACATTCACTTATTCAATTAAGAACAAATTGACAGTTGTTGGTAAGTTTATTTCAAGATTGATTTCTGTTTATAAGAATGGTGAGTCACACAATTTAAAATATGAAAGTTTGTCTTCGTTTATAAACTGTTTAAGCATTGATCACATCTTATATATTTTTCAGAAACTAAGGCAGGTGTCTTCGACTTGACGTGACAAATGTAAGTAATTCAAAGTGTATCAATTCTGAATGTATCTAGATAAACTGCAAGATGAGATTTTTGATTAAGTAATGGCTCATTCATTAAAACAAGTATACATATAATGAGAAGTAACTAATGATGAAATATGCAACCACCAAGATCTATGAATGCCGTGATTTTATAGTATTTGCTATCTGATACATTTTCAAAACGTATTTTCTTGAATATTTCAATGTTATTTTTATTTATCTAACTAAATTTTTGTTTGTTTCAGATTGCATTTGTTGGACAATGAACAACTGGAAGTTTTACTTCTTAATGATTTATGTAAGTTGATACATGCAACATTTGAGTTACAAATTTTTTATTTCATTTCATGATGAAATTTACAACCACCAAGATCTATGATTGCCATGATTTTATTGTATTTGCTATCTGATACTTTTTCAAAAAAGTATTGTATTGAATATTTAAATTTTATTTTTATTTATTTAACGAAATTTTTGTTTGTTTCAGATTTTATTTTTTGGACGATAAACAACTGGACATTTTACATTTTAACAATTTTATGTAAGTTGATTTTTGAAAATTGAGTTACAAGTTTTTGTTTCTCGTTTCATGATGAAATTTACAATCACCAAGATCTATGAATGCCGTGATTTTATAGTATTTGCTATCTGATACATTTTCAAAAAGTATTTTCTTGATTATTTAAATGACGTTTTCATTTATCTAACTAAATTTTTGTTAATTTCAGATTTTATTTGTTGGACAATGGACAATTGGACATTTCATTTCTTATTGATTTATGTAAGTTGATTTATGAAAAATTTGAGTTACAAATCTTTTTTTTTGTTTTTCTTTTTTATTTCATTTCATGATGAAATTTCCAACCACCAAGATCTATGATTGCCATGATTTTATTGTATTTGCTATCTGAATAGAAATGTTATAATTATAAATGTAGTAACAGTTGAGAACAATTTTAACAAATTCAATTATGTTTTGCAGATTTTATGGATTCAATTCAAGAATTCAAACCAGGTCACGTTATGATAACAAGTAAGTTTTCAGTTCGTCGCAATTGTTCCGTTACATTTTACTCAAATTTAATTAATATTTTTTTCAACCTGTGCGTTCAAATTTCAAATGATGAAACATTTAACCACCAAGATCTCTGAATGCCGTGATTATTTGTTTAGTATTTGCTAATCTGATTTAAATAAATAATTCCACTCAGTGTTTTTGATTTGAATTTCAAATTTATTAACCAAAAATGTTTCTAATTATTTCAGACAAGAGATGTGATGTCACTTTTCATTTACTGGATGAGTCCTTATATCACTAGGTAAATTTAATTAATTAAAATCATTACAAATTGTAGCTTCAGTTGCTTTTTTCTTTATGATGAAACTATCAACCACCAAGATCTCTGAATGCCGTGATTATTTTGTATTTGCTAACTGAAAAATTCTTGATTTAATCATAAATTCAATTTTTGTATAGGAAAAATATTTTAATTAAAGATTTTGTACATTTCAGGAATCAAATTAACAAAGGTGTCGAACGGGGAAAATGTTTAGTACATTAAATGTGAGTATGGAATTCGTCAATCAATATATTATAATAACATTATGAATAGTAATTTTAATTCAATAACATTTTAAATGATGCAAAATTATACCACGAAAATCAATGAATGCTATGATTATTCATTAATTTGCTACTTCTGATTAATGACTTGCACAAAAGATGTCCAAACTTGTGAGGACCAGTATGATAAAGTACGTACAATAAAATTTAATAGTTTTTAGGACTCTTGGACGTGTAATTTGAATTTACAATAAACAGTTTAATGAAATTTTTAGCGCTTTTGATTATTTTTAATTAGTTTTTGTTCATTTGGCGTTTTCCGATATGTGGGTCAAATAACAAAATACAAATATCTATCAAAGTATATACATAATATGAAATTTGAAAGTTTATTTCTTAACAAGTGTTGATGATTTTTCATTTAAGAGAGCACAGAACATTTTATTCATTTTACTGCGTACTTTTTGTGAGTACTTTTTTTTTTCATATCCGGCTTGATAGAAATTTAACGAAGTGAATCTGCACCGAGATTCACAAAGCAGTGCAGTGAAGATCTCTCATGCTATTGAAGATGAACGTACGACTGGGACATTAACTAACAAGAAAACGAAAAGGACCGTCAACAGAAGGACATAATAGAGCTTGGTTTACGCGCTATCATTAACCTTTTCTTTCGCCTCTGAGCCGTCCCATTGATATCAATGTGCGTGGAAAAAAAAGCTCCCGAGGAAATTACATTTCGCGAATTTTGCACGAGCTAAATGTAACGTCTTTTAGACGAGTCTTTTCATTTTCATTCCCATCAAGATGACGTTTATTCATATTGTCCGTGGTTGGGGACGGGCTGATATAAGATATTGTGACCAAGTGAAATTTATCACAATAAGTTCGTTGAACTAAAATGTTATCTGTTCGGCTCAGATTTTTTTATTGAATCTTCAAACATAATTGAGCCAGAGTAATTGGATATCTCGGAGTACATCAGTAATAACGTTTTGAAACTCTTTTGAAATCATTTTTATAATTGTACTTTTTTGCAGATGAGTTAAAGTAAAGCGTTCACAAGGGGAAGAAGATCATTTGAAACTGATTTTGTGTAATTAATTTTCAAAAAGCATACGTCATTAAGGTAAATGTATTATTTGCGTTTAGTTTGTTTAAATTAATTTTTAATTTACTTTGTTAACTGAGAGTTAATCAAAACATTTACACAAAATCTATGCAAATCTAACTCGCAGTAATTGTCCTGGATTTCGGGTAATTGAAAGATGTTTCAAAGTTGGAATTAATTTAAAACCAAAATGATCACAAATTGGTAACATAATACAAACTAGTACATTTACCTTAATTTTGTTTGTTGAATTTTGTAATGATACTCAGTGACTATTTGACAGTTATGTGAAAGCAATAGTTGTTCATCAAAATATGTGAACATGTAGACGAGGTTTGCGGTGGGCCTTATTAGTACAACCATCCAAAGCATAGAGAACGCGATCTGTCCAAAATTTATGTTTGAGATTCTCTCACAGAAACACGGAAATATGATAATACCACTAGTGTTCTTAATGACTTTAGATAGCTCATTATGCAGCGATGCCGGATAGCTCATCTTTGTACCGTGAGTCCATTCAGAGTTGCCTGCACAGAGAATCCTGTTCCTGTGACAGAGTATATTACAGCTCATAATTGCGCGTGTCATTTTTATCCGGTAGATTATATGTTATTATTTATTTTTCTCTAATGCACGGGCACAGCATATTTTGAATGATTAACATTCAAGATTCAACCGCGCTTTCAAATTATGAACCGTTATGAAACAAAAAATTTGAAATCAAATTTGATTAAGCGTTGAATTTCATTCAGAAATTTGTCGCGCTTAATCATTTCAGGGTAATTTGATTATTTGTTCTTTGTTGTTTGTGAGAGTTATGTTTAAACATCCCTAGGTTGTTTGAAATTTGCATTTAATCAATTTAATTAAATCAGATTAAGACTGGCGGAGGTAGTTTGTGTATGCCTAAAAAAACGAAGATGGATAAAGATTGGCCATTTACAAGTCATAGTTGATGCAAATTTAGGAAGATAAATATAGATTAAAATTTGATGGTAGCATGTAACTTGTCTGCGTTTGTTTAAGTTTATATCAATCAATCATGCGTCTTGAACGTTCCTTGGGCATCAATTTGTCTACCGTAGCTTTTGAATTAAGAGGGACTTGTGATTAATTGTTTGATATAAATAAGATTTTAAAAGTTCCTGCCATCGCGATTTAGTCGGAATTTCGTTTTTATGATAAAATGGTAAGGATTTTGATGGGAACTTTTATAGGAAGCCTACTTTGTCATTTTGATTTGAATTTATTATGTTGATCGGAATTTATTCTCTGTTTAAAAGCACGAAAGCAGTTATAAAAAAATTATTTGAATTGGTCGCGTATGCATTTTCCATATTGTTGATCATATTTTATGTGAAACTATCTGCCCGCCTCTCCTATATCTTTTATCATATTTTACCTTTTTGCATGCGCTCTTCTTAAATTTTTGTCATAGTTTACCATAATTTAGCATCTTTTATCAATTTCTAACGAAAGTTGGAAAAACGGCGGAACTTTTGGAACTCAAATTTATTAGATAAAAGATTTACTCCAATATATATTAAAGTTGTTTCGAACTTTGAATCTTAATCCTCAAGCTATATAATTTATTTGAACAAATTTATTTGACGCCAACGAAAAGTGATTATGAATGAAAGCATAAAATAGGATTTGCAAAAGTAAAAAAAAAAAAAAAAAAAAAAAAGAAAAGAGACCAATTTTTTTATTACGCTTTCAAGTGTTGTAAGTCTGAACGGAGTTTCTGTTCGAACCGCGCAAGATTTATAATATTTCGCATAAGAGAATCGCGAACGTCACAAACAATGCCATTTGAGATTGCAGTGCTTAAAAGTTGCTTTTACAACTTTTTTTATGGCATTGGTAAATTCCATGGGGAACGACGAATCTCTTGTTATCTGTGGCCATGTCTCTATAATATATAGTTTCATCTTTCTCTAGCCACTTTTATGGTTTGCCTTTTCAAGTTGGTACAACGAAAATGTACTTTTTTTGGCAACAATGAAAAGAACTCGATCACATCCTGATTTAATGCACTCTATCAGATTTTATTTATTATACAATACAAAAACTTGCGTCATAAAAATGTATACATCAAAATTACATTTGTACATACAAAATAAGATATTTTGTAACATCTGCTTTATCAAAAAACATAAAATTAGATTTATAAATTAGTCATTTATGTAGAGGAGGTGTACACTCGCTGTAGTTTATGCTAAAGATTAAATTAAAAGTTTATCTTTCCACTGTAAATTTATAATTTGACCTAAATTTCATCGTGTCTGACAAGACAGGATGAATACATGTTTGTTTAAAGGGACTACGAACATGTAAATCAGCCTGCAACCATATACAAAATCATGTTATAATATTTTTATTCGCTCCCTCATCAAAAAAGTCCATTTTAATCAAGTAAACATGGACTAAATAAAAACTTTCATTATTCTTATTAAAACTGTTTTGCAAAATTAAAATCAATCGTTACCACATTTTCTACGTATTACACATTCCAATTACAATAAAATTATTTTCAATTTTCTCAAATTTAATTAAATCGAAATGGATTCAAAGTGGCTCTTAATACAATCATTAATTAAAATTATTGTATCACGTTTGATTAATGCGGTACTGTTTACGTTATTTTGTAATCAATGTTTGACCATACAGAATACATCTACGAGAATGAAGTAATTCCGGTGCAAACTGGAACAGCCAAAATTATGGAAAATACTTTTTTTGAAGCGAATAAGGTGATGGGTACTGGAATTGTTCAGGGAACCAGATCAATGAGACGTGCAAATTTTTATTGTACGGGTTGTTCCCACGGAACGTCGTGTCCCAAGGCGCTACTAACTTAACTACTAACTTTACCCGCCATTACCCATAATAACGGGCTCACGAGTGACCACTCTGTACCAATAGCGTTCGTTTCTTCAACCGCCGATGACCATCGGCTACCACGATTGACACCACAATTATTCTCTCCTTTTTTTTAAGCTCTTGCAAATTCGTTCATTTTCTAAGCAAGACAGACGTATTCATGTCCGAGATTACATCTGACGCATTCAGATCGTTTTACTATTTCTTTTCTTCGCTCTGAAAATATTTCGTTTGCAAATATGTGTCGCCTCGGGCAAAATCATCAACCTCGACGTTGCAGAGAATTTCATTAAATTATATTTTCTTCTCTGTTTCAGGTCCGACGAGAGTGACATCAGGATCGACTTCAATTAATCATCCGAAGGAAAAACGTGAGTGAGAATGCGCATCATCAATTTTATCAGCCTAAAACGCGGCGCAACGGTCGGGGATAAAAATGTTTGAAAGGAATGGCTCGCGGGGCGATCGAGAGAGGTATAAGCGTGCGAAGAATTCGGCCGGAATCTGATCATTTTTCAATGAAACGAAAATGCTTGTCGATACGCGATGGAAATCTCTTTCGCGATTGTAATTAATATGTAGCTGGGCGTGTAATTAAGCTAAGATAAATAACGCCGGGGCAAACTGGTACACTTGGGCGATGTGTATGATTTACATACCGCGTTTTCGCGAAATGATTCGATAAATCAGCGCGCCAACGTCGGGAAAGGTCGATTAACTTGGTTCCTATACTTATCGGACGTCCTCCTTTTCAATCGGATTGTCCAATCTCCGAATCCGAGGCCATACGGGTTGCGCGAGAGCAACACATCCTTGATGTATCGGTTCAACGATCTTTGGCAGATGTCGATAATTACTCCGGTGCCTGGTGCAACCGATAACGCCGCACTTATACGTCAGCCGATCTCCCCGCGGGCGACGACACTTAACTCCTTCTTTCTGCTGGGCATTATTCGACGGGTATGTTTTTGCGCGCGAATCCGCCAACAATTCGGCCGAACTCGGCCTGTCAGACCAGAACAGATTGTTAAGAGAGACGAAAAGAATGCTAATTGCGTGGATGCATCCCGTGCGCAATCCGGACAAAAATTATCATAACCATTCACGCACACTTTCTGCAATACAATACAAAAATGATATCTGTGGGTAGTAATTTTTTTTTGTTATGAACATGATAATTGTAAATTTGTTACTGTACATGATGGTAGCTTTAAAATTAAACGAATATTTTTTTATTATAATTACAATTATATCGTGACTGTTTTTTTAGTAAATATTACAATACGGTTTTGTCACTAATCTTTACAACAAAAAATTTATCTTTCGTCTTCGTTCTTTGCAAAGTCAAACTTTTTGATGCACTTGAAAAATCATATCGTAAAAAATTGTCAGAGTTATATATATATAACAGTTATCGAAACTTTTCGAGTGTTTGGGAAATAGAAATCTTTCCCGGGCGAATTTTCGATTTCTTTTTCTATGAATTTTTCTTTTTTTTCCTTTTTCGGTATCTATGTTGAAGATAATGCGCATGTTTTTGTTAGCGAAAGCTGGTCGAAAAACTTGACGTAACTTGCTAAGCTCTCGGATTAATCAGCAAATAAAACAGCTGAAAACTGACAAGTGTATTTATTAGAGATATCAAATAACGCCGAGTATTTATTTTATGAAAAAGCAACGGGGAAACTAATTAGTTCTTCAAATGATAGGAGAAGCGACCAATGTGTATTTTTCTTCTTCCTCCAATCCCCTTTTCTTTACCGGAGGGTCGAGAGGTTGAAAATGAATTTCTTTTTGTGCGCTCTTTCTCTCTCTCTCTCGCTCTAAGATAATTATATTTTCGATTTTCTCCGTTGAAAGGAAAAGAAAAGGTTTTTCCGCGTTTACTCGTAAAGAACAAATGTGTAATTTTTTTATTTTTTCGAGAAAAAAAGTAAAATTTTTTGTGTACCATCAGTACGAAACAAAAATGAAAAACCAACGTCACGAAGGTTTACGGATAATTGAAAAGAAAATTCCGCGACGTGTTTTTCATTTAACAATTTTCTCCACTTGGAAATTCCGTAATGTTATGGTATTTCGCCTCTTTTGCATTTCAATAAATTCAAAAGAGCGCCGAAACAATTTTTCAAATTCAAAATTAATAAATGGGATAAATATAAAATGCCACGATGCATGTAGATTATGAAATGCGGGCATGCAATTAAATGCAAATTTATGGAGACGAGCTTATTGTTATTATATAGGCTGTATTTCGAAAAACGAAAAAAAAATCTTGCGCCGCTATTTGAGCGGGGGATTGGGGTAAATAGCGATGAAATAAGCGCAGCAGCTGCCGTTTCAGTTGACCTATTGTAGGAGGCCGCGGAGATGATCTGGATTTGGAGAGAGAACTGCCCCTGAGGAGCGGCAGGTGAATTTCTCCGATCTACATAAACTCGGCTCTTTTTGCGATCGATCGGCAGATATATCTGGCAAAGTGATTTACATTGCTTGTTTTGCGCTCTGATTTATGGCGCAATTGAAAACATCGAGGGGATTGTTCTAATGAAAATGCCCGAGCAGAAAATTCGGTCTCGAATAACAATGGGTCGCGTTTTATTTTTTTTTCCTCCCCCTTTGTAATTCCCGAATGGCGAAAATATAAAATTCGAAACAATAAAGAAAAAAAAAAAAAAAAAAGAAGAAATATGTTTTTCATATTGCTCCGCGAAAATTGACCTTTCAGAAATGAGCTTCGGATATTACAACAACAAAAATATAAAAAAAAAAGAACAAAAATTACAAAAGGACTCGAAATCATATCTAAACTATTTATCGATTATCGAAAAGTTGAAATTTCTCGTCAAAGTTATTCATTTGCGGGGATACATAATTCGAATGCACGCGCATAATCGGAATGTTACAAGCGTTTGGAATTGCGCGCTCAAGGAGTCCGTGGCTCCTCGAGCTAGTCCGTATAGTTTTGCGCGAAATGTATAATATGTATAGCTATATCTTTGCGGGGGCAAGATAGTGTCAGTGACATATCCCGTGGCTGAGTAAAAACTGTACCGGCGGTAAAGTGAAAATGTGAAAAATGTACACGCAAGACAGAGACCGCGCGCGTTCGAAGGGAAAGGACGGCCAATGAGAACTGATCTGTCGAACTGACAAGTATCTTTTGCTGATCTGCAATCTTTGCATTGTTTGCACCGATGCGGCAATTGTTTCTGTTTGTTTCCCTACTGTTTGAATGCTATCTTGCGTTCCGTTGGATAAATAACTTCCATCGGGCTACGCGAAAATCAAATTGCTGACCGTACACAAAAGTCTGAACAAATTTGAATGCAGATAAACAATGAAGATAAAAAAACAGAGTTGAAAAAAAAATGTTTCTAGCTGATTTTGAATGTTTTTCTTTCGAAGATTTTGTTGTTTACTTTAGGAGCTCTCCATTTTGTGCGGCTTCTGAAATTGGAGAAACAATTTTTTTTTCTCGAAAAGTGCAGTGGCAAAGATGAGGCAGAGAGAGCAAGGAGAAAGATTTATTTTCATTTAATCAGTATGTAAGGGAGAATAAATGCTGATGAACGTAGATTAAAACGAGATATACGACGGGAGCAGACGGCAATCGTAAAGGATAAACCGACGGACATTGGTTAGCCCGCCTAAATACTCGGGCAATTTTAATTGCCGATGTAACAAAGCCTGGCAAAAAGCTCGCTCGGTTAAAAGTTGTTCTTTTTTATACCCTCAGCCCGACCTACGGTAGGCTTTCGGTATAATCAATTTATTCTATTTCACGTGATGTCAAGCGCATTCGCGGGGCTGGCGAGCGAAAAAAAAAATAATTTTTTTTATACGATTTTCGTTCGCGGACTGGTTTACAAATAATTTTATACATGAGAGGTGTCATGCGGTTGGTTACATGTTACCTGACGTGGAAAAACAACAAAAAATCCGATTAAAACCATCGATACACTTTTTTTATTCAACTCCAAAAACCAAATTACCTTTATTTTCACCCGGCAAATAAACGCGTCGTTTTGGATAACCACACAGTTCCTCTTTTGTCAATTTGTGTTCAATTTCAATGTTTGGTCTGTTGCAATTAAAAAAGTTAATTGACTTATGAGAATGATTCTGAAGGGCGCCATCTGGCGTCTGGCATTTTTGAAATTCAGTTAGGGGATGATCAGACAGTGTTATTGATAATACAGAATGTATCAAAATTGTCGGGTTAATTTTTATTTTACGTTCCAAAAACATAGAGGCAGTTAAGGTAGTGTTGATTGTGACACTCAGATAAATTTTCCATTTAATAAAAATCAAAATTGTTTTATAAACATGAAATTGAAAATTAAAATAATTAAAAGAATAAGGAAAAAATGTTTTTAATGTGTGGATAAAATTTCGGTGATGTCCCACGTGTGTCACAATTATCCCTAGCCCTCTGAACAAAGCCATGTAAATTTTATCACAAACTGATTATTTTTAGTTAATGATACAGCCACCTTAATCCCCTCTTCGTTGCGACCCGCTCTTATCAAACGACCCGAAAAAGCATTCTATTGTTCTCCTCGCGCGGTAATCCCCCGAACGGGTCGTGTCTTCCGCGGAACGAAAATTTAATCCAAGAGAGGGCGCGTGCGTTGATTCGTCACGGCATTGGGATAGGCATTTTGGAGATTCACTCTGAGGCTTTGTGCCGGATTCCTCACTTGACTGGGACAAGCCATCGGAAACGAGGGGGTGTGCTACCGTCTGCGATACAAATATGTATCGAGGGAGAGACGCCTGGCCATGGGCCAAAGTCCACAGCCACCTCTCGCAGCATCTGAAGCACTCGGAAATTTCGACTTCTCTCTATCAAAGCCCCTGGACTTTTAACCGCACCCCCACCCCCTCAACTGCCCTTTTTTCCATTTTATTTTTTTAACCCCACCCCCTCCCCTGTTCTTTTTCGTTTTATTTTTTTTTTGTAATGCGCTCATTCTTGCGTTCGGCTTGTTCGCGATCGGGGGCTGATAAGTTCGGTATGTAAAATTGCGAGTAAAGGAAGAGGGAGATAGTCCAGAGGCTAATTTTGTGATTGCCACCGAGGAGGAGCGATCGATTGAAGTCCCGTAAGATGGACGCGTGTCTGTTTGAATATGTGAGCACCCTCTCTCTCTTTCTTTTTCGTTTCGAAATATATATATATATATATACATTTTTGCAACACGGGTTGAATTGAAGTCGTTTCCAGTCATTATGGCTGATGAAAGTCTTTGAGGGTTGTTTCATGTTGTTTTAGAGAAACGTTACTGCAGAGAAGCTCATGGTACACATTCTCCGGCTGTCTCTCTTTTCCAACCTGCAAAGAAATTTCAGTCACGGAGAATATTATTTTTCAATTAATTACTGTAATTGGTTCGAGTTTTTCGCCAGCTTGTTATTTCATCGTAAAATATAATCCCCTTCTCCCCCTGCTCGGTACGTGGTGTAATTTTTTAGATGAGTCTTTCATGTGACTTTTCCACGGACAATAAATTTGTACATTTTTGAGGGGGGCGAGGGGGTGCGGAATCCAAAAGGTCTCTTGGTCTGAACCGCAGCAAGTCCAACAGAAAGCTCTTCCCTTTTTTCCTTTCAAATCCCTTTTGTCTTATTCTTCATTACCTTTGGCAGAAAAAAGTTGACCGCCAAAAGCCGGTTCCTCCCTCGGCGGATCTTTAGAAACGCGGATTCACAGTTTTCCCCAAATTGAACCGGGAGTGTACGTATGTCCGAAAAACGATTCATTACCATAATATGACCCGGCTTGTGTCTACTCGCTCTGCTTCCACTTGTTCAATCTTCTGCCCCCCTTCAACCCCCTCTCCAATTTTCTTCTCTATTTTCCTGTCTCTCTTGGACACACGACTTGGTCCTTTGCTTCCATCTTGCTCAGCAGAATATCTCTCCTATTACCGTGGTCTCGAGACAGTTAATCGTTCGTCATTTCAAATGGGAGTGCAGCCATTATCTCCGAGCATGTAGCCTTAGAATAAATAACGTATATTACACATTGCCATAATACTATGAACGTTAAATAGAAATTCCGCGATAATCTACGTGTGTTTACCTTAAACGCTCGCTCGTGAAGCCCAAATTGATAATGTTGCCTGTTATATACTATATAGCAAACATTTTTCGTCTCCTTTCAGGTCATCGCAAATTGTCCGGGTGATTTGTCCGCTCATCATAATTGAAATGTTTGCACACAATGCCCGTCCGTGAAATCACCTGCAATCTCGTTGCGCTTTTTTCCGTAATTTTCCATTCAAATCTGCAAAAGAAAAAAATCATAATAAAATGAAATAAAATAAACACATTGAAATAAAATAAAATGAAGTAAAGTAATGAATGGACAGATAGAATAATATAAAAAAAAAAAAAAAAAAAAAAAAAAAAAAAAAAAAAAAATGATAAAACATGTGTATGAAATTAAATCAGATCCGTCTCATGTATAAAAGATCTAAACATCAGAATTCAATAGAAGATAATTATGTTGTCAGTCTGAGGTTTTCCGCGGGGATTGAGGACAAAAAGCTTCTCCTAAGCTTTGGGACATATTCGTTTGATTCATTTTCATACTGTCCCTATATTGGTCCTTATTATATCGATATTTCTGCAAGTCCGCCGGTACATCAGATTTGCGATCGGACATGATAGACAAAGGTGATTCGTCTGTTTCGCTACTCGGGCGTGCACGATGCATCAAAGTGTGCCCGTCAGGAGAAAGAGAGGGCTCAACGTATCCAATTTGCTGTGACTCGCCCTTATACTTTCTGTTCCTCTCCGATTTCTCTTTCTCAGCGTTGTTACCGCGCGTCCTTATTCTCAGACCGAATTATATAACAAAATTTACGGCAAAAGATTATGGTAAACATTCATTTTCAATGAAAATGACATGGGAATTATAATTGGTTGTCCGCAACGCGGCGCGCTGTAATTGCGATATTTGCTTAATTTATCATCGCCGGTGACGTGCATTCAACGTGGCTTAAATAAAACCAACAATGATAACTATTATACCGGCGAAATTGATGTTTCGGTTGTGTTTAATTTAATGTTACATATCAAAATCGTTAAATCACATTCGAGAGAGAAAGAGAGACGAAAAGAAAAATGAACGCTTTGGAATTATAGAATAGTTGGAATCAATAGTTTGGCAATTAAATCAGGGAAGGATTTTTGGGGAAAAAGTTAATTATGCCCGGGTTGGGAAAATGGTGCGAGATTTACGCGCGGTTTTGTCATTTTTTTTTTTATTTTTCGGCCTGTACGAAAATTGCGTAAAGGGGTCATTAAAATGGGCATATAAATTAGAAAAACGTCGCGTCGTGTCCTGACCTTAAACGCGTCCGACAATTTAAGTCAAAGTTCGTAAATCACCCTCAAATACTTTAACTACTCATTTACCATTAACAGTTTTAATTAAAATAAACCCTTTAATACTCTTTATCAGCGATTAAAGTAGAGTTTCTCCTTTTACTCTAAGTAGGGGCGATAAATTTTTGCAACAAACAGGGCATTCTAAATCAAGTTTATACGCGAGCATGCTTAATTAGCCGGAGGTTCTTCTTTTCGATTAGCTATATTCCTGACATTTCATGCATTCCTCTGGAATCCAAAACTGATGTATAGTTGGCAGCAGACAACGCTCTAAATACCCTGAGCGTTTCTTTCAACAAATGTCTACACTGAAAAAAAGATAATTTTTAATGTTTTGTTTTTCATACGTAAGAAAATAAGATAATTTTAGTTTTAATTATTTAAGTTAATTAATGTTAGTTTTATTGCTTCCTATGTAATTCAAAATAAATATTTCAGAAAATTTAATGTAACACGTAACAAAAACAGTTTTCAATTTTGAAAATTCAATTTTGACTTGAATATACTGAAATTATCAAGAGGAACTTAAATTTTGCCGCATACCTGCTGGAAAACGTGGTTGAAAAGAACAAATTTTTTTACAGTGTAGAATGTATTTTACATAAGGTCTCGTGTAAGATCCGCACAGTGGTGGGTTTTGTCTGGCCGAGTTAGCCGAAACTTGGACTCGGTGTGCGGTTTATATGTAAAAACGTTTTTGCGCCGCCGCCATTTTATGACTTGTAATATATTCAGCGTGCAGTTCTCTTCTTGTACGCAAGAAAAATAGACGAGATTTATCAAACGGGGGCGGCGGCGGTCGAACGAAAATGTATACCTCAGCTGTTCTTGCGTTTGTCGCAGATTCGCAGAAACAAATCACCCGAACAATAGAAGGCGCCTGATGCATTGTTGTTTACCAGCTGATGATCGAGGGTTATTTGACCAAATTGATTCGCCAACGAGAGATAC
This sequence comes from Trissolcus japonicus, assembly GCA_030522925.1. Lineage (NCBI taxonomy): Eukaryota > Metazoa > Arthropoda > Insecta > Hymenoptera > Scelionidae > Trissolcus > Trissolcus japonicus. The sequence goes on along the minus strand of JAPYZS010000170.1, from coordinate 45,621 downwards.
ATAAAAGAGTCAAACAATTTTATTTTGTTATTCAAAACATAGCGAGTTCCACAACTGCATCACGCGAGGAATTAATTTCGAAACTTCAAACTTGGATTAGTGGGATTGAGTAGTCGAATTCATGCGGCAACTAATGGCAGGTGACGACCCTAATGAAGTTAGTTACACAAGCGATCGTTAGTGCAGTTACAATTTGGGGTTATTTTATAAGCGACGTACAAAGAGCCCGCCTAGATTACCGTTACTTGAACAGTTAAAAGCACGACTCCGCTCAGCAAAATTGGCTCCATTTGGCCGAACCCGCGCTTCTCTGTCAAAAAATTGGATGCGCCATTTAAACTTTGCGCATTCGACAGTTGCTCTCTCTTTCTCTCTCCTTGGCTTCTTCACTGTTTGTTTTACCCTTTTCCAGCCCGGCCAAAAGGAAATGATAATGACGATGGATTTGGCAAACGTCTGGGAACCTCCGACGCGTAATGCGGTTTGTTTAATGATGGCAAACATTTTGCAAAACTTGAATCCATCCTGAAACATTCTTACGAAAATTAATTTCTCGTTTCCACTCGCTCTTACTTCGTGATCGTTCTCCATTTCCTAGATCTCACATTTTAAAATAGTTTCAACTCTTTGTTTCAACCGAATTTGATTTATTATTTCATTTTCATAATAAAGAAATACAAATAAAAGACAATAATAAAAAATTATTTATGGAATATATGTGACTGTCAAAATTTTACCTGTTTATTAAAAACATTTTTTTGGTCTAATCATTATCTTAAATTCCAATTTTAATCTTTTTAATTGTTCAAACACTCAGAAAACACTCGGAGAAAAAATTATTTGAATCTAATAATTTCAAGTTAAATTAAATAAATTTTATTGGGATATGAACCTAATAAATGTTTATTAGGTTCATATCCCAATAAACTTTATTCAGTTTAACTTAAATTCATTAGATTTAAATAAATTTTTTCTCTGATTGAAATAGTTTACTCGTGACACCCAGTTTCATTTATAGAAAAAATGCGATAATAATTTAATTATAAGACGAAAAAGGAAAGGACGGCAAAAGGTGGTTGGTGTAAAAAATAATGATTGTAAAAATAAGAGGGAACATATGTTGCAAAATTATGAGAATGAATAAATATCAACACTCGAGTTGAAAAAAGCGCCGGGCACGCGTGATAAGCCCCGCAGAAACGCGCAAATAATTTAAGCGTCTCAGCGGCGCGTACAATAATCTTCGCTCGCATTGCTTATATATATTTTATAGCGCGATAGCACAGAGTCTACGTATGCAGCGATCCTGATTAAATAAATTTGTAATAAATTTCGATGAATTTGCACCGATCGTAGATTCGGACAAGCCGCGATGGAAGACGTATATAATTTCTCGAGCTATCGTAAGCACCATCTCAGTCTGTTCGTTACTTCCCGCTTCCTGAGCCGGAGTAATTTATTCGCCAAAGGTCTATTTCTGTTGTCACAATTGTCGGCCTCCAGTCCGACGATAAACTCGATCGAGGGTTTTTCGCACCGCCACCGTTGTTACGTTGATTGCACTTTTAATCGGCTGTAATCTGACAGCGGGTCTTGTTTCCGATGCAAAAATTGTGATATCGAATAGTCGGATAAAAAGTTCTACTGAAACACCACCTGAGTGGCAAAATAAAAGGCGCGAAAAAAATGGGAAAAAATTATATACGGAAAAATATTGTCGACACACAACAACTTTTTTGGAAAAAAATTGATTAAAAATTGGTTCAAGATAAATGTTGAACAATTTTTGTTATATTGTCAAGTGAAATATGAAAACTTCTGTAATTGTGAAAAAGACGAAAAATGATGGCTTTTAAAGTATTAAAAAAAAGATTGTAAAAATAGGAAATAAAAAAATGATAAAAAACGTGTTCCTCTTGCCGTGGCGCGATGTTCCTTTTGCTATTATGTGAATGCATAAACGGCAGTGTGTTGTGCCAGCGAAATTATTTTTCCATAACGTACGAGCGGGAAGTTGCGTGAAATATGTAAGTCAATAGAGTAAATAGTCGGACGGGAAAACGGTGCGCGGGGGCAAAAAAAAAAAAAAAAAAAAAGAAAAAGAAAGAAAGAAAAAGACAGGCACCGCGAAATTGCCCGTCGTTTACGAAATGAAACATAATTTCTTAACCGCGATCCAAATACGTAATTACGTATTTGGATTTTACACGCTTTGCGAGGAGAGTCGTGTCTTCTCTTAAAACGTAAATACGAATACCCAAACTATTTGCGTGTAATGGAAAAAACTGTTTTCGGCAGTGAAAATGTTGTCGCGTGTTGTAAAAAAAGTATCTTATTTCCGTGAAAAATTGGCGGATTAAAAATACGAATTTCGTGTGCCTCTGCGGATGTGCAAAAATATAAAACTTGATGGTCTCTTTTTGTTAATGTGAATTCTGATGAAATTTTAAAGGTGAAATAAAATGGCGTGTGGAAAAAGCGAAAAAGATATTTGGAAAAAGTTTGGGAAATGTTTGAAAATGCTAAATTGAAATGAACACAGGGGCGAAAAAAGTCGACTGGATTTGTTAATCTGCAACTCCACAATCGGATGTAAATTGAAGGATGGTTTTGTTATCGGAAATGTAGGGCGTCGAAGAGAGAAGGGTTGCACCGCCGCAACTCTCTGAATCTCAATAAATCTTTCTCTCAATTTCGGACGATCGTGACACGTTCGTCGATACGACGCTGGTCCGCGTAAACGATATGCAAATCCGCGAAAACATATGCGTATCGGCACGCAAATATAGATTCTTCATTACTGACGTAAATCTTGATACGTATGTTAGGCGTTTTTTTGCGCGCGAGATTTTGTATAATGAATTGCCGCAGCCTGCAGGCGCACAAAAAAAGTAACAATCGGCTGTACGTGAGCGCGATTTGTCAACAGAGAATTGTTGCACCCAAATCCCGAAGAACAGTTGCGCAGATTACACGATTTGATTTAAAGTACAATACGAAGAAGAAAAAACATGTACGTTGAATATGAAAAATGACGATTTGCCATCAAACTTTATGTAAAAGTTGATAACAACTTTTTATCTTGATTGTAGAAGAAGAAAACTTTGATTAAACAAAGAAGATAAATAATAATAATAAGAATAATAATAATAATAATAATAATAATAAAATTAAAAGTGTATATTATTAACTAAAAACGAATTTTGGAAAAGAAAAAGAGTTTTTATTATTTTTGAAAAATCGTTTGGGTAAATTTAGGGAGTGGAAAAAGATAGAACATTTTGGGAGTTAATGAAACTAACAAGACGCGCACCTTTAGCAAAAAGAGAGGCGTTAATTAAAATGTGTAAGACCGTCGCGGATTCTCGACGCAGTTCAATTATAAAGTTTGTCTAATAAAATGTACACAAAGATGCGCGCATTGTGCGCGCCGTCAAACCGCGCGGCGTCACTCAAAGTGTGCGCGAGAGTCTCTGCAAAAAGCTTTTTGTCGTTGTTTTGTTGCCAAGTTTACGTATTATTATTTGCTCGGGTTGTCGCAGTTACATTGTCGAAGACTTGACGAAACTTTTGCTAAATGGAATCCTCGACAAAAGGCTCTGTTGGCTTCTATTTTTAGTTTAATTTTCTATCCTGTACTCAAATCATTCGAACGTTTTGCCTGCGATTGCTCTATTCAAATCGTGCACGAGATAGTAATTAGAAGTTGAACTGTAATTGTGATGTTTTTTAAAGGGTATTATAAACTTGCTCATTGCATTCTCTTCGTGCAGTTACATTTTCAATTGGACATACAAAAATGGAACGTTCATTGTTATGATAATTTTATTGCTTTTTTGTTTGCGAACAAAATGATATGTTATCTTTGAAATGTTTTAACATATTTTGATAACCAGAAATGAGGGGGAAACAAAATTAAAATAGAAGTAATTTTAAAAGTGATTAAATTTTTTATTTTACATTTTTTAATTATCTTTTTATTTGAAAATCCATTAAGTGGTGATTGAAATTCCGAATTCTTGTTATTCCGGGTTCTGGTTGGGCTCTGGAGATTAATTTGTACACAACTTCAAACATGAAATTAATCAATTCCACGCACCTTCGCACAGGTCCTCTCCTGAATTAACGCAAAATTTCGCAACACACTTTTTGCCGCATACCGCACCATTATCAAACGGGATAATGGGTCTAATCGAGCGCAATCATTTAAAATCCATTAGCTCAATTAGACTGCGACGCAGGTCCCAAGGAGAACAACTTCGGCACTCGGTTAATTTTGCAGCAATCACACTGGGTGCCACGGTATTTCCAATTTAATCCGTCTAAGATACACCTCAATGTTTCAATTTAAGAAATTGATCAATATTGGATCAATCGGTATAGAAACCGAGTTACGAAATGAAAAGCATAAAGTTCTCTCTCACTCACCTGACATCAAATGTTTTTCTTCTCAAAATAATTATACAAATATCGAATTTTTAGTTGCTTATCCATTTTTAGTCTTAGCTTTTGTTCCAGTAACGAAAAACCCTTTTCCATCTTACAATTCTATCTCAAAGGTCGGTTTTTCTCTCCCAGCTAACGATAGACGAGTAAAAGAATTTTACAAAGATCCTCTTTGTTTTTTTTTTTTTGGTTCGCCGGTGTACGTCTTGCTGTCGAAATTGTTCTACCGAGCACTTTATCACTTTCTTCCCATACAATTCGAACGGCGTTAGAGAAAGTTAACTACTTTTAGCGAGAATTAGCAACTTGTAAATGGCGCGCGAAATACATCATTTAGCTTTTGTTGCCCAGGCGCCCGTCTTATCTGCAACATGTAAAACGTTTACGCCGAACTTGGCGAAAGAATAGTTGGCAATACATCGCGCGCTTGTAAATTCGTTTACCTTTTATAAAGTGTCGGCGGCGAATTTCGTATTTCGCCGCTTGCGAACAATGTCGAACATCGTCGCTTTCTCTGTAATTGCGTTAAACACTTATTTTCGCTAGTTGCAAATTCAAATTTCGTCGTGCAAGAGATATAGTTTGTTTTTTTACCAAAAATGATATTCGAAGCCTAGGAAAAGTTTGTATCATTTTGCACGTTCGATTTTAGAGATATCTAGGTTGTTCAGAAACAGTTTTTTTTGGGAGGGGGGGGGGGGGTAATAAAAAAACAATGGGCGACGAATAGAAATTCAATTACAAACAATTTTTCATGTTGCAAAATAAAACAGAGAACGAAACAAGCTTTTGTTTTCACGTTGCAAAAATTTACGATGTTATTGTTTACTGTAACAGAAAATGCACCGGTCGCGGCATAAATCACCGATTTCGTTTTACCGGAATTTCACCGAATCGTAGAGACTGCAGACATTCAAAGTGTACACCCGCGAATTTATATTTCAGCTTCGAAAAATAGCTCGCTCTCTTATTTCCGAATTTGTGCGCCGTCGCTTCATGCAAAAAAAGGAATCCGAAATATCACGAACAATGTTTGTTTATAATTGAACGGCGAGCTTTTTATTTTCTTTTATTGGTTGGAATTGATATCGTGATGCATTTTTTCCGTGCAATATTCAAAACACGCCAGCTGCCCTGATGTTCGGGATATAATGATACTTGGCTGCAACCTATAATTATATTTTACGTTGCATATCTGATGGTTGCCGCAGACTTTCTTTCTTGACAACCGACAATGTAAACGAAATGTCAAGTAAAGATCACCTGTCTTGGATTTTTTGTGATCTTGCATACTCCGAGAGTCAATTTTAAATCATTCCTGCGCTTCTGTGTGCTTTAATTAAATCCAATTTACAATGAGAAATCTCTGGAGAACTGTTTTTCATACAAAATTTATTTAATTTATAATATATAGATTTAATTCATTAATGTTTGATTCAATTAAACGAAGTACAGATTGAAACGAAATTTTCATGAATTTATTTTCCTATTCAACTCTTTATATGTGTAATACACTGAAAGTTAGAAAATAACTAAATTATAAATAAACTATTATGTATGTAATTTAAGAAATGATAAATTAATTATTTTCGTAAAGTAAAATGAGCTTTAGTGATGGAAAAATTCATAATTAAAATTAATTGATATCGGTTTTCGATTACCAATTAGAAACTATTTTGAATAACGAAATTTATTTTCATTCTAACATTATCAAATTGAAAATTTTTATTATACCAAATGATTCAATTATGATATATATGTATGATTTTTCTGTTTAATTAATCAACTTAGTATTCAGACCATCACAAGGTTATATGTAGTTTGTGCTTTTTGTTTGAAGGAAAACTAATATGAGTTTTTGGAACAAGCGAACTTGGTTCTAATTGATTATATATCGCGAACATGGATCAATGTTGAATGCACGGCTTAATTAATTCCTCGTGCACGGTATTCACACTCATGTAATTCTGGTATTTCTATGTAGGATTATTTCTTGGTCTCATTGGTGATATAAAGGACATGCGAAGAACCAGCGGGATCGTGTGCTTAAGCTCTATGTAGAGGCAGTCATTAAGCCTTTCGATCCGGGCTGCTTGCGGAACTATATCACCAGGATTTGCATAACGCGTAAGACCGGAACATAAGCGGATTTCGATTTACCAATGTATCGAATCTCACCCTCCCAGATTGTCTTGTCTCGCCCTCACAAAAATATTCAATTCATCATTCGAATTTCATTACTAAAAATATGTTGGTGACTATTTTTTTCAAAATCTGAAAATTCAATCGGTCGCGTCAAAAACGATATTTCCTAATAAAAGGTTGGTAAAAAATCATGATGCTATTTTCGTCATCACTTCCACTGAATATTGTATGAATCTAACTCCTGTAAGGAAATCTTAGAATTACTTTACTAAATTATTCGTGATGCTTTAAAAGTAAACCACTTTGAAAAATCTCGGACATCAATTCGCTCTGATGCTTATATGCTGATCGACAGTTTTCCCATCAGTCGATTAATTTATTAACGGGGTTTTCGATCGTCCTTACTTATCCGAGCTGCTTACAAATAATTGGCGCGAGCAAACGCGGGGTGACACAAAAATTGTTCGTCCTCTCGTTCGCGAAGAACGCTGCCTTGAAAGTTTAATAACTTGCCTCCTTTGAAATTCGAAAAGAACTCCCTGGAAGACATTTTCGTATCATAATTTGCGAATTTTGCTTGGCAACGTCTTCGCAAGTGGTCTGGACCCTTCAGGCTTGCCGCTCTGTTTCCCATCTCTCTACTCTTTTGCAGTTCGCGACTATTGAATAAAATAAATTTAACAAAGAAATTTATTCAAAATAATAATAAAAAGGCCAGGGCCGCGCGTCAGATGAGCCGAGATTCATCATTTTCTCTCTTTGACCGGCACAACTTTTGGACGAAAATGCTGAAATTCCTGACTACCCAAGTATATATACACGCGGGATGATTTGAACCTCTTATAAATAATTCACAAAGCGGGGATAGCGCGTAATTATACTTTCAGATTAACGTACTTGTCAAAGTTTATTAAAAATAATGGTCCGCGAGGGCGCACACAGTCTTCGAGCAATCTCACCACTTTTGTAATTCCGCGACAAAAAATGGCACTCAGGCCCCATGTAAGGCGAAAATTCAGTTACAAAAGTAACAACATTTAGCTGGTGCGCGCACACCGCAAAGTATAATATGCCATGTTGTAGGTACCTATATATATATATATACGCTCGCGGTGTTTTGTTTGACTCGCCTCTAATGAAGGATCTCGTTTTTTTCCATCTCCGCACGCAGTACGTATTCTTGGGCATAAACAAGATCCGAATGCACTCGTGCTTCAAAATTCACTGGCCTCTCTCTTTGTTGCCAGAATACGATCCCGCGGATGAAGAAAAAAAAAGAACAGAAAAATAAATTAAAAAGATGAGAAATTTTCTTAAAATTTTGAAAGAAAATAATAATAAAAATAAAAAAAGGGCAAATATGAAGCGGTAGAAAAATTGAATAATCGATTAACATGCGAGTATTACAATGTATGTCTGTGTGAGAGAGAGGGCAATATTTTGGGCCAATTAATTTTTAATCATCGACTTTTATTCATCACGAGTGCACACACATTTTTCATGAATTTTGACTTTATTCCGCGTGTGTTTTTTTTTCGTTTGCCGTGGCATTTTTGCATGATTATGTACGCGAAAAAGGTATGACAAAGAGCGAGGCCAGGGGAAAAAAGGTGGGCCGAAAGAAATGGGCAGGGAGGAGGCAAGAGCACTCGTTCATGCAAAAAACCGAACGATGCGTGACGCGGGTACATAGCAGGGCCTAAGGCTACTCTACGTGTCCGCCAAGTCAAGTGGCGCGTCCCTCTCTTTCGGCCGTTGACCATTCTTAATAACGACGAAATCCTGTGCGATCTGCCCCATTAGTCTCTCTCTACGTAAGAAATTGTCATTCGATCGAGTTCACACTAGTCACGTCTCACGTTCTAATTATATAGACGTTTTGGCCCCGCACGGAGAAGAAAAAAACAAACGACCCCGGCCTATTAGATTATGCCGGGTTATTTGAATTCAATGCGAATTTCGGTCGGCTTGTAATTAAGCGATTTGGCCAGGTTACAAGGGCTTTTATTATGAGTGTCGGTAGACGAGAGATTGATTGTAATAGAGGTCTCTGGAACTTTCATGAGAATTTCATAAATTTAACCCCCTCTCCTATCCTGAATTGAATTTTATACGAAAAGTCATTGAGCAAGTTTTTTTTAAAAAGTTCAATTTTTCAACTGCTATTTGTTAGTTGATCTCAATTTTTCAATTACAAAATTATAAAAAACAAAAATTGTTGATTAAGAAACTTGATCGCAATTACTGTGTGATAAATAATAATGGAACTGTGGTATAAATTTTGTGAAAAAAATTCGTGTACAAAGTAATCATTGACCAAAACGTGAAAGCCCTTTTTTCGTTAGTTGTTACTTTCTTTTACTTGGGAGTTTAACAAGTGTATCGTATGAATAGGTGCGGGCCGGTCGGTGTGTACACTGCAGTCGGAAAATACTGCACATCGTACATTTTGCCCTGAGAAACAATGCGCGCATTTTGTGGCGTACACGTGGTGCTGTTACACAATGCGATGCCCGCGGCAACTTGAATGCTACTTTGTCCGCTGTAGGCGTCGACTCGTCTAACGACACCGAGATCGTTAACCCTACGTGCGAGTTTTCTTAGACGCCGGTACCAACGAGTCTGACACTCTCGCTTGTATCAACTTTGTTTTAACTCGAGCTTTTCCCCTTTTCCACTCTGTCTCAAACTTTGCGTTATTCTTTTACCAGTACCTTATTTTTTTATCTCCTTCTTCCCATTTCAGTTCATTTTATTTTCATTTTTTTGTCGATTTATAAATTTTTTATTTGACTTATTTTTAATATCTTTTTTGTTCTTGTTCGTTAACGCATAAGAAATAACCGCACAATTGTGCGGTTTCTGTAAGACGAGAAAAAGTGTACGATTCAACTTGTCAGTCATGTTTCCCGGGGACATTTTTATTACAAATATCTCTCGAGGGCAACTTGGCAGGATTATTGAGAAAAAGTGTTTGGGGAAGACTGAAGAGGTCTGATCACTCGGGAGGGATGACCAATTGCTTGCTATTGTTTGCGTCAAGAGATATATATAAATAATTTTTTTACCCTGTTACTGTCACTTTTTCTCCCCCTTAGTTATTATTGATAACACTACGGGATGTGACAGCAGTTTATAATTCAAGCTTATTTTTGTTTACCATCCAACTTATATATAATTTACGCTAATTGAATACACTCAGATGATCAAAGAGATGAAAAAATGAATAAAAAGAATAAGTTGGAGCAAATAAAAGTTTATTCTGAAATTCCAGAGGGTTAAAATTATATTTCTCTTGGCAAAAACTAGCTCTTCAATGAGGTATGCAAACTCGTCGAAATTGTTTCGCCCAAAGCCATCAGTTGTTCGGGCAAAAGAAAGATTAATTATAATACATCAGAAAACACAACAAAATACGAAAATTCCATCGAAGAAACTTCGGTCTCGTGTTTTAAGTGGGTCGCCCCGAAAGTTTTCAATTACCCGCAATTTTATGATTAAATTTCGCAGTCCCTGGTCAATGCAATATTTTCAATTCAAGCCAAGTTGCTCGACTTGGCTATCGATCGCTGTTTAAACACGATACCGCACTCTGGTATAATCAACGTACAGCCCAGTGCAAGCAATCGTGTTACCAATTATAATGGTCTCAAGCAAAGTTTACTCATCTTACTGCAGATTTCGATTCTTCGTCGGTCGAGTCCGGCTCCTTGTACTATCATGAGAGCACGCAAACTAAATAATTAAATTATTTTGTTAGCCGGCTCTCGGTCCGAGGGCTTATTCAAGACGCCGATACCGTTCTCCATAATGACATTCGACAATGAACACTGAATTGTTAATAAACACATGTTAACGTCTTGCCGGAATTGTATATGTTGCCATGACTTAGTTATGGCCCGTTGTACCTGAATTGTGCCGCTTCCTGGTTATCTCAACTATTAATGCAGGTCTTAATCATTGATGCACCCAAACTGTTTCGTATAACTAAGCCAAACGTGAAGATGCTACAAACAATCTCGACTGATTTTGTAACATTTAAATTTTTAAGTCAATCTTTTTTTTAGAACTTCATTTTTTTCAATATGAAATTTTGAGGAAGGAAGAGGGAGACAGGGAACGAAAAAAATGTATGACAATTGAATTAGAGGGTGTACAATCGTGTTTTAGATGTGCATATGGAGTTTAGACTATTGAAATGCATAAAACACAACCGCGTTGTCATTCGTATTAAAATGCAATTTCTCTTCCCAGCCGTTGCGAGGCAAATAGTTGACATTTTCCTTGTCACATTTGTAATAATTATAGCTAATTCAGTTTCATAATTGTCATTGCGATTATTTCTCGTTCGGGCATGTGTATAAATGCGAGGCCAACAATTCGGCTGATGAACATTCCGAACAATAATCATTTTTTGGCTTTCAAAATTCAATTGTCTCGTTAAAATAAAATTCGTATTGGCAACCGTCTGAAATTCATATGGATGAGACTTGCAAAACGGCGGTGATTTTAATTTTGCAGTGGAAGTATTTTCTGTCGGGGCGTTAGAGAGTTTGTGGAATATTATATTGCAAAATATATAATTTCGCATGAGCGAAATTTGACGTCGTGTTTAGAAGGTCTAGGAGAAAGAGAGAGATAGAAAGGGTACAGATGCAAATGCCTTTGCATGTTGTAGACGCGCGGCGGCGATTAGAACTCGTAACTTGGCGGTTTCCTGACTGGCGCATGCAACGCGAGCGCGACACACAGAGCTTTCAGGGCGTATATACGCATACGTGATGCGAATTGCAATCTATGTTTGGAATCGAGCGGGCCGGGATGCGGTTTTATACCGACGGGACGACGCTGTTTGTCGGATTGTGACAGTCAGCCAAGTTAACGATTTTGTGAAGTGTGTACAAACATTGTTAGTAAATTACTCAAATCCGAGTAATGAATTTGCACACTCGTACTGCGTTTTACACGAGCGCCACACATTATATAAAGACTGTCCATTTTAATGACCGTACTGAAGGGCTCAACTCTGCTTTACCCAACAGATTTTAACTTGATTAAATTCAAGTACAGTTGTATCAACGAAAAACTGCAAATGTTTTTTTATTCTTCTTCCATTATCTTTTTTTCTTAATTGTTTGATCCAATTATTGGGTGGTGAAGATTTGAGTCGACTTTGTAAATGTATTTCATTGTTAACTTGGCAGCTCCTATAGCAAACTGGGTATATATCTTTGTTCAAATCGATGAACTCCTGGAATTGAATTCATTCGAAGAATCATCCTGTCAGTTTGCAATTTGCATAATGTTACAGATGTAAATTTGATAGTATAAAAGGCGAGAGAAAATGTTGACTCAGTTTTTGCTGCTCGATCGAGCGCGATTGTTTCAACAAAAACAGTTTATAGCACGTTTTTTTGTCACGCGCGCTTCCGCCAGGCCAATTAAAACTGTCTCGCATAATTATTCGGTCGGATGTAATAACGACAATTTCCAATCGGACGGTAATTATTATTATTTACAAATTGCACCACTGCATTGCATGCCGTTTGAATATATTAATTGTCATTCCATTGGATATAATTTTAACTTCCACCCATCTAATGATCAATTATTAAATTGAGCTATTTTGTTTTTACAGAGTTGGTCAAATGAAACGTTCAAGATTTTATATAATGTGAAAAAAATCAATCGGCACGAAACCGATTGGGTATGACGTACATTTTATGACGCGATAGCTAGGAATTTTTTTTTCTCTTTCCCTTCTTTGATAAACAATGTAAAAGAGACATCAATTGTGTCCATCATGTATACACACGGATGGAATATTTCATTGGGCCGCAGCAAGCGCGTTTCAGTCGCGTCCGAATTCTGTAAAATGGAATCGCTATAGTACGTTCAACAAATTATGCAATTTTCCGCATTTTCATCTGCAACTGAATTGAAAGTTCGGTTATTATTTATTGATGAGCAAACAAAGTTACATGTTCCAATTTTATTATAAATCTTTGCGTTTAATATATTCTTGAACTTTTACTTGTGTATTTTTTCATTTTTTTACCATTTCATTTTGTTATTATTTTTATGTTCTCATTTATTTCATTTAAAAAGTGAATAGATCATTTGAAATATGCTGCACTTAAAACAATGATTGACAAGTAATTATTGGTTATTTGTATTGATAAAAATGAGCTATTATTGAAATAACAGATTTTAGTGTTTCAAGACCGCTCGTATTTTGTTAAAATTTTGCAGTGTTCATCAGATTTAAGGCAGCAGAGAAATTTTGAACGTGATTTATTTACATAGTTTAAAATGGACTCGTGGATAATACACGCAAAAACAAACAGAAGGGAATAATAAATTGAGAGGAATTGATAATGACTAAGCACATACAAACAGCGACGATTACAGCGGGTGTGCAGAGGAGAGAGTGTGTATAGATAAAACAGAGAGAGAGAGAGCATAGAAAGAAAGGCTGTTTCAAGTACAGGACACAAGTACCAATCAATTATTAACCGATTTGTCGTGATAAAACGCGCCCGGCTAATCCAATCGGGCTGATTCGCGCGAAACAAAATCGGATTACGGGGCGAAATTAAATCAAGCGCCCGCGGGTTTTCGTCGCGGCTAATCAAATTTATAAAGCATTGATTGGGTCCCGGGTGTGTCTCGCAGGGATTGAATTGGGCCGGTCAGACGCGCCGCAATTCCGACGTCAAAGACAGTCAATCAGCTCGTCAGCGCTTCTATATTTGCGACTCACACCAAACAAGACACAGACGACGCTCGTGAGGGGTCGCGCGCTCTCGACCCGACACCTCTTGATTGCAAACAACATGCATATTTTATCTGGCAGTCGCGCGCGGCCTATAACGCGCGTTGTCCATTTCAATTATTTGCCAGCAACATCGCGTCCCTCGATACTTCGCCCTGGTAATGCCAAGCCGATGTTTTAATTGAAATGTAATTCCAATTAAAATGAATCCCTTCGACGCGCAACGCCATCTGTTCGGACAAAATCAAAAGTCACTACACAATGTTTTGTTTGTTTGTTTTTATTTACCAATTATGCATGGTTCATGGGTAAATTCATTTTTTTTTATTTTTGTTCATTAAAGAAATAAAAATAAATTTGAAAATTAGTAGTTAGAAATTCCAGTAGATGAATTTGTTTTAGATGAGAAATTGTATAATCTTTTTGGGGATTTGATATTTGACATAATTCGGATACAATGAAGAGAATAGATTTCGCGTGGAATTTAATTGATTATGTTGATTAAAGTAAATTTGATTAGATATGTCAATCTCGTTTTCATATTACGAGACTGTCTGCGTCTGCTTAGATTCCGTTAATCGAGCCTGATTGAATAACCAAACTCGACAAATTTGTACAGTTCGACGAATAAGAAGAGAATGAAAAAGTTTGACATAATATTGATACAGTATTTAGGTCGTGTGCCTTGCAGTTTTATCAATTCCTAATTAGTTATTATCATTATCGAGATTTTCAGATTACGATTCCGAGAACACCTGCTCGATTAACGAAAAAAGCATTCATTGTAATCATCAAGTTATCAGATGTATCATCGATTGTCATTGATACGACAACACATGCACCGGGCAACAAAAATATGCACATTTTCATTGTCTAACATTTGTTTACATTCTTGTCACACCATTTTTTGTCAAGCTTTTGTTTTTAATCACTTTTTACAATGGACAGCCGTGACTCCCAATCGATCTTTTTTCATCCTTGCATGAGAGAATTATAAAAGCAATTATCGTCACTTAAAAAGAGCGGGCCGTGTTCAGTTTGGTATCAAAAAGAGAAGAGTGCGTTTGAATACCTTTCAAGGCAACGGCGCTTTGAACTATTCAATAAATTCATTTTTACACGCTTTAATTGGAGTTTGCGAACTTCACAGAGACAATTTTTGAGTGCATCTGCGTAATACATCAGCGTTACTTCAGATTCACTGATCAATAATTAATGAGATGCTTTTTTTACCCTTAATGGCATTTAAATGGCACAAATTTGTGCTTTCGTTGCACCTCTCGCTTTTATGACACTGCAATCTTGTGTTTCACATGGCAGTAACGAAGTTTGCTATACCTTTGGCATTAAATGTAAAAGTGCATGTGCTCTTTTTTTTCATTACACCGCCCTTCTGGCAGTCTCGAATAAAGTTTTTACTACGCTTTTTTTTTATACTTCCGTCCGAAAGTCAGGTTAATGAAATTTTAATTAACACGATTTTCTCACGCGACTGAATTTCTGTTGTAAGATTTATCCGAAAAATTTTCGTTCCCTTGGTTGTAAGCGCTTCGTTGTAAGATTGGAGGGCAAACCTTTCGGCGCCTTAAATGAATTTGCATAATTTACAAACGCGAGGCATTACAATAGAAATTATGACGACAATTGCAGATGCTTAAAAGGCGTAGGTCCAAAGTAACAGCTATAATTTCATTCGGCGCTGAAATTGGAGTAACTTTAGGCGTCAGTGGAGAAAGAGAGAGTGGCACTCAAGAGAGAGCTTTTGGTGCAGCTTTTTAATTAGAATCCCTTCGCAGAGATGTGCAATGAAATTACAGCCTATCAAGTTAGGCAAATGTATGTAACCCTTCTCCTTCGCCGAATCGCGCGCCATCTAATTGAAGAAATAAATACGCGAGTGTGAGAGTCTTGCATCCCCATAAGTATAAATTGTCGCCGATAAGACAAGATTGTAATTCACTTTTCGCCATATCACTACGAGGACATCTTTTTGAAACGAACACTAAAACACAAGTGATTTTAGTTCAGACAAATTTCGTACATTTTCAGACTTTTATACATTTATTAAATTAGTATACAAACAAATTAAAAAAAAACATAAATAAAGAAATGATACAAAAGATTGAAAATTTGACGCACTTTGGATCAACTAATCGTTTTTTTCAAAAGTAAAATTAATTTTGCTGTCAGAAAAAAAGTGCGAAACAATTGAAATGGCGGTTCATTTACAAAAACCGTGAACGATGGTAGAGGAATAAAATTGCGTATTACTTCAAATAACAGTCATTGAGAGTGGACAATTCATTAACAAACAAATTGAACGATCATTGGGGGTTAACACCGTATGAATAAAAATCGCGGGAAAGAATAAAAAAGGTTGCGAGTGAACGATGATGATTTGACGCCATCATATTTAATTAGCTCCTCGACAAGCTGTTGTCACCGAAAATGATCGCTCCAAGTGTGCGAGGGTGACGCGGGCGCGCGTGTTAATTGTATTGTAGGCGGTATCAAATATTCCATTAAAATAAAGTGTGAAATGACTGTTTAATATGTCGTGATGACTCGAACACGCGCTCGCGTTTTCGCGAAAGACAATTGGCCGCATAAATTGGTCGGCTGTTTGTGTTTAACTGGACGACACGCTTTTCTTCGTCGGCGTCCGCGCGCGCTCTGCCTGATAAATAATGCAATAAGTAATTACGCCCCGTCATTTGCGCCATTTTTGTTGTTATCCGCGACAATCAATTATGAAAATTTCAACCAAGCCGCATCGGACGTAATTATTACATTCGTTTTAATTAGCCGGGAAATAATACGCGGGAAAATATGAAGCTATTCTATAATTAAATGAATCGTTGATTGAATTAAACCGCTTTTGCTAATTAACAAAGTTATTAGACCAGTTCATGATCTACTCTCTGAAAAAAGTAACATAAAAAAAACAAAGCCAATTTGTTTTAATTTTACAAAATTTTACAAAGCTTTTTTACAATTTGTGTTGAAATTCATCCGCAGCCAAAGTTTTTGTGCTACAGTTGGGTGTCTCGGGATTGATCTCTTAATTACGCCCGATTCCGCGAGAGTTTATTGACTATAGTATTTATGCAAAGTGTTTTCGGAGAAGAAAAAAAAATGGTCTAAGTCTTGGTTCATTGGACTTTTCTTTTACACTCCCCGATGCGTATCTTCGGGTGCTCCATCAGCCCCGGCGGAAAGAAACGTGCGTCGTTAGCGTTATGACTGCGCCATCACCTTAATAGTGCCTTTTTTGCATTATATGAAAATGAAGGACCCGCGAGCAATCATCGCGCTGTTTGCATTTCAATTGGTGCTTTTAATCTTCGAACTTTGTGATGACTTGATTTAAAATTCACGAGAGACTTGTCCTCTGAGAGAGCCGTGAGAAGCAAAATAGACAGAGGAAACTTGAAAAAAGAAAAATCGTTCCATAAGAGTTTTCAAATTTTATTTCCCCGGCGGTAGAATTTTCATGCAGTTATCGAAAAGCGATCGAGGAATAAAAAGAAAAGTCGCGAATGCACTTGTTTTGTTTTGGCTGATCAAGTTTTGTAATGATCGTAAAAAATGGAGCATTCGAAAAATTCGCGACCGGCTACTGGATTATTGCTGACAAATTATTCCCCTTGGTAATTTCATTAGATTTTCACATTTAGTTCTCTCTGTACTCAAAATTATGCTCTATAATAATAGAAGAGCATTTCGTGGAATCTTCGACTTACGATCTTGGGAATATTGCTTTCCTAATTTATCGTTGTCGGTGCATTTTGTACCAGACCGTGGGGAGGGGGTAATAAAACGAATTGATGGAACGATAATCGCGTTTTTGAAGAAAAAAAAAATGCCATAATCTATTTTCAGATAATATTTCTGACAGTAAAAGTAAAACTTCATCGTGAGCTAATGCAAAAGAAACATTTAATTGAGTTTTGGCAAAATTGAAAAGTTTAGTATTACTGAAAAGTTTTGTGAGGTATAAAAAAAAAGGTTCGCATATATACTCATACATTTATACTGTATATATAGATATATAGTAAAGATCGAGTATAAAAATATGCTATACTTAAATATATATTATTTTAATATTCTAAAAATTGTTGATAAATTTTTGTCATTAAACAAGTTAATTATTTTGATGGTGTCATCGAAGGGCACTGAAAAATAATCGATTTTCAAACGTTTATATGAATTTTTCATTATTGAAGATATCGAGATGAAATTTTGTCACTTAAACGGACAGGTTTTATCTAAATGTCCGTCATTCTAGCTTTTACTTATCGTTGATAATTGAATTTATGTCAACGTCGTCATCGACGGACGCTGAAAAAATTTTGAATTGTATACGATAAACATCGATTTTTGGACGTTCGAAACTTTTTCAATATCAAAGATATCGGACTGTAAATTGTTATATTTTGTCGGGTGCATTTTATCTACGGGTACATCATTTTGAAAGCATGTTATTTCCGAAGATACAAAGTGTGCCGAAACCTTTTAAAACATATGACAAACCAACGATGAGAGCTTTTTGTTAAAATGTTCAAAATCGTTGAACCAATTTATGAATATGTTAAAATGTGAATTAAAAAGTTGAATCAGGTAGTTCAAATGTGAGGTGTATATTACAACAATGTTATGGTAATTCTGAGGAACAGTTGCGGTACTGTTTATTCACTCATAGTCACGACTAAGATATCTATATAAATGTGGATCCTAAATTTACATTTCCAGGTTAGATTAACAACAGAGTGCACTGATAATGTATGTGAAAATATAGAGCTCTGCAGCCGGGTAATGAAGTTGCACGGGCAAAAATTTATTCCACCGCTACAACTTGGTGGCGTTTAATTGTTATTTAATTATTGTTAAGTACCTTGGATGGCTTTTTTTTTCTTTTCTATTCTTGTTTTTAATTGTTCATGAATACTGCGCTCTTAACGACGTTATTTTACGGCGCAATTGAGACGGTGCAAAGCAGATGGTACAAGAAAAAATGAGCTACACCTAGGGCATGAACTTGTAAAATCAACCCAAGTCATTTTATTTTGACGGTTGATCAAATATTAAACATCATTTTTCAATTATCCAAGATCAAATACTTTTCACGATTACGAAAAGTATACGTTTGTTTTACACGGTTCCCATAACTTTAGCGCTGCTGAAACATGCACCCCGAGAATCAAATTGGATTCATTTTTATAAAACTGTTCATTCCCAGGAACTTTTTTTTTCAAATAGTACGTGTGTGTTTCGTCTATTTACAAAAAGAGATTAGACAGCTTTTTAATAGAATTACAAAAAAATACACTGCGTACATTTGTTTAAATGATCTTTTTTTACATCCTACCGAATTTTAATTTCGTTTTTCTTTTCATTAAATAACTCATTCCATATAGTCGAAGGTTAGATAAAAAAAACTTGGCAAACTTTAATTTGTGAAGTTCCTTTATTAACACCAGGTTTTAATTATTTTCAAGATAAGAAATAAAGTACAAATTTACAAATTAAATTTAAAACAAAACTTAATAAATTTAAAGTACAAAACCTAATAAATTTCAATTCAACATCATACATGCATGTGCGTTATTGGATGTACCATATTTCACATACATTATCTTTGGATTTTATAAATCAATAAATTAAATAAATAGAACATACGTTCACGCATACATAACGATTTAAAGGTCGGACTAATAAATTGAAAGCGAGAGAGAAAAGAAAAGACTTCTGTTTCTGTTTTCACCTCCAGAGCGATGATTTTGAAGGTGACTTTTGTGCTACCTTGATGGTATACGCTAAAAAATTGACCATCTTTACGTGCCGGCGTAAAATATTTACGACCGTTTTCACGTACATTATAAATGCAAAAAAAGAATGCTAAAACATGCATTAAAGTTATCAAGCTTGACACGCATCGCCTTTAATAGGCAGCCTTCGCGTCCGAATCGACCATGCCCCTAAACCATCACGCCTTCCATTCCACCTATTACTAGCATTATTACTATCAATTCCCCTCCCTCTGCGTTGATTTGCCTTCCGTCCGTCCCAGCAATTACGAAGCCACTATCATCAACGGATTAAAAAAGTCAATCTCCCTACGGGGCTCTCCGGCTAGCTTCTATATTTGACCGTCCAAACATGCCTCTGACTTTTGGCCCCCGAACTAGACGATTGCCCGCAAAATTTGCATCTCGCACCTGCCCCGCGCGTTTTGTTTGGAAACAAATCAGCCAGCAATTTGACGATGTCATCCACGTGTCTTTTCTCGTACAGGACATGGCTCCGCGCCCGAAGCCAGAATGCCTGATCATCCTCTCTCCCCTGTTTTCGAGTCGTGTTGTCGCCGAAATGAGACGTTGGCGCACCTGCTGTATGATTACCGTCTCACGCTGCCGGCTATGCCGTATCCTCGCGATATAATAACGCAAATTCGCCGTGTTACCGGGGGCCCACCTCCTCTCGAGGACTCTATCAAAAGCTTCGCCGAGCTTTCCTCTCCTTTCGCCGTCTAAACATCGCCCTGATTGCCATCCCGTGACTAGTTATAAACTTGCGGTCACCAAATTGGCCATATAAATTATTAACGTCTGGGTCAACTAGCACCTGATTGATGGCCGCGAAAAAAACATTCCGGAGGGGCGTGTGCGGAGCTCGCCGATTGGCCGGCTGTCTCCCCTCCCCTCGCTCGAAGCTGGCTCGAAACTTTTTCGCACGATTTCCTGAAAGGATGCGCCACTTGCATAATTTGGGGTAGATAAGATCATGAGATGTGCAAAAATGGAGTCGTCCGCAAGAAATGGATGGTGTGTCTTAATTGCGAGGGAAGGAATCAGAAGGATGCGCGATGAGTTTTGAATAATGGCAGAGAGGACGGAATTATTTTCTTTGTATCTGCAATTCCAAGCAGTCCTTTGTTTTTTTTTCCTCTCCTCTGTTTTCGAGATCCGATGAAGGCTCGGAGGTCGCGTGATTTATAACGCAATCACTTGATGGTGAGATCTCAATATTTTCGGTTGGATATCCATAGGCGTTCCCTCTAACTCCCTAATATGTATTATTGTGCTTGGACAAACACACTCGGTATAATTGAATAGAGCATCATCGTCAATTAATTTCCGACGAGAATATAATTACATGATTTACAACTATTAATTATTATTGCTGATTAATGAGCGATTATCGATCTGATTAACCTAGTAATTGAATGCAAATTGCATGATTAATCGTCATGAAAGGAACAAATTTCACATAACTGCGAATTTGTTTTAATTTCGTTGAAACGTTTTTTTTTTTTGTTTCATACCCACATTTTTTTGGTAAAAAATATGTGGGTTCACTTTCTATTGACTCGCTCGAAAATGATACATCTTATAAATTGCAATATTAGGAGACTCCCGCAAAAGTGCTTACTAGTAGATAAATCGCTGAAGTTGCTGCCGTAACAAATGCGTCTGAGTCGTTTGGGAGACAGAGTAACAAATGACAGTGATAAAACAGGCATTTTTTTTGGCAACTGTATCATCGGCGGGCGGCTACGTAAAACGATTCCCCCGAAACTCGTGCCGGTGAACGGGAACTGAGCGACTTTGCGAAAAGGCTCTCTCGTCCGCGTCTCGAAGACGAGACGGACGAGTCCCCTGACGCTCACAACTGCGCGGCCCTTGGTCAATACTTGTGATCAATACCTTTGCAGTTTCAAAAGAGTTTGGCGCCAACTTTTCAATCCCTCCGACAAGTCTGTTGACGCTCCTTGCATATCTCGATAACATTTTCCAACTATTTTTCGAGTTTGGACTTTAAAGTATCATGCGCCCTCTTTTCTTTTTTTTTCAGATCCGGGTTCTTTTCTTTATTTTTATTTATTTTCACCTTTTGGTTATTGTTTCTCAATAGAATCCCTTTTGTTTCGAGAGGCTCTCTTGGCTTTTGACGCTGAAGAAAATGGATGTTATTTCAGGCAAGTAGAAGACGAGGATTTGTGTAAACTGCGTGATAGCAGTTGAGGAGGAGATAAAAATCTGCGAGTTCTTTCAGCAACATTTGCGACGAGGGCGTTAGTATTTTGGAAAAAAAAATTGCGAAAAGATGCTATCAACGGCGGGGATTTGTTCTTATAGGCGAGAGGGATCTCGAGGGCACTCCGGATACAATTGATTGTTTATTTTTATAACGTTTGGACGCAATCTATACACGGCGCGATAATCAGCAACCTCTGACTTCTTTATATGGGAATAAATTACAATCACGGGCAAAAATTTATTTCACACTAAGGGCTTTTTTTATCTATAAATTATTACAACTTAATAACAACTTTCAACCAGCTCGGCAGCGCCATCAATCCGCGACTATCAGTGCTATTACGGTGACTTGGAATTACACTTAACTCACTGTAAATCACGTCTGGAAAGGATGCAAAATTACAAAAAAGTACAACTCAAAATATGAATTAAATTTTTCATCTTCTGACTTTTTTTGCAGCTGGCTGACTTTTGTAGACTGACAAAGAAGTAAATCGATCTACTTGAACTGTGCGTTTAAGCTAGAACAATAGTAAATCCAAAACGACATTGCTGACGCGTCGCTGTTTTAGCACTTGTTTGTTGTTTGTAAACAAGACCGTCAATACAGAAGTATTGTGAGTTGCGGACAATTTGATCTTGAAAAACAAACAGCAATTCGGATATACAATTAATCCTTGGCAATTTGATACTGCCAGAAAATGCGACCGAGTTTGCAACCGAATATGGATTTTGTCTCATTTTTATCTGGCGTTTTCACGACGCCAACGGTAATTGGTCAGGTCGATGCTTTTATTCCCTCTCCACTGTCGGTAACCAAACGTCACATTTATAAATATGCGTCATTTATGGTTTGGCCGCAGACTGATGCCAAAAGACAATCCGAAAAGTACTAATACGGGTCTATAAAATGAAATCAAGATGCTATCTCCGGGCCACTGGAACAATTTGTTTGCCAGTTGAACGTTCGCTTTTAGTGGAACCGCGTGTTATTGTGAGGGGAGACAGTAGCTAAGATGACATTTGCTTCCACCCTCTGTTTGCCCGAATCTTTTTACGAGTTCAAAGGCCTATCTCGGCTGTGATCGCTCGACTTAATGATTGTGTGGCTGCCATCGCGATTAATCTCAACGCGAAAGAGTATTGCCATCGATCTGGTACTCATTTCAATGCTTTCGGATTGCGATTTATAAAAAAAAAAGCTGTGCGGCGTTGAAAAATTTGATGACACCCGGGAAGTCATCGTTACGGAACGGAATGCAGTCCGAAAAGTTGTGTTTGCTTTCAGCCGGATGATTTGATTACCGAGGATCAATTAAAATGATGGCGACACGTTATGTTTTTGACGGTTTTTGAGCCTGTATAATTAAAACTCTTTGAGGTGGGTGTTTTCAGTCGGAACTGTGAAAAACAGAGAAATCATTTTTTTTTAATTACGAGTACTCTGCATAAAATAATGTTCTAAAAAACATTTTTTTATCACTTTTTTAAACAGTTGTAGTGTTGAAAAAGTGTTTTGGTACAAAACGTTTTTGTATTCAAAAACATTTTTTCTAGTGTACAAAGAGGAAAAGTACTGAACAAAAGAAAGAGTAATAAACAAACATAAATGGCAAATTAGAAGCTGTAAACACAGATTTTTTAAATTAATGTCTTTCGGAGGGACCCAACGGGATCCATGAAAATCTTTGAAATACACCTTTCCGACTTTGCAGGTTTTTCCGGATTTGCAGGTTAACAAAAATAAAACACGAACGTTTCACCTTTTTTTTTTGTTCAACTCCCAGAAGTAACTTAATTTAACTTCGTAGCCATGATAAAGATATCCCAATTGATTTTATCGGATTTTCTTTGGCAAAGTTAGAATATTTTCGGAATAGCTGCTGGAATGTCACGCTCGTTTCAAAATCGTTCTTGTACTTTTTGACTTAGCTGTCTTGCAAATTTGTGTAGTTTGAAAGTAAACTTTCCAGGATGTTCCATAATTATTGGATTCATTATTTTACAATAATTTTAAGTTACAGTTATTTTAAACTAAAAGTTTACACACAAAAAATAGCCTGAAAAATCTATAATTATACAAAAAGTAGGGTCAACCGGAGTAAGAGTAACACCTTATATTTTATATAAATTAATAAATGCTTCATCAAATTTAATTGTTTATATACGTTCATTTATCAATAACGATTCTGGAGGTTAATTACAAAGATGAAAATTAAGAATGTCAAAAAATTTATTTGATGTGTCACATTTACCTCAAAGTGTCACTTTTACCCCGGTTGACCCGATCTTTTGTAATTAATTTCATTTTTAAATAAGATTCTTCTTCTTCGGTTTAATTGAAATAAAATAAATTTTTGATTCTTCAGTCACTGTAAGAGAATTTATAAAGAGATTCCTTTCTTCAAAGTTCTGATTGCTTCGTCATGCATTTTTCGAGACCCATTACTTTGAATAATTAAACAGTTTTTCTCTTCGAATTTTTTGAATATATTTTCCATTGCATGATTATTAAATCAGCAGTTTAACTGAATAGAGGGAAAAAACAGTTTGAACACGATCTTTCTATTAGAAATTGCATTTTGTCCAAAACCCCGTAATCTCGAATTTACGTCGTTTCAAGGAAATGATAAATCCCTTAATCCATCTGAAGTAAAATTAATTAAAGTCGCTACGTTGAATTCTTCACAAGAGTGACATTTTTAAATCAATTTCTGTTTCGCAGACGGTGCGTCCCTTTTGAGATCATATTTTATTGGCCGACGCGCAAACAAAACTGCGCTTGCCTGTTGATTTTGCATAAAAATAAAAGGTTCAAACTAGAAAAGCGGAAGAAAAAGAGAAATAAGTATGGAAAAAAAAACTTTGATCGTGCGCGCGGTCTGGCTTGTTTCCCCGTAATTGAGTTCTTTCATCGAACCTCAAAAAGTTTATTCACACAACCGCGCTCCTTTTCCGTTCTTCCAATTTCGGTTCGCGAGAACACACTTTTGCCTTGAACGACTTTAATGCATATCCGCTCGAAAATCTTGATGAGTATAAGACGCGCTCCGGTTTTTCTCGAGAGAGATCGCGCACGCACAGTGGCTGGTGTTTTATTTCTCGTCCGCACGCGAAGCCGCAACATCCTGCGGCGCTGCGAAAAAACTTTTCGCCCGAAATGACAAAAGCGCGATTTTTTTTTTGACGACAAAATGACAAACAAAAAACAGAACAAAAACCTGCGAACTGACGTATCGCTTACGTTATACTTCGCGCTCCCGCGATAACACCTGATACGAGTTTAATTTCTTTTTCTATTTTTTTTTATATGCTCGAAACTTTTCGTGCAAGACAAGTGTGCGTGTTTTATACTAAAATGTCGTGTTGTAAAATCAGCTTGTAATATAATTTACATGCAGATATATGTGATTGCAGAATAACCGAAGTCGCATGCGTGCATCTAAATAAAATATTCGTTTTCATTAATACAAATTAATGGGGGCAGAATGTTTATTAAACAATATAAAATATACTGTTTATTCAGCTTCAAAATTATCTCGACAGTGCATCTTGAGGAATGAGGCTTTTAACAATTTACTCGATTTTATATATAAATGAATTTCTTCCATAAGCACTGCTCTGTTATGACGATATTTTTAACTTTTAAATTGGATTTTCATTTGTTCACATCAATTATTCATAACATTGCCATTATACTTTTTACTCGTACAAACAATTTATTGGTTATTTTTCGCAACTTGTTTTATTTCCAATCGTTTATGTAAACATTTCTGGGACAAATAATTACAACAGAAATGTTTAAACAAAGATCCATTCTTTCATTTATTTTTTACTTGTTATACTATAAATTCGAATAAGTGAAGTTCACTCAAAAACAGTGAATATACACGTACAATAAATCCAGAGTCTTCCACCAAAATTTAAAATTTGAAAATTTTCACTTATTTTGAGTCAAAAATACAATTGAATTTTCACTTTTTGCAATTGGTGGAATACTCTAGACTTATTCAAATTTAGACAGTACCATTTGAATTTTGCAAAAGTTACAAATTCCAAATGTAAGAAGGATTATATTACAATTAATATTTGTTATTTGATATTTGATAATTAATACATTTGAACAAATTCATTCTACAAACATTCAAACACATTTCCAGCGAAAAGCTCTCGTCGTTTTAACTATTGCACAAAAGGATTTTCGTATTGATCCAAACAAAAATTTTGTTAAAAAACGTTCATGAAAGAGAAGTTATGAAAAAATAATTTCTGTCAGTCTGCTAAGAAGAAACACATCTATTGTACTTTTAAGTGGAAAACTTTTATAAAACTTACTGCAATATTATTTTTTGAATGCTTTTTTTTTTGTCGCAATGAAAAGTACATGTTTAATATGTTTTTAACTGACTTTAATTAATGAATCTTCATTCCTCTTAAGCTGGTTTTCACTTAAACTTGTAATTCATTTAAAATGCAAAAATGGTAAACAAAGCTCGTTACACGACGCTAACTCATAACAAGAACGATCGAACAAATTAACTTCATATCTCAGCTTAATTTTTTTTATTTAATCACCTACTTCTCTACCTTGTCACAATTACTGAAACGAATAGCTTACATTAAAGAAGAAAACTCGGAAAATATAATTCAACGCGAAACACATAAATGGCAAATAAAATTCAAAATGAAAATCTCGTAAAACGAAGTGCAAAACAATTACTTGATTTACCTTTCTTTTTCTTCTTCTTGTGTTGATCAAACGAATATCTGCAAATTCAAGATATTACTTTCCCTTTCCCCGATAATAAATTCACGTCAGAGAGTTGTGAATACATAATTTGATACTCGAAATAGAACGAAATATTCGCGAAAACTCTTGTAACATCTAATACCCATCTTTCACTCCACTCTGAAGAAGACAAAAGAAAAGTTGTTTAGCGAACCTTTTATCGGAATATATTCTCTTCCGTTATTTTGCTCACTTCTTTTTATTCTCTCTTTCGTTTCGCATTGTTCATTTTTTCTTCGCAGCGAGCGATTACGCGGCCTTCTTGCTTCGTTCTATATTTACCTTTCGCATAACGAACAACAGGCAAATTCACAAAGGTGTATTTTATTTTCGTCAGTTTCATGTGATTCATTCGAAATGAATAAGAGACAGCAAAGAAAGACGAAACGTTAGAAGGTAGGAAGGGAGAAAAAAAAGAGCAAGAGAAACACAACACGCGGGTTATTCCGAGACGAGTGGCTTTTAGCATACATCACACTTTAATGACATAACTCTAATTGAATCGCTATTTTTAGGTCATGGTGTTTTTCATTTACCGAGCCAAAACTGCCTTCGTTTAAGTGATTCCGTTCAACGCAATGTCAGAAAAGATTTATTTTATTAACACTTAACGAAATACTTTTTATTCTCCGTTACGCTGCACTTTTACAAGCCAATACAAATAAAATTCGTATTTATTTTTGCGAAATTTAGATTGTGATCGAAATTGAAAAATGTTTGATATAGATTAATTACGTAAAAATTAGTCAAGCTAAAACTATTTTATTCTGAGAGAATACAAAAAGGTACACCCTGACCGATATTCAATTTATTTTTATAAATCCTCTACTTACTTCATTTAGATAGAATATTGTCAGGTCAAATTCACGAATTTTGATGAAAAATAGATTTTAATTAAATGGCCGATTTTGGAGCCAGGATATTGACAACATTCAAATTTGTTACTTCTACCTATTTTCATCTGCGAATGTAAATTTTTGAGTAATTTTTGAAAGTCGATATCTGTCAGTGAAAAAATTAACTAGAAAATTGGAGCTGATTACTTTTTAAT
This sequence comes from Trissolcus japonicus, assembly GCA_030522925.1. Classification (NCBI taxonomy): domain Eukaryota; kingdom Metazoa; phylum Arthropoda; class Insecta; order Hymenoptera; family Scelionidae; genus Trissolcus; species Trissolcus japonicus. The sequence continues at coordinate 18,376 of JAPYZS010000170.1, read as the reverse complement.
TGAAGTAAGTCAGAATATGAAAAATTTGAATTAATACCCGCATTTGTGTTCGTGAGATGTGATGAAAATGTGTTTCTTTTCAGAAGGTAATTTTTTGTCAATATCAAAAAGGTAAAAATGAGATCATTTGGTAGAGGTGGGTCAGTCAATTGTGGCGACGAGCCGCAGGATTTACGCAATTCCAGCCGACCGAAGTATATAAGCTCCTACGAAACTTCCTGATTGCCAGTCAGCCCGTGTGTAATCGCGTCCGGGTCGTCTCCGACCCTCTCAACCTGTTCTTGGTTCGCGCGCATACCAATCGCGTATAGGTATTCAGCTGTCCTAATTGATTTAATTAACGACGTTCCGCAATTGCCACGTAGTACCAATTATCCCCGACACCTCGCATTTTCCACCGGCCATGCTGTATGATAGGTTCGCCACATTGGAATATGTTCCTCGGCGCTGCAGACAACTTTAGACCTATCCTTCAACTGCATTTGCAACTGTAAAATATAAGAAAAATATGTTATTGCAAATGTATGCACTTTGGAAACTAACTCTGTCTTAAATTAAGACACTTACGAAATTTTAAAGACAACTTTTTTAATATTTTAATTTTTCTGAAAAAATTTAGAGAAAACTTGCAACAAAAATACCTGCTTAAAAGCATGAATGGATTTTGTGTAACTTTTCTATCAAAGCAAAGTGGAAAAGAAAAAAGAAACGTTTATTGCATTGGAAAAATGAACGCTGTTTGAAATACTGATTGGCTGCATTGATGGAATCATTGTATTTGTTATTTCGACTGGCGGTGCATCAATAAGCCGACTCGGTAATCTACTGTTTATTCGCAGAACAATTCATCGTACGATGCCAATACAATTTTAAGTCGCTGGGCGCGTCGGGCGAACTGATTTGCCATGCGTCAAGAAAAACGTTATCCCGTTACTACACAATTTCCGAGACACTTTGCCGGGGCTTTTCAAACGTAACGTTTTTTCTCTTTGATGAATAAATACCTTTTTATGGCCAAACAGAAGTGAATTTGTTGTTTCAAATATCAGAGACGCCATTCTGCGCGTAATTCAATATTAAAGATAAAAGAGCGAGCATAAATATTTTAATCAATGTAAAAATTCTTTGTTGCTGAATAAACCAACGAGGTGTTGCTTTTTTTTTTGTTAGCCTGCGTCAAATAAAATCAAATAAAAATAGCCGTTCGAAAATGGCGTAAAAAACCTCTTGTTTGAACGCGAGAGTTTGTTAAAAGTGACGCGCATGCGACGATATTTTTTATCAGAGCGTTTTTCTTCGCTCGAGTGTAGGATCGTCACGGGAACGCTGTTAAATAATAAAGCAACGAAATGCGAGACTTAACTATTTAAAAGAGCAGCGACGACTTAGACAATGACAAATTTTGCGATGTAAATCCGCTTTACAGAACGTAACACGGATCTTATTTAAGTGAATACGACCGATGACGATGGAAAAGCAAGCAATTTATCTGAATAATCGATAGCGAGCTTTTATCGGGAGTGATCGTACGAGTGATGTTTCGAGAAGTATTGAATTGGGGCCACGCTTCCTCAGTCTTGTCGCTTTAGACTGTCTTTAATTTTTTACAACCTCTTAGTAGTTTGAATTTGTTACTCGGAATTAAACATCAATTCGGTCGAAATTGTTTTTGAAAACCAATAATGCAATTTTATTCAAGAAAAAATATTGACATAACTCAATTGCAAAAAAGAAAAGATGATACTGATAAAAATAATTGTTCTCTCTCTTTCAGAATCTCCTCCGGCAGAAGGTCGCAGCTTCACCCCGAAAGGTAAAATCATAAATTTACACCCCATAAAACATACGGTACATAAAGAATGTAAAAATTCCCGCAGACACTCGGGCGCATATTGACCATAAATATATGACCCGATGCGGATTTTAGATTATAATTCCCGAACGTTCGATATGGATTTTTAAAACCCCTTAGCATATCAATGGTAATGTTCTCGTGATATAAAACGATTTACGGCTCCGTTTCACTTCACCCATGTTGAAACTCTAGATCTCCGCAAAGTCATCCGACTTGCGAATGACCAATTGGCCGAAATTATGGAAATTATTTTGCATTTGTATTCAGTCTGAGAGTATAATTGGCCGGGCCGCGTTAATTCTCGAATTCGCTCGGAGTAACGAGTCGTGGGGAAAATGGACTCGGGATTGAGTTTCTTATTGGAATGATATCTTTGCTATTGGTATGCCTGGCCATATCTATTTTCCTAAACAAAGTAAATGAAGTTATCATTCTGGTTATCAGTTCTGATTAGTTAGAAAATTTAATTTTGAAGTTAGTTTTACTTTTTATGTTTTTCATAAGTCATTCAGATAATTTGAGTGTAACGTTATAGAGCAGGGGCAGGTTGGGTAATTGGGACACTTGAGTAACATGTCCAAAATTGTTTTTTAATTATTTTAATCTTGAATTAAAATTTTTTTAATAGATTTTTGAAATAGTAAATTTATTGGAGTTACAGAATTACACCACATGTCACAATTAGCCTAAAAAATGGTTTGATGATTTTTAATTAATAAACGTTTGAGATATTTCCTGAGATTCTGAAGCCATTATTGAGGAAGTGAAATTTGCCAGGTCATTGCCTTATCAGTGCCCCGATTGAGTTTCTCCTTGACTGTCTGTTGTGCAATCATAGTCGAATGCATCCACAAACATGAACCGAGTATGGCCGAGACATACATGCAAGCTCGACATACTATGATCCAACACGTAGTAAGCAGCGCCGAGTGCAGATTGGCCTGTTTAATCACTGGTTAGGAGCGAGCGGGGACCTTCGAGGGCAATCAGCCTGTTTATATTTGCTCGAAGCTTTACGCCGGCTTGGCTGCAACTTTGCCCCGGGCTAGCGTCGCAGATAGTTCTTCTCATCGAGAGTCGCAGAATCTAATAAGTATCCCGAAGGCGAAGCCTCGTATGACGGTAACTTGTATGACAAACGTTCTTACATGTGGGCTCTCTCTCTCCGCTGCTTGTGATCAAGATTTTAATCTGCTCCCGGTAGCCATCTTTGCGTTTATCACCGAGGAAACTCCTCGCGCCCTCAGGCCCAGCCGTTCCTATCTTTCATCTTTGGCACAGTCAAATTGATGAGCTTTGTTTTCTTTCGCTTTGCGATGAACATTGCAAATCAACGTCCCAAGCAGGTTCGATTCATGTTTACAGTTGGTACAGATGACTTTGTGTACACTCGAGATTGTTTCCTCTTTTTTTAGATTAAAATTTTTTTATTTATTTTTTCATTGTTTTAATTGTAAGAGAATGAGAAACATAACGAAATTGTTATTAATTTGAAGGTATTCTTTCAAATCCACTGTATCCAATCAAGAGGCAATAATTATCGTGAATAATGTGTTAGTGATTCGTTTAATTACTCTCGTGCAAACTTGACTAATCCCAATAATTCATAATGTAAACCCTCTTAAAATTGACAATGCCTGAATATACTTGTATAACAAATTTCATGTGCGGCGTGTAATTGAGGATGCGTGTAACAGCGTTACAAGTACCGCATAGGTCAAACATTAAGTTCAATTTGAGTTATTAGTAAACTATAATGTAACGTAAATGACATGCCGAAACTAATTTTGTGACACGTTAATTTCAATCAGTCAATTCAAAAATACTGCATTTTTATTTCAAATAGCTGTCAATTCAATTTGCTGTTAAAATCATCAGTCCATCAATTATTTATTTATATACATTGTACACACAAATTAGAACACTAGTGAAGATTCTTGATTATGCAATCATTACAACGTTATAGTAAAACTAGCTGTTTGCATAATCAATCGTTCTAACGCAATTAATAATTATTAATTAAAGACAGTTACACTGCGCGGTCGTGGATCAGCGAGACCCGCGAACTTCTCGATGACAATTTTGCCGCATGAGTTTGTGTAAACTAGTTTGTTGTGGTTGAATGCGCCGGTTTTCCTTTGTTCAAGAATCGGCTCGGTTCTGTGAACAGCGTTTGATATTCAACCATGTCGCGGTCGTTGATATAATTAAATCTCATAAACTTCAAAGGCAGTTGTTATCCCTCGAGGTTAACCAGTAGTCTCAAGTAACTTCTGATTTTGACAATAACAAGCATCACAACATTTCACTGTGCGCTCGGCTATGCAAACAATTAACATTTGTCATATTGTATCTTGATTTTCGGACGCTCTACAACATTGCGATTATAACGCATCATTGATCAAACACGTATCTTGTCCGTCGGACGGATGTGATATAGAAACCGACGAACGAATGGGTCGCTGAAATGTAAAATGAAAACAAAAAAATTGTAAAACATATGAATACAAGAACAAAGTCGTGCGCTGGTGAACTGAACATTTTTTACAGTAATTTGATTTCTGTTAGCGCGCGGTAATAGAAATAATAAATGTTGATTCGCTGAATGCAATAATATGATTGAATGAATAATGCACCGATCGACAATCACAATTCGAACGAAAAATTTTGTTTACTCGCGAGTTCCAATTTGCGAGGTACGTGTGTGTTGTTTACTCAAGTTTCAGACGATTTCTGAGAAAAGAATAAAATAGTAATGCGTTGCGAACTTTTGAGTTCATTAAGATTTCATGCTAAAACAGCAAACATTTCGGAGAATCAAGCAAAAGTTATCGCGAAACTTTTTCTGAAAACAGACGTGGAAATGTCTTGATAAGAAACAGCGAGAGGAAATATAACTTTTCATTTTCGACAAAATAAATGGTTCATAAAATGCGACATGCATTTTGAATCGGCTCTGTCCTTTTCACGTTATTTCGTAAAAATTGTGTTCAACTAAAAAATTAAAATGTAATGATCGTAATAATGTAACAAAATTTTCTCAACGTAACTGTACAGTTCAAAAATTTCAACGAAGTGTTTATACAAGTATATAGTTATTCTGAGCGCACAATATGCATCATCATGATTTATTCAAATAAAATGTACAGCGATATATTAAAAGGGTTTTTCGTACATTACGATGAGAATTTTGCTTTATGATAAAATGTAAAATCAAACATCTGTTTCGGTTTTAATTAAGCTGTTACGAAAATATTTTGCATGTTTCATTAACCCAAATTTCAGGTTATATTAAAATTTGCGCTTCAAACTATTCTCTTGATGGATTGAAAATTGACAGAAATTGATTCGACAAAAGATCTTTTGGACAATTTCCATGACATTTCAAAGGTTATTATGAAACATAAAATTATGGGACAAAAAATTAAAAAAAACTTGAATTAAAATAATATCGTTTTATTATTTCGTCTATTATTCAAAATCCATTCTACTGGAAATGAAAAAAAAAATGTTTTTTCTTAGCTTTCAAAACAAAGCAATGAATAATTGCTTATCTGCGAAACTTTAATTACACTTGTGGGCACGCACACGTGGGCCATAAATTAGACGCAAGGCGGGGATCTTGGGGATGAAATTTTTGGAAAAGTCATGAGACAAAAACGAGCCATTGAGTTGCGTTTGTGTTTGCGTGGGGGTCTCGGTCGGAAACACGGCAGCCAATTGTTAGCATAACAATGCTTCATACGGCGCAAAGATAAACAGGAGGAATAAGAGGCGCGGCGGCGAAAATGAAAAGAGGAAGAGGCAGCGGAGTTTATCCCATTTACACCTGATAACGTATCGCATGCATGTAGTCTTAATTGGATTGGAGTTTACACGAGAGAAATGCATTATATAACCGCTTCCATTTTCCCGTGGGGTTAGTACCCTGACGCACACTTGTTATCTGGCTAGAAATAACAAGCCACACATCCAGGTCTGAATAATTAGACTAACATGAGACGCGGACTTCATTGCTAAACTCAGAAGTCTCCTCCTAAGTTAGACCATGCCTCCTGTGACAAATACACAACCGGGATGGCTTTTGCTTTATTCCTCTACGTTATTCAACTTCAACGCCCCCTATTGATTGATTGTTTTTATCCAACTGTATGCATATTTCATTCGGTTTATTTCAACCACTCTATGAATTATGCAAAATTTGGTTTTCAAGGAAATCTTGAAACTCAGTTGGAAAAAAATTCAATTTTTCAAATACCACTTGGTTTAGAATTATTTTATGCAAATTTGTGCATAAGACATTTAAAATGTTTAACACATAAAAATTTTGTCTGTAAAAAAATGATAACTATCAAGTTTTGATTCTGATTAGAAGAAATTGACATGTGTACGAAAGTTCTCGTTGCGAGAATTTACATTGTTTTTTTTTTTTGTTTCGTGCAAAACTTTTTATCTGACCAACATTGTCATCGCGCGCGGTCAAATTGCCAGTAATTTATTCGCTTTTCGTTTTTGCATGTACATATACGGCCTGTCCGAATCTTCTTCTGGCAAAAGTTCTGGTTGGAAATGTCTATTGTTTTTGACAGATATACATTCCGTTTTGGCACGATGTACACACTTTGGCCTAGTTTTCGTGGTTTTCGTTTCGTTGTGCATGCTTGGATGTGTATAGCCGCGAAATGTACACGTGGCTGTCATAGATAGCGGAATGACGAGGGCGAGAAGGAGAAAGAGAGAATGAAGAGGGTTTCACAGAAATTCACTCGTACCATCAGCCAGTAGCTCAAAACTCCGAACCGACTTGACTGCATCGTTCGCAAAGTGGAATTCTATTTCGAATCCTTCAGCGGCGGTATAAACTCAAGACTTGAACTTGTGGACTTTGCGTCGTTATTCCATGGCGTGATATGAGATTGAGTCGCTCGCAATGCGCATAATTAAAGCGAACGGTTTAGCCGGCGTTAAAAGGATTCGCTGATTTATTGTGGCCGATTCGAAATTAATTTATCGCGTAACGTTAATTAAAGACGGCCTCTCATTCGCGTGAGCAGTATACAAGCCTATGTATAAGCAGATTGCCGCGAGATCATTCGTTTCACCCTTTTTCAATTAAAAAGTTTTACGAAAATTAGATATACGATACTTTCGATGAAACATTCTGTTAACACTCATTATAATGGACGATGCGCGTTCCATAAGAGTGAGAGAGAGAGTGAAAAAAGAAAAAGTTATTTATTGAAAATTTCTTGTAATTGAATACTTCTCGGTTGATCAACACCAACAATCTTTCAAACTGTTTTTTTTTGCTTGCAAAACTTTTTTTTAACATTATCAGAAAAATTGCGCTGCTATACACTTAAAATGTGATATCGCTATCACACTGCACATATCTTATAATTATTTTATTACATAATTTCATGAAAAGTGCGCCTGACATGCAATCTTAATTCAAATTATTGTTTCATTATTTTGACGATTTTTTAAAAATTTGACGATTTGAAAGAAAACAAACAAACAAACACAAAAGAAAGTAGAGAAAGTGACCTGAGCAATTAACCTCTCGAGTTTGTTCGTGACTTAACCTCAAATGTGCGAGGTGCAATTTAAATTCCATCGCGGAGACTCGGAGAAACAATCGCGTTAACTCGATTTATTGTCAAATCAATTATTCATGCAAAGGAACAAGTAATTGGATACGTCGGGCGTTCGCACAAATTATGGGTCTCAAATTTCGAGGCGCAATAACTCGACGAATGATTCGCGTGTAATGACGGAGGGATGAGAGGGCATACGCGAAAGTTGGGCCACAACGCTTTAGCACGTAGTTAAAAATATTTATTCAATTCGACGGTAATATGATTGCTCGCACAATGTATTGGCCTGATATATTTTGAATTACGATCCTTTCAGGGGCTTTTTCATCGGCCCGTTTCTCTATTCCGTTCGCCAACGATTCTCGTAAATCAGAGCCAACTGCGTCAGATAACGTCTATTTTCTTGTAGAAAAGCACGGTAATGACTAACGGTCTATTCAGGTCTTCCGTGGATTAAGGTAGGATTTGTCGATTAATTCAACGTTTCAATTTAGATTCAACAAAGGCCCGCCGACGCTCAAAGTGCGCCAAAGAAAGCCCCGGCAAAATATGTAAATGACATTAAATTATTTCGGATAAAAAAATGTGTACATTCCACCAACGTTAAATTGTCTTTTGAAATATAAATTCCAGGATAATAACTGCTACGGGATTTCTTCGAGCTGGAAAAAATTTGCCTCTCAAGAGACACTGCGCGATAGACCTTACGCGTGTATCATATTTTTCATCGTCACTTTTATATTTATTTATTTTTATCTTTTCTTTTTTCGTTGTCGTGCAAAACTCTTTTCGCCCTTTTGAATTAAGATCTTGAAGATTAATCCGATATGATGGTTCGGCTCTTTCTGATTTGTCGCGAAAGTACACGTTGCATGCGAATTCATGTCGCGAGCAACAGCAATACTAAGTGATTCATTAAATTTCGAACAACGTCAGACGGCGCTCTATAAATTGTTAGAAAATATGCGGAAACACACGGCGCGTTGTTTGCAACAATGGATGTACTTGATGGCGTTCGGTGTATTACCGTGGCTCTTGGTTCGAGCATAACGCACAGTTACATCTTTGTTAGCAGTTGTGATTGCACTGTTTGAGTCCTCGCTTAGTTATGTCTCCTGCATGCCGTGTCTCGAGCGAGCAGAATTGCTTTGTTAGTTTGTGTTTATCGCCAAGTAACGACGACCCGTATTGACGTGCCATCCCGCTCGTTCCTTTTACCATAAGCTCCGCTGTCTGTCATTCGCTCCAACTATCTTCTCTCTATTTACATGGCACTGCTCTTCCATGTCATTTTCGTATGTCGTTGCGTATTCAACTCAAATGAAATCGGATATTTTTCTTACGTTTTTCCTCTTCCGACCTAATTTTTCTTCGCATCAAATTTTCTTTTCAAACGCGCTTGAAAGCCATTCGCATTACAAATTTCCGAACTGCGACGGTCTATTTTTTTTATTCCTACAGCATCAAATTTCCTGTGAATCGCAAAAAAATTATTATTTCATTCGAGATGATTTTACGATTTCTTTAATTCATAATTAATAAGTCAATTTAATTATGGGGCATAAAAATATATGACACTACTAAAATTGTTGTGTTTTTTGTAATTGTGGTATGGTACAAAAAAAATTTATTCAACTCACAAATAAATTTTTTCATCCGAAAATTCATCTGCAAACGATGAAAATAATTTGAATATTACTTGTAATTGAAAAATTGTCCTGCCTGTCCAAAATTGATGAATATTGAAATTTGATGAATGGATGTTTTTTTTTTTCGTTCCATTCTGTTTTGTACTCGAGTTTTGTATCACCAAGCGGAATCAAATTGAATGTTAACTAAGCGCATTACGTTGATTAATATTTCAAACGAATCTGTTTCATTTGCATGCAAAATAAATATAGAAAAGATGAATGAACCGAGATTATAAGTTTTAAATTGCAGCGAAGTAGCGAAGGAATGTAGATTCAACGTTGATACACCGAAATGAAAATGAGGTGTCATCAAAAGCTTGATCACGCCACTCGATTCATCACGTCCCATGCAGTTAATATCTGCGACGCTTTCAATCCAGCGGTCCCATTTAATTGAGATTATAGCTGCTGATAAAAAGTTCCACCAGAGAAACGAGATCTTTCGATTCAAATCGCATTGTTATGGCTTATCAATTCTAACAGTTGGTTTTTATGAACTTTCCAACTTGAGAAATAAAGGTTCGAAGTAACACATATCGGAGTACCATCGGACTGAATTAAAATTGAAATGTGTCGATTCGCATTAGCAGCGTGGCAGTCGGCGTTGATTTTAATTGCGCGTTTTGCCTTTCATCTATACTGTTTAATTTGATGCTAATTAAATTTATCAAACAGCGAGTCTTTTATGAATAAAACTCTTTACCTGCTGAGATAAAATAACTGCTAACGTAGTGATTTCTAATTAAACAAAATCCCGACGAGTGCTCGCGCGTCTGTTTGCAAAATCGTGCGCGCTCGCACGGCCGGTCAATAATAATTCTCGTTTTTCAAACAAGAACTAGATTTTCAGACGAAGTATTGCGGATATCATATGTCTGCGATCAGAAACGTATTACTCTGCCTCCTTATCTGCACTCGAACTCTCACAGGCGCTTCCAAGAACAGAGAGGAGAGGCGGCCATAAGCAGCCCTGCCAAGTTCTTATGCTCCGTTGGCAATCGAGCAAACAAGACCATCTGAAACCGCGCCCTCTCATCCGTAAATCGAATTTCAAAAATCAGCGCGTCCACTTTTTCAGTGACAACCGTCGAGCCATTTTTTCGCGCTCTGAATCAATCTTCGTAGCGGACAGCCTTGTCGTATGGACAGTTTACAATTACCATACGTCTTGGCCGTACCATAACTTGGTCGGGAGCGCCACCGTTCGCTCGTCGTAATTAAAATCACCGATCGTTGCGAAAACAGGCATGAATCATTTTCCCTCGCCGATCTGTCTAACTAGGAGCGAAATATGTCATCCGCTGTGCCGCATACCTCTGCCGGTTCATCGGAATCTGATTGACGGGTAATAACGCCCGATTGCATACACGCTATCAAAAGTATACGACCATGCCAAGGTCTAATCGGAGACGCGGATTTTGACGGGTCTCTAGCAACCCCCCAGAGATCGCGATACCATTATAGAAATATGGCTCTTTGTAATCAATCATTACGGTGAATATTCATTATGCTCATCGTTATTTCGCTGGTACAAATTTTGATCGGCCTGTATTATGAATGTGACCAGGAAATCAAAAATTAGGGACCCGATGAAGATCTCATTTTTGTTATTTTTGGTAATTCTAATCAGGACCAAATAAAATGTTTGAGTATCAATTACAGTGAAATATTTTTATAAATTTGAAATAATTAGAATTTAAAAATAATGCCTTCTTGATGGTAATTGTAGTTTTTTATGCTTATCAAATTAAATAATAACTGATCGATAAAAAGTTTCCAGTTGGACGAATAATGAATAATAATTGAAAAATTAATTTTATCATCCGTTGATTTGCAATGTTGCAATTCAAGTTGATAATGAATAATCAATTTATTAAATTTTTATTATTGCCATTTTATAAAATAATTTGTATATGAAATATAAGTAGAAATATAAATTTACAGTATACATTGTGTAAAATTTATATTACTTTTAATTGATTGAGCGATTGAGTGATTGAGAGATTGAACGTTTTATTCTATCAAAATACTGTTCATTTGAAAGAAATTTACTCTGAATAATATTTATGACGGATCTTAAAATCAGATTGCTTGAGTATAAGGATAGACAAAATTTCATAAAAATCTCGGTTTCAGGTACAAAGTTTCTCAAATACAGAGACTGTCAGAAAAGATTTTTTGCATGCAGTGTGCACGTCAACACGTCAAATTTCTAATGGGGTTCGATTGCCGCGTGTAGAAGATTCATTGTGCCCTGGCACAACAACAGGAATGTTTCTTTGTGGACGTGCGATTCGGAATGTGCACCCGGCACTGAATGACTACGAGTCGCTGAATGATGCCCGGTTGTTTGGTTTCTCGTTGTCGCTTTCTGCGCGCGACCTGTGAGCAAACGAGCTGTTAAATAACTTGGGCAATTATTTGATGTGACCGACGACACCCTCTGCGAGTAATGAGGCGACGTTTTTCGGCCCTCGGTGGCTCTGGTTCGCGTCGGTATAATGTTTGCAAAAGACCGAATACGGGTCGCGCGGTCGATTCGAAAGGCTCGATCAAATTTTGGATGGGACTCGGCCAAATTGCGTCTGTTGTTTTATGTATTTGCTACCCGGCTTCTGGTAAACGCTCTACCGTTGATTTATTTATGAGATCCGCTCTTCTATTCTGATTTGGATTCCCCCGATCTCTCGAAAAAGGAAAAATAGCTCGTCCTCAATAATTGATTTGTAAAATGCTAATTTTAAGTCGACCGACGCTTATCGGTCCATCAGAGTCGTCCGGCGGTTTATGATCAGAACTCATTTGCGTAAGAGATAGAAACCTGTTCGCAAAATAATTGTTGTCCCGAAAAACCAACAAGATGCGAATTTCGTTCGCCTCTTAGATAAGCAATCTCCGTGCAAAAAAGTTGCGAGGTCTCGTTTCCATCGGCATTACCGCGGCATTGAAAATTTGCCCGAAAAACTCAAGTCATCAGGTTATCTAACGATAAAACTTGTTTCTTGCGAATTCCAGGCGTCTTTTAATATGTGATGCAGCTGAGAGAGGAGGGACAAAAAAAGGCAACACCAACGATCGTCAAACAGGTTCTCTCGAGTCATAACGTATTTACACTCGAGATATGAGCAATTAAAGCTGCCTGTGAAACTAATACTTTGCCATCAAGAAGATGGCGCTAAATTGCCATTTTCTCGCAGTTCCTCATCGTTTCAACGTAGGTGGCTTTCCTCATTCTTTCCCATTCCGTTCAACTAGCGAATTTAAATAAATTAGATGCAAATTCTGACGAGGCTTTCCTTCAGACAACTGAAGAGAAGATATTTTCTAGTTTTACTCAAATACAATTATTAACTTTTTACACTGCAAAACATTAACATACCAAAAATTGAAAAAATAAATATCTCAAAAGTGTCTACATTTGAGACATTTATGAATCATAAATTGAGACACTAAAGTCTCAATTTAATAAGTCTGTTGGTAACATGAAATAAAAATTGCCCAAAAAGTGACTTAATTTGAGACACCATGTCTTTTTACGTGGTGTCTGAGAATTTGGTAATTCAATCCCGAATCATTTTATCAGCCATCATATATCAGGATTGAAAATAAGCGGTTAGGTCTGGTACGTTGTGGTACAACGCACTTGCCACTTTCGGGCAAACATTGTGGGCACAAAGTCATTGAACGAGATGGAAATTTTGAGGGGCGTTTGTCGTGATCGGTCAAATGGTCGGTAATTGCCGCTGTGCCGGGGCAATCTCAATTTTCGTGTCGCGCGTATGGATGCAAATGCGCTTCATTAGAGTATCGCTGTTGAGACGTGGAGCGAATGTCTGCTTACTTAGTTGGCCCTCGGGATACGAGGCACGACTATGCGCCAATTAAGACGAGGCCAATTGCGTGCTCGGCAACGATCGAAAAGAACGACCGCGAAAAAGACGTCGACGGACATCAACCCGAGCGATTGATATTAGCATACCAGCCATGACGATATCTCGCGTGTACCATCATATTAAATGTCTCCTTGGCTGACGCGCAAGACGTCTCGCAACCAGTTGATGCTAATCGCCGTTAGACCGCTCGGTGTCTCGCGACGTGAAGGTGCAGCCTGCCTGATGGATGACGAATGCCGCTGGAAACCCGGGAAAAATCCATGGTACCGTAATCGTTGGGCGTAAAACGCATTTTGTTGCATTGCATGTGCAATGATCTTGTTTTTTTATTTATTTATTTTTTTTTTGGCAGATTTGAATTTTAATTGTGGCTTGTCATACCTTGGTATGTGAAATCATGATTTAGCGTAACAGGGTTTTACACTCCCTTGTTGACATTTTTGAAAAGTGCCACTTTCGATAATGATTCGACAGAAATTTATGAATTTTTAAAAGGAGATTTTTTTTCGTCATTTTTGCTAGATGAAAAAACTTTTTGACAATGATCAAAAATGATTATACTCAATCACTTTTAATATGGTTGAACAAAAAAATATCGTATAATTGGACTTTTAGGAAAGATAATCATTCAAAAAATAAAGGATCGTTTGAAAAAGGATCTGTCATGGTCTGGCGACGTAACGCATATGCATGACATACGCCCGGAAAAATAATTTATGTAAAAGTTTCAGCATTTTTGAAAAGAGAATCTATCACGTAACGTGTATCATGCAACGCTCTGTTTTTCGCTGTCAATAACACATTTCTATACTTTATATACGCGCAATGGGTGTTTGCTGTTATTTAAATAGTGTACCTCTTCCATCATTTTCAATTTTTATACGAAAATGTTGACTTTCGAGCACCCAGGTGACGCTTTCATCAACCATTACACTTTGCGAGCAGAAAAACACGGTTTTCTTTACTACTTTCTTTTTGTTTTCATTTTGTTGTTTTTTTTTTCTTGTCGCAATAATTAGTTTGGGCGTGTCACACCATGGAGATCATTTTCAACGGAATTCAATTTCAGTCATTTGCTCGTTTCCACGTTCGTTGTATGGTTTATTCATCAATGTCAGACGAAAAATATTTTATTTCTATTTTCTGGCGTTCATATACTGGTCCAAACAAAAAACGCAACATTTTATATGTAATTCTTATGGGAAGTGTTGCATTTTTTATTTTTACCAGTTTATATAGATTAATGCATCAAAAAGGATTCATCTGATTAAATAACAGATTCGTGCATCGTATTCAATGTACATATAAAATGTTCTTATAAAAATTGTTCATGAGAAATTGATGTACAACAATTGGCACATATATTAGCGAACGAATTTGTGTATCTATAAATGAGAACCAAATTTTTGTATTCCATCTCTGTTGGAACATCTGTTTATAACCGGTCTATTAATTTTTATAATCCTAGCAATTGACTTTTTTCTTCGTTCGAAACGTTATATTGTATTTGCGATTCGCGAGGACGATCTTTTGATCTCGGTTATTTGCTGATATTTAGACAAATTGGTCGTTTTCTAGATCGCTAATATTGGGTTCGCCTGGCACACTGAAAATTCAATTACGAGGATGGTTTCCGCTTGGAAATCAAAGAGCACCGTATATTTCGCTTGTCCGCATAAAGGGACGCGGACTTCTCAGTTCCAATAAATGCTCTACTCAGGACTTCCAACAATGGAGTTCCGATATCTTGCAGCGTGTATTGCCGCGCTAACAAATTGTCAATACGTTTCAGATCGAGTCTCTTATTTTTGCCTCGCCCATTCCTTCTCCTGAGTTCTCCACTCAAACTTCGCAAATTCGAAGGCTACACGTTTAATTGTCCCGGTAACTTCAATATGGTCTCATAAATACTGCCATCATGAGGCTCCAAGTTTTGTCTCCGAACTTACACCTGCAAACAACTCAGTTTGATATCATCATGTAAATTGGGTCGCAGCGAGCTGTTAAGATTAATTAAATATCGCCGACAAATGGGATTCTGCGCTGTGCTTTCTCACTCTTTCGCTTTCTCTGTCTCTGTCACTCTCTTTCGCTTTGCGAAATCATATTTCAATTGATTACATTAATTTTTGATTAAAATGACGAGATCATAATGGAAGTATATTTTATTATCAAATAAATTGTAATTCAAATTGGCTTGCATTCAATTTACAGAGGCTCTCTCGGTGAATATAATGAAAAAAGGTATTTCTATTTTGAATGAAGCGAGAGAGAAAAACCTCGATAGTTCCATATAGATAATGATATCCGAATGTCAATTAGCTGATAGTTGCGTCAAAGTTTGCTGAATGTTTGAACATGTGGATTTGAGATACTCGTCAAGATTTCCGTGGGCATTATTAAGACAAGTCAGTGGTCCGTTATAACTTGATAACTTTAATCAGGCTTCTGCACGTAGGCAGGGCTTTTAACGATTTATCAGTTGACATTTCTATAATCGTAATCCGTTATCGCGACTTGGTTACACGTGACCAAATCCTAAAACCATCCGTTCAAGTGGTCGCATAAAATCGTCACCATGTATCGACTGGTATCGCATTATTTTTTAATACCAAAAATTTAAAAAAAAAAAAAAAAAAAAAAAAAAAAAAAAAAAAAAAAAAAAAAAAAAAAAAAAAAAAAAAAAAAAAAAAAAAAAAAAAAAAAAAAAAAGAGATTGTAGAATGAATTTAAATTATTTTTCCAATCTTAAGAGCAATGCTATAACTCTATGATTTTCAATGTTTTGCGGACAGTGTTGGATGCAAAAACGCAAGAAACCGTTCGATATGGAAGATCCACTGAAAAAGTCGTTAAGTCGTGCATGAAACCGGTTGTACGTCCGCGGTATCGGCGAACATTTTCAGATGATCCTGGAGCAAAAGCAATCGTAATGAATTTGCGCTTAATGAGACAGAGATAGAGGGAAAGGGAGAAGGTCCATGACATTCGACCGGGTTTCCATATCTTCTTGTCAAGCTGTCTGTGGTGCACGCGCAACGTAATATTCTATTGCTGCCGCTTAATACCGGGAGTGGCGGAGATAACGATTTTCCGGTGCAAACTTTAATTGTCTCGTCGTTTGCACATCGCGTGTTTTCGTCCGACGTTTTTATGTATCAGTAAAACACTTATCTTACGGCCTCGCTCCGTTCCTCGGCACTGTCTTACACGCCGCCGATCTATGACAAAGTGCGTGTGCACAGTTGCCGCGTAATGAATTCATGAATCTGAACGAGCGAAAAGATCGTCCCGATGACGGATGAACGCTTACAAATAGCGCATTTTGCGCGCCATGAATATAGAGGTCGCCTTTGTATAGATCGCTGTCGGCCAGAAGTAATTATACGAGGAAAAGAGAGCTTGTGGGAACATATTTTGCTCGATATTTATGTCGATTGTAATTTTTGTTTTCGTCCCAGATTTTTAGGTTGGGTGCGCGATTTTTGAACTTACTTGCTAATTCGAACGTGAAATATTTGTTCTTTCATGGCCGATCTTTTTTCGTTGCACGTCATGTTTGTACATGATTGATGTAGATCTATAGGGTTTTTAATGTTTAATAATTAATCTGGGAAATATCTTTTTGCAATGAGTATAAATTAGAAAACGTCTTGGAGTATACATCTGTAATAATTCTGAGGTTGACACGCAGCATACTCAGAAACCAAAGAAGGAGCTGGAAAGAGAGAGAGACAGAGATAGAGATGCTGCCTCTCAACTATATACTTGCATGAAATAATATACCGGGTCTTGGATTCCTCGAGTGGCATCAGAGACAAGCTGGTGCTGTTCGAGACTCGAGCTGACAACACGCGTTTTGAATTAATGCGTTAGTAAGAAAATATTCTATTAACAATAATTGATGTTCCTTGATTTTCTTATATCCTGCTGAATAATTATTTATGCAAAATCATGAATAAGTCATCGAGGAAGATGATAAAAGTGCCAATAAAATATTGGATCGGAAGGTAAAAATATCGCTCGCTTCAATTAAACTCGGCGACTGTAATGAATAGACATGCTTCGCGAGAAAAATATTAACCTTCAATTTCTGACCGTGCGGTTTTTTCGTGTGGGTGAGATGAATGCAATTTGTTCAGTGGAACTATATAATTTTTGACTTTCATTTTTGAATGGCGGTAACAAATGTTGTTAAACCGCTTAACACGAGTTTCTCGAAGAAGTTTGAACTTGTAAAATTCCTACCATTCCTAAATAATTATTCTAACAAAGTCTGCTATTTAGAGGTTGCTTCTTCAACAACTATGTAAATGTATAACTCTTTAACCAACATGGACGTATGTTTACGATTTTGCCAGCCATAAATTCGTGAGAATAAACTGAAACTGAAAAAGTGTAAAAACCAACGTGAAATAAAGACGTTTATGTGACCAAATAAAATTTAGTTGTATATGTGCGCTTGTTGGTACACAGTGTTATGCTTTTTCGTTTAAGTATACGATTGAAAATAAAAAAAGTTAGTTGCCTCTACCTTGTTACGAAAAATATTTTTACATTTGTAAATTGAACAACTTTATTATGATAATCAACAAGATTTGATTATTCGTATTGGTTTAATTTAGAAAAATTAATCATTTTATTCGATAATGATTTTACGTTTGATTATTGAAATTCAAAAATAATTCACTCTTCGACATATCTTTGACTCGTTCTCGTTGTACACAAATTTATGTCGCAAAGTTATATTCTCTTGATTATGAGCAGCTAATTAAAAGTATTTCAAGATGTTCTTTTGAGCGCATTCACGTTCAATTTAATTGTCAAGTTTTAAGGGAAGATTTTAAATTATAATAAGAAACTACTTTTATCATTGCGCTATTAATTAGTGAAATTTATTTTTTCTTTTCTTTTTCGCAAAAAGAAAACAAAAGACGGTTAAGAATGTAAAATTACATTTCAATTTGTTTACGTAAAATGGAATTTCCTGTCCTGTTATTTTGAACATTTGTACAGAATTTAATCTTATTTTTAAACGCTTTTATTTAACTTACGAGCGTTAGCATCAAATATTGCGACTCAAATTTTTGATACTTAGACTTTACCAAAATTAATGGAACTTTGCATATGTGTTTGTCTTTGATGACAATACAATGTGGCGTTGTTACTTGGTGGATCCCACCCACGCAAATCTTGCTATCCACCCACACAATATAACATTAAGATTAATCTAATTTCTCTTTGTTGTAACCCTTGATTAATATTTCTGACGATTTTGTAAATTTCTGGGATTCTCGGGATTTTTAGCGTCGTTTAAGCGTGTTTGGGGGTATTTTTTGA
>JAPYZS010000169.1:0-194478 GCA_030522925.1 Trissolcus japonicus | reverse complement strand
ATTTGACAAGAATCCAAAATGGCGGTCAGCGCCATTTGTTATTTCATTAATTTTGTATTTTACCTCTTTAGTATATATGTTCGCTTAATACTTTGTCTGGATTTTCAGGACAATTTCTCGGTTTACCAGACTTCTGGGCCCAATATGGCGTCTACTTCTTCTATCAACATGTTCGCCTAATACTTCTTCGTGATTATTTCTCGTTTTGCTGGACTTTGGGGGTCAATACAGGATATACCTCTTCAGCCAACATGTTTGCCTAATCCTTCTTCGGGATTATTGGTCGTTTTACCGGACTTCGGGGTCCAATATGACATCTACTTCTTTAGTGAACATATTCGCCTAATACTTCCTTGCTTTTTCGGGATGATTTTCTCGTTTTACTGAACTTCTGAGTCCAAGCGGACACTTGAGCGCCATCTGGTGTTCATTTCTGTTTAAACTTTCAAATCTTGACCTAAGTCTTTTTAAAATGAAAAAAACAATAATTAATAATATAAAAATGATTAATTTCGGATATTTCGACGTCTTCATCGGGTCTTATTTCGTCAGTCAAGGCACGCATCGACGCCATGTCAACGACAACTGAATATTTCTACATGGGAACTGATTTTCAATAGAACTTTGAAGCGAAAACAAATAGTTTGTTTCTTGAGATAGAATAGAGGTTTTGTTTTTATCTCTTAGCGTTACTGTAATACATATTGTGATGTAACTTTGATTTATTTTAAGGTGAAGCATAAAAGTGGTTCCGAACGAAATGCGTCTGATCTTGCCAATGAAACTGAAGAAATTCTAAATGTAGAAGAGCCTGCAAATGGTTTGACAAATGGGAACGAAGAAGAGCATACGGAGGCGGAAAATAATGACAAGTTGGAGAACGGGGTAACGAATGAGGAGAATGTTTCCAATGACAATGCAAATATAAATAATAATGAAAAAACAAATGAGAATGAAAATGTAAATGACAGTGAAAATGTAAATGACAGTGAAAATGTAAATAATAATGAAATTGTAAATGATAATGAAAAAACAAATGACATTGAAAATATAAATGACAATGAAAATATAAATAATAATGAAAATATAAATGACAATGAAAATACAAATGACGAGACTGATCAGAATGACGAAATTGCAAATGATCAAGCAAACGAACAAGATAATTCAACTGTAGACAACCCTGTGAGAACAGAAATTAATCCAGAGAGTGTTCTTGGAGAGAATACCTTTGATTCCGAAATAATCAATTCTACAGTTGACGAAAATCAGGTACTTTTGTGAAAAAAATTAGAAAATTGTGTGGAACATTTTTTTATTCTCTTCACAAATGTCCGTCATTAATTTTATTGTAATTTATTGTATTGTGACTCAAAAGTCTGAGTTTGTTTTCGTTTCAACACTTTGAAAAAAAATCAATCACAATTTTGAAAAAAATTCACATCAAAATCAACGTTAAAGTCTCATTATACTTTTACACTTAGTAACTTAGTATCACGCAAGAATAGTTGATAAAGAATTAATATCAGATTAACTTTTCAACATTGTTTACGTGATTGCGTGCTTAATCACTTTTCACAAGCAAGAAAAAAAGCAATCAATATTTAATACAACAATCAAACTGTTACTCTCAAATCTGATTTAATTATTTCTTTCTTCCTTTTTTTAATTCATTGGATATTTCTTTTTTGTGCAGGTTTTTTCAGGGGCACATAACGAATTACCGGAAACAGACGTGAACGACGCAAACCTCGGGGACGATGCGGAAATTGAAGAACTTGTAACGCACGGCAACATGGAACAATTGGCTGCTTTGGTTTTAAACGGTCATGGTCGAAGATTGCTTGGTAAACAATCAGAGAACCCGGAATTGCAAGCTTTTATTGATAACGTGCCAGCTTATATGGTAAACAAAATTGTATTCAATTAAAAAATTTACATTTAATTAAAATATTTAGATTGTTCAAGATGTTGAATGAAATTTCCCTTTTGTTTTTAGGGAAAAATTCACGCAGTTCATGTTGCTGCTCGCGAAGGAAATTTACGAGATCTGCAAAGCGCTCTTGATCGTCGCAAATTTGCAGTGGCCAGGGATCCGATTTCTCCTCATGGAGCAACGCCGCTTCACATTGCTGTGATTTTTGGTAACACCGCTATCATAAGGTAAACACAATGATAAAAATATTCCAATTAAACATGCCAATTGAATATAATTTCAAATTTTGAATTCGTTAAATTTTTTTCATCTTTTTAGATATTTGGCTGGACGCTTCCCAGAGACAACTCATACAATTGATGTTGATGGAAGAACACCCTTACATTATGCTGCTACACTAGCTGATAATGGGCACTACTATAATCTACTCTTACATCTGGGAGCAAATCCTTTAGTACAAGATAACGTAGGCCTGAAAGACTAAAAAAATATGTTTCCCTATTTCAAAAATGTTCTACTTAAATTCGCGCTTTTGTATCTAGTTTGGACACAAGGCAGAGCACTACAAACAAAACGATACCGATCTGTCGCACAAAAAACTGTTGCGAGATTTTGGCGCTCGTGAAAATATTGCCGATGAGATGTTGACAGACAAAGGTAAATTAGCATCGTTTGTTAATCCACCATCACCAAATGTAAACCTGAGTTATACGCACTGCATGGGTTGTGTTTTTTATTCTTAATTTTTTATGTAATGACAATTACGCACCGGTTGATCTCTTAGTCTAAGCATATTCATTACTTTTAATCACATAAAAAAACTAAACGAGACTAAAATTTGTAAAATTCCTAAGTGATGGTGTAAACAAGCATGAATACACTCAGGTTCACTCCGTACAAAATATTGTTCCTAAATACCTCCCAAAGAAGCGCATCCATTTTGTTCGAAAAAAAAAAGAAAATCTGATCCCAACCGAATTTGTATAACCTTGAGAGAGACCCATGAGTTTGACAAATTTTTCTACACTCTAGTTCCTGGCGGTGACGTCTATTCGGCTCGCCGTGATTTAGACGATCCCGAAATTCTAGCCACTCTGGACCGCTGTTACCGTCTGCTAGCTGGCACGAGGCGCGGGTCCGGTTCCAGCACACCAGGAAAACCTAGCACAATCCTGAGCCGGAGCTTGAAAAAACCTGTGTTCGATCGCATGAAAAACCGCGTCACTTGCATGGATCACAATCTCTTCCACGTGATCTGGCCGGCGATGAAGAAGTACAGCAACTCCAACAGTCTCGACAGTCGGGACGGCAGTCGTCCGGTCACATCCTACGAGGACGAGTACACTGGGAACATCGTCGCGCCGGATTTCGAGAGTTATATCGTTTTCGCGGAGCTCTTCGACCCGCTGATACGCGACCTGCACTGCATGACCGCCAGCGGCGAGCTTCCGGATCACCCCGAGCCTAAATTTTTCAGCGACGAGGATAAGAGCGACAAGTCAAAGAGCACCTCCGACCTGCTGGCCGAGCAGTACGACTTGAGCAAACACGGAAAATTCATCACGTCCACCATTCTGGAGTGTACGAGGAACATGGTACGGTTTCCCATGGCCTTGACGATGACGGTGAACCAGCTGGAGGACTCGGAACGTGTCCTGACGACGGCCCTGATGAGCGCGGACTTGTCGGCGATAATAGCAGAGGGTTCGAGCGAAGACGAGGCGGGGACTTATTACACGTTAAACGAAGTGCTGGAACGTCCGAGCGAGGTCAGGGTGCGTCTGGCTAATACCGGTCTGCTCATGCCGATTACGGAAACCGAACTCCTCAACGAGAAGCGACTCCATGGTCGACACTGGCCCTACGGCAGGGGCGTCTACGTGGCATCCGCCGGTAACTTGGCTGCCTGGATCAACGTGCAGGATCACCTGAGGATCCTTTGTTGCACCAAGGATGATGCCCCAGGAAACATTGGCAAGATCTACGACAGGATTGCCAGGATCATGAGCATCCTGGACGGTCGGCTCAGATTCAAACGGGACAAGAAACTTGGGTTCCTGAGCGCCCGACCTTGTGCGATAGGAAACACTTTGCGTTTCAACGTTGAGTGCAAGTTCCACAACCTGGCAAAGGAACCGGACAACTTGAAACACTTGTGCGTCGTGCGTGGTCTTAGGTTCCAACTTACCATGAAAAGGGACATTGTGAGGATCGGCAACCAGCAGAGCCTGTCCATCACGGAGATACAAACTTTGCAGGACTTCACTCGGGCACTTGTTAATATACTGACGTTGG
The DNA here is from genome assembly GCA_030522925.1 of Trissolcus japonicus. Classification (NCBI taxonomy): domain Eukaryota; kingdom Metazoa; phylum Arthropoda; class Insecta; order Hymenoptera; family Scelionidae; genus Trissolcus; species Trissolcus japonicus. The sequence continues at coordinate 190,247 of JAPYZS010000169.1, read as the reverse complement.
AAAAGGAGATGGCTCTTAATAGCTCAGTCAAGATTGCCTCTCTCTTAGTGAACATGTTTAAGAGGCGGAAAGCGTCGTCGGTCACGCGGAAAACGAAACTTGAAAATCATTGAATTCTTATAGACTGCGTAAAACGTACTGCCAAGAAAGATTTTTGGCCAAATTTCTTTTTTATTGTTCACTACTTTTAGTTTCCATCATTCAAGTTACAACGTTTTCGTCAAACTACTCTGCGTCATGTAAAATAACATTCTGACAAATCTTTTTGTAATATTTTCGCAATTTTACATGTTAGATAAATTAGATATAAATAAATCTCTCATTGTTACATACTTGTTTTTATAAGCTCAGATCCAGTAAAAAAATTTTATAAATTAAAAAGTATTATATCACTGAAAATAATTGTTTTGTGTACGGTAAGTGTAATGAAATACATGAACTTCGTTTAACAAATTGAATGTAAAAGAGTCAAACTCAAAATCATACACTACAAACCATCACTTATCAATTTTAAATGTCTAATCCCCAGTTATGAAAAGTATATGAAGAACCTGATCAGATTCGATGGATACAACAGGCTCATGAAAAAAAAAATGAATGTCTTTCCAAAATAATTGTTAAACAATTATTGCGTTGAATTAATTCATATTTTTTAGGTGCATGGAGTGTTTTTTTCTCGTTTGAACTAATGGCCAATTGTACGTTTCAGAGGGAGGACAGTTGGAAATTCCTATTTTCCATGAAGAAGAAGGACATTACTTAGCATCATGTAAATATATCAGTTATTCAAATAACTTTTTATTGGTTTGTGCATATAGTTTGAGCTGAACTTCAGTTGCTTTCAAGTTCAATATAGAAATAACCAACAGTTCTAGAAATTTCGTATGTTCCATCGAATCTGGTGCAATAAGTTTGTTTGGCACTACGTGAGTTGTAACTTTTTTTAATTTTGTTTTTTCGTTAGGTGCGGCATGAATATGCTTATTGATCCACAGCAAAGATCATAATAAAATTTGCACCCTCGACTCTTTTACAAGCAAAATTTTTAATCATTGGAATGTTATTTAATAATTTACTGGGTACAATTTTTTAGCTCTTGGTGACCCACTGATCAAAGGACTGACTGAAGTAGCTCAGAACAGACCCAAAGATCCCGTAACGTATCTGGCAACATACTTGTATAATTTTGCCAACAAAAAAAAGTCCGCAAAAAATGGCAACGAGGTGAGTTTTTCAAGTAAATCATTACCTCTCAGGTACAACATTTTTGTTAACAATTTGTTTTCAAATAGTTGTCTTAATTTTCGTAGGAATCGAATGTTTTCATCCTGACAGATCCAGGCGACCAGTTTAACGACGACGAGGGGTACCCAGACAACAGCGACTATGAAGAAATTGAATCACAATTCAATAATCCAAACCGGGTATTTTTCACAAAATTACTGTATTTTAAATGTTACAATTAATTATTAAAAAATGTTTTTCCAGGACGACCACGGGCAGAGTATAATACACTTTGCTGCAGTGAGGTCTCATTCCCGGGACAGTTTGTATCATATGTTACAAGAAGCCCAGATCAACATCGGTTTGCGAGATGAACTTTACAGAACTCCTCGAGACATTGCAGAGGAAGCGAACATGAAAGAAAATGTAGACGAGATCGATCGTTTTGTAGTCTCATTGGCAGCTCGAGGTTTTTATTATTCAAAATAATTAATTTTCTGTTCATTCTCTTTTTATATAGTTAATTTTTTCTTCAAGGTGAGACTGAAAAGCTGGTTGAACTTTTGCTTGAAGGATATGACCATATTCTGGATGCCCAAGATACTGGAACGAGTATAGAAGAAGTTGCCAAACAACATGAACACGAAGATACCATCCGATTTTTGCAATCAATCCCTCATTTTCTGGTAAATTGAAATTTCCAAAAGCTCAATCATATTAAAAAGTTCCACCCAGATTATGACGTTATTTTTTCATCAGGACCGGCAACAACAACTGCACAATGCAATTAAAGCAAATGACATTGAAATGGTAAAACAAATCTTTGACCAAAGTGGAACAGGCGCTCGACTTCTCGCTGTAGGGAAAAACAAAAAGGGACGTTGCTCATTACACCTGGCAGTATTACAGGAAAACGAAAATATTGTCCAGCTGATTGCTCGAACTTATCCAGAAACAATGCAGATCGAAGATAATGTTAGTAAATTATTTTGTAATATTAATTTTTTAATTAAAACTTTTTAGTGTTTATTGAATCAACATTTTTTTTTATTTTAGTTGAAAAGAACAGCTCTTCATTATGCTATGGGTGTACCAACCGTCGAGTCGATCAGTTCAATTTTGATCAAAGCAGGTGCTAAAAGAATTCAACGAGATTTGGTATGATTATTCTGTCATTTACTGATTCAATCAAACCAAAATGGTAATGTCGAATTTAATTTAATCCTGCTTTACTTTTAAATGTTCCAGAAATCTCGTCAGCCCTCGTATTACTTCATGAACAAAATGGAGATCGAGAACTTGCAAAAAGAAGAACAATAAATGTGCGCAGTTTGTAGATTCAAATCATCGGCAGTTTAATAAATGAATATATACAATCAAACAATAATTTATCAAACTGAGCATGTCAACCTCAACAAGTTATAAAATTTGGTGAAATTTAATAGATTTAGATTAAATTAACTACATGTGATTGGATTACACCATATATATGTAGTCTTTCAATAACTTGTTATTAGAGTTGTCATTATATCTTTAACATGTATATTTACGAAGTAACATTATTATATGTATTGATAATGTATTTCACTAGAACGCATTTTATATTGGCTTAATTTTCCAATCATCGATCATGATTTCGGTGCTTTGCACACTTTTCCATCCGATAACATGTACCTTTGGTTTTTAAAAAATATTAAAAAGCATCTCATTTTATATTTTGTGCGCGCAATATACTTAGTTTTTTTTATCTATTTGATGACTAGAGGTATAATTCAGAAATTGCAAATAAATGGTCAGATGGAAAACCATGCTCAAATATTTAAAACTTATAAACACCAATAAACAAAAAAATCAACATTCTTAAATGCATTTGTATTATAATACAATCTCAGACGTAAGAATTAACAATTGCAACTATTTGTGAGACACGCACATTGATTGCAAACAAAATATAAAAAAAATTAAAAAATTTGTCGATGAACAATACAGAGTAATTCTAATAGTAATCATTCTAACCTTTATATTCTGTCTAAGAGTTGACGATAAAACTTTTAATCAAGCCCAAACACGTAGCGTCATGTCCCAACTTCCTGTAGACAGAGCTGTACCGTCCGGTGACACCCGTAAACAAGAAACACGATTTTCATGGCCGTACAAGAGTGCCACGCGTTGACATTTAAGCGTGTCCCAAGCATTGACAGTGTAATCATTGTAGCCCGCGAACAAAAGTCGTCCACTCACGCTGAAATCGACAGCGTTGGCTCCAAAAATAATACTCTCCTTGGAATAAACCGCCACTTCTTTATCAGCTCGCAAATCAAACAGACGGCAGGTCGCATCGTCCGAACCGGTTGCTACTGCGTCTCCGCTAGGATGAAATCGTACCTACAAAATAAAGTTCAATAATTAGTCATTTTATAAACATGTTTAGAGTTGATTAATTTTATAATTTTATTTAGACTGGTTGAACAAATATTTTACCGAATTAACGTCTGACAGGTGTCCCTCGAAACTTTGAATGCACTGGCCGCTTCTCATGTCCCAAATGAAAACCATCTTATCGCAACTGCCTGAGACAAAGGTGTTGCCTGTCTCGCCAGGAGCCAAGTCAATTGACATGACACTGTCGGAATGTCCGTGAAAATTTTGGAGCAGTTGCCCGCTCTCTACGTCCCATAACGCGCAGGTGCTATCACCACTTCCAGTCAGCACTTGCTGATCACTGTTTGGAAATGCACAACAGGACATGTACGACGTGTGAGTTCCTACAGTTTTTTTGCGAGCTGAGACGTCGTCTTCTAAACTTAGAGGATAAACTGTAACTTTGTTATCCAAGCCTCTGTAATGAAAAAAATATACAACAATCATTAACAATTAAAAAAAAATCATAATATTTTAAATCAAACTGCATTTTTATTTACCCGCATGCGACTAGTTGTCCGCTGGGAGCATACGCACAAGCGATCACCCATGTCGTTGGCATTGTGACAGCGTGTTCCTTATTTGTTGTAAATGCATCCCATATTATCATTTTACCATCCTAAAAAAATAAATATTAAAGTGGCAATTTTGGATTCAGTATAATTGAAATTTACATTTTCTTTGATTGATTTTACCTGGGACGAAGATACTATGTGACGTTTGTCGGGAGACCAATCAGAACAAAGGACTTTGGCTTGATGTCCTTTCAACACTCGTCGTGGCTTAACATTGATACAACTGATTGCTTCTAATCGATCTGCTACTGAAGATACTGTAAATAATTCAAAATATTGAAAATTATCTTTCCATCGTTCACTTGTTCAACTACGGTAAAAACTTACGTGTAACGTCGTTTAATTTTTGACGTTCATCTTCCAGCCGAGTTTTCAGTTTTTCCACCTCCTTTTCCATCTTTTCAATAGTTTCAAGCTCCATCGCAGAGTCCATGCCAGAACACTTTTCAGTCGATTAATTTTTCATCCACATAGTTTGTTTATAAAATTGTTTTAATCATTCTAAAAAAAACCAGAAAAGAAATTCAGTTTTTATAAGTTGAATATTCACTCTAATTATAAAATATACCATGGAAAATAAAAAAATATTATTGTTTCTAAACTCACCATTTTTGCATGACAACTAGCTGTCAATAAATTTAGTGTCCATAATATTATTAACGTCTGACACCGGCTACTTCAGCCCTGTAAAAGAAATTTGACACTTGTTTTTCTATATCCCAGAGCGCATCCAAACATCAATAAACATTATTGATTAGTTGTCGCCCTGATTTATATCACACCTCTAATCTATTGCCACATTCTGAAAAATATTTTTAACTCGAACTTGTCACTTTGGTATGATGTCCCGCAATTAAAGATTGTCAATAATCAAACAACTAGCTGTCTGCTCACTCTCGCGCTCCCATTGACATGTCGCCATCTTGATTTTAAAGAGGGGTGTTGTTAAGTTGTCAAAAAAGATCAATCGCAAAACCTTTAGTTGTCAAACGCACAAATCAGATCGAGTTTATAAAAATAACCAAACAATAACCAAACAATTTGTTTATTCCATTTTTCATTGTTGTTCATAAAAATACATCATTGTAGATACATTTAATAATATTTTTTCTAAAAAAGTATATTTCTCGAATACATGAGTGAATTAAAAAAATAATTACAGTTTTCTTACTAATCTTCATATTGAATTACGAACGCAAAAATATTATTTCTCTCTCTGTTTTTTATAAAACAGAAATAAATTTTTTTGAATTTTCCCGCCATTAAAAAGAGATAAAAATAAATGACCTGAATAATAGATGAAAAGATACAAATGAAAACAACTTGTGCGAATTGAAAACTGAAAATGAAAATTGTTATTTTGGGATTGAATAATTAAGTGGGATGAAACAAAAAAGGAGCATCTTGAGGATAATTTGGGATGGGCAGGTTTTTGGAGAGTAGGTGGCGCTGAGTGTTGAAAAGTGGGGGAGACCAACGAGAGACTACGCGAGTCGACTGAAAGTTCGAGGAGAAAACGGAAGGAAGGCTCTTCTGCTACTGAGCTGATCCCGTCGTTAGTCGATTGAGAGCTCGCCATCTAAACTTGGTACAGGACCACGCAATCGACACAAAATGGCTCTTCTTTCCGCGCGCTTGGCCGTTGCACTGTCGAGGCAACTACCGAATAGCTCAGTCCAGGTAACTCATCTGGCCTTTCCCATCGCCTCGTTGCTCCGTCCTCGTTTAACCGACCGACATTCGAACTGTACTTTCCGGTCCCGACTCACCATTCCAGCAATTTTCATTCACAAATTTGATCGCATGACAATCCATCAGCCTGCGAAACCCATCCCATCAACAATTATCAACAAAATAACCCCCAAGTCCGACTTGTAGATTATACATTATGTAAACTTCGGCCCGAACTCCTGTTATGTAATAAGCGGCGCTCGCACGAACAAATTTTACAGTGACAACTTTTGTTGGTTATATTTGCAGCTCTGCTGGCCCGCTGTCGGAGTCTCGTCCAGAAACTACCATCTAACATGCAACCGGCAGTCCGCAGAAATTTCCTCGATCCTCGAGGAACGCATCCTCGGTGCCACATCCAAGGTCGAGTTAATTTTCACACATACTTTTGAATGTCACGTGACAGATTTTTCGTTACATTTAAAACTTGAACTTTTTTTTTTTACAATTGCAATTATAAATATTTTAATTTTATCAACCATGGTTACAGTATAACCTCAGTTAATCAAAAATTTATTTGTTAAACATTATAATGAAAAATTATTGTTAGCATTATTATTGTTATAAATGAATAAATAAATAATGAGATTATGAATTGCAGACAAACTTAGAAGAGACCGGTCGTGTATTGAGTATTGGAGATGGTATCGCTCGAGTGTACGGATTGAAAAACATCCAGGCCGATGAGATGGTGGAATTCAGTTCAGGGCTGAAGGGCATGGCGTTGAATTTGGAACCTGACAATGTCGGTGTGGTAGTATTCGGTAACGACAGACACATCAAGGAAGGAGACATTGTCAAACGAACTGGTGCCATCGTCGATGTGCCAGTCGGTGAAGGATTGTTGGGTCGCGTTGTTGACGCCTTAGGTAACCCAATTGACGGAAAGGGTCCACTTGACAGCAAACAGAGGTTCCGTATTGGTACCAAAGCGCCAGGCATCATTCCAAGGTGAACTTAAAAAATATATATGTAATATTCAAATAATGTTGTATTTTTTTTATTATTGGGTTTATGACATGTTGTCATTGTTTTGAATAAATACGTTGTTTTGGATAGAACTTCTGTGCGAGAGCCAATGCAGACTGGTATCAAAGCTGTGGACTCATTGGTACCCATTGGTCGAGGACAACGTGAGTTGATCATCGGTGACCGTCAGACTGGCAAGACTGCCCTCGCCATTGACACGATTATCAACCAGAAACGATTCAACGACGCTGGTGACGAAAAGAAAAAACTTTACTGTATTTACGTCGCGGTCGGACAGAAGAGATCGACAGTCGCTCAGATTGTCAAGCGTCTTACCGATTCCAATGCCATGAGCTACTCCATTGTTGTTTCCGCGACTGCCTCCGACGCGGCTCCTTTGCAATACCTCGCGCCATACTCTGGCTGTGCTATGGGAGAATACTTCAGGTTTGTTAAAAGCCAGACGATTTATTTATTATCGTTTGAAAATGGATTGAGATTACCAATGAATTTACAATTTATAGAGACAACGGCAAACACGCTCTCATCATCTACGACGATCTGTCGAAACAAGCCGTTGCCTACCGTCAGATGTCACTGCTGCTGCGACGACCCCCAGGTCGTGAGGCCTACCCTGGTGATGTGTTCTATCTGCATTCACGTCTCCTCGAGAGAGCAGCCAAGATGCACGACTCGCTGGGAGGTGGTTCCCTCACAGCTCTGCCGGTCATTGAAACACAAGCCGGTGATGTGTCCGCTTACATTCCCACTAACGTCATTTCCATCACTGACGGCCAGATCTTCTTGGAAACTGAGTTGTTCTACAAAGGTATCCGACCAGCCATCAACGTCGGTCTCTCTGTATCCAGAGTAGGATCCGCTGCCCAGACCAAAGCCATGAAACAGGTGTCCATCTCAATTCCATTTTTGTCTCTTTTTTGTTGTTGAATGGAATTTAATTTTCAATTTTTCCTTCAGGTCGCTGGTTCCATGAAACTGGAATTGGCCCAGTACCGTGAAGTAGCTGCTTTTGCCCAATTCGGTTCCGATTTGGATGCTGCCACCCAACAACTTTTGAGCCGAGGTGTTCGGTTGACCGAACTTTTGAAACAAGGACAGTATGGTAAGCGATTATAACTTTTGATAAATTACAAAATATAAATTACTGAATGCATTATATTTTACATGCTTTTTTGTCATTTTAGTTCCCATGGCCATTGAAGAGCAAGTAGCTGTCATCTACTGCGGTGTCAGAGGTTACCTCGACAAAATGGACCCAACCAAAATCACCGCCTTCGAAAAAGAATTCCTTGCCCACGTCAAGTAAATAATTGTTTTGTTTCTCTTTTGTTTGTTGTTGGATGATTATTTGGGTGACGGTGTAAAAATTTGTTCTTTTTTTTTTCAGATCCACTCAGAAGGACCTGCTTGCGACCATTGCGAAAGAAAATATCATCAGCGAGGCCTCCGACGCAAAATTGAAGAAAGTTGTCACAGATTTCATGGCCTCGTTTTCGGGTTAAATCGTCGATTCATGAACGTCACTTAAGACGTTTCATTAGGCTTAATTGTACGACTGCAATTACACCGCAGAGATTTGTGATCTCGTGTATTATCGGTACGGGTTTTACGATAATGAAGCCTAATAGTACCTTTGTGCACAGTGTAACGTCAAATGAAGTTTTGTAAAAGATTCAAAATCAATGTTTGGCAGAACTGATAGTGATGCTTATGTTGAAAACGTTACTAATGATCACGAATAAATAATTATAAACAAAAATTAAAGTTCACTTTGTTAAAAATTCCAGCTGTTCATTTGTAATGATTAATTTCCCATCAAATAACATACATTTTCGTTCTTCAGAGCAGATACAAAGGAAATAAATGAAACAAATCCTGAATTTAACAATTTTTTTAATTTTACAACTGTATAGACACTTGATTCATTTTCTTTTTGTCAAATTGTAAAGATTTGTGAAGTTTTGTAATAATCCCCGTGGCTACTGTCCGCTTATTTAATTCTCGAATTGTAAAAACTTGTCCTTCAATCAAAGGCATCTCGTATAAAGTGGTCAACCGTGCGGTAACATTTTCTCCTGGCATTAACATCACATCGTTTTCAGGCAATAACAAATCAAGTCTAGCGTATGTGTTCCAAGTCATACAGAACAGCTGTGCGCAGAAACCATTTTTCTAAAAAAAAACAATAAATAATTTTCCATCATTTGTTTCATTAACGAATAAATTAATTCAAATTGATTAACAAATTTTGTTCAACCTGAATAGGTTTGTCTCTTCCTCCCTCTGCACTAGTCAGAAGATAAACTTGAGCCTCAAAATGGTTGGCCAATTTAAGATAATTCGACGTGCATAAAACCATCCCACGTTTGATGCTATTCAACTTCACATGTCTCAGTAAAACGCCAACATTTTCACCTGCAAGTGCCGAAGGAACGCTATTTCGAAAGATCTAAAACAGAAAACGAATCGACTTTTTGCAAACATGCCAAAACCGAAAGTTTAAACTTGAACATGCAAATTAATCATATTTGTACTTGAATATCTGAAACGATCGTTTTCAGCATCCGATCGAATCCTAAAAGATTTGCTTCCGCATTCTTCTTGATCAGTCCTTGTTTGATGGTTCCAATGACCACGGTACCTCTGCCAGGCACAGTCATCATATTATCAATAGGTATAACAAACGGAACATCAATATCTCTCTTCATTGTTGGGATGTGCTCGTCAATCTTATCAAGAAGTTTCTTTATTGATGGTACTCCATATTCTGAGTTATCTCCATTCAATGCCAACCTCGCTGATCCACAAACAAACGGGGTTTTCTCACTGTCAAACCCAAAACTGGACAAAAGATCTAACGTTTCAAGTTCTATCAATTCCATGGTTTCTGCGTCTGACACATCAGCCTGAAAAATGTAAACAAATATAATGTAAACGTCATTGTTAAGTATTTTCTATAGATTTTTATTTTAATTTTTTCTGGTTTCTTCTTTACCTTATTAATGTAAACAACTATATGTTTGACACCAACTTGTTTGGCAAGTAGTAAATGTTCTTTGGTCTGGGGCATCGGTCCATCATCAGCAGCTACAACCAAAATAGCTCCGTCCATCTGAGAAACCCCGCTGATCATATTCTTAACAAAATCCATATGACCAGGACAGTCTGTGTGAGCATAACGCCTCTTTTTTGTTGCATATCCAAGATGCGCCACATTTATCGTTATACCTCGAGCCTTTTCCTCTGGAGCTTTATCAATATCTTCATACCTCACGTATTTACAACTCGCATTTTCCTCGGACAAATATTTTGTTATCGCTGCCGTCAGGGTTGTTTTTCCATGATCGACGTGACCGATCGTCCCGATATTGCATACCGCTTCAAGCTCACCTGGTTTAGTTGCTGTGCTATATTTTTGCAACTTGCAACATTTAATTAAATCGTCTATTTTCAGTTTACGACTGATTAATGAAACTTTCTTCAACACTTTATAGGTTACCGGAAAATTCATCTTGATTGTTGTTTATACAATTTCTAATGTTTGTTGATAATTTTTGTTATAAATCATACTCTGAGAGTTTCGATTCTTCTTCGGGTTGATTTCTTTACCTCATCACCTATTATCTAAAGTTAACGGAAAAAGAAAATTCCCCGCAATTTTTTTGTGTTTTACATGACAACAAAAAATATAACCTCAAAAATGTTTGACACTGATGTGTTTTGTTGGCAACAATGTGGTCGATTTAAAAAATGTCATTTAAAATCTTAAATGACCTTGAAACTCCAAAATTGCAATTCCAAAATATCGGTTATACATTTAATTGATGAACAAAATGTTCGAAAAAACATCTGATTTTTAAAGTTGAAACAATTTATTATTCAGCAACGCCATGTTTTTTGCAACAATGTGACAGAGAGAGACAGACAATCACTGGGAGTCATTGTTTATTTATATGCACTGTCATCTTACGTTTATAATAAAAACAATACCGGTCGATATATATAAGGCGTAAAAAATTGCAATGCAATAAAAATAACGGGGGAAAAAATTGTGTATTGATAAAGTCGTCTGCAACGCACGAAGGGGGACAATAAGTAAGATGGCGGCTTGCATGTTCATTTAAACCAAAACAAGTCGGTGCAAAAAGTTATTTTGGATTGACAAGCCTCGAGAAATTCTGTCAGATTAGATTCCAGTCACTCAACTCGATGGAGCGCAGTGCAACCAGCGAGATGCCGTGCTGTCAGACGCGAACAGAGGCTCTCCTCGACGGAGACGTTTCCGACGGCAGTCAGCAGGTACCAAATTAGTCATAACACTTTAACCTCTCCTCGACAATTCAAAATATTAGCGCCGAAAAGTCGCATCAACATTTCGTGATTTTTATATTCCCCATCCCTCCATTCAACTATCTCGCGAAAATCCATCATTGTCAAAACGATAAGACGCAGTTTATCATCGTTACTATTAACGTTACATCTCGAAAAGTTCATCAACTTTATTAGTGCTCAAATAAAAACCAAAAATTAACTTGGCAACACAACAGGAGGAAAACAAACAGCAGAGGTTAAATAAATAAAAACTCGACAAAACCGTGTACCTGCCAGGATATCATGGGGAGGACACTTTTCGACCCGAGAATGTTCGACTTGATGAAAAAAATTTCGGCTAGATTTTACAGCAAGGATGCAGGAACGTCCCCTTTAGCGGGGATCCGAATTTTGGACCTGACGAGGATAGTGGCCGGTCCCTACTGTACAATGATCCTCGGTGACCTTGGGGCAGAGGTCATCAAAGTGGAGCAGCCAGGACACGGAGACGAGGCCCGCAACTGGGGCCCACCGTTCATCCCGTCGAGCAACCAGTCGGTGTACTTTACAAGTGTGAATCGAAACAAGAAGAGCGTCTGCATTGACTTAAAAAAGGGCCGAAACATAATCGAGCAGTTGTGCAGTAAATGCGACATCCTGGTGGAGAATTTTGTACCGACGAAACTGGACAAGATGGGCTTGGGTTACAACCAGCTCAGTCAAATTGCTCCCCACTTGATTTACTGTTCCATAACTGGGTACGGCTACGATGGGCCTTATAAAAAGCGACCAGGATATGATGTCATAGCTGCCTCGTTAGGTGGACTGATGCACATCACGGGACCAAAGGACGGTCCTCCGTGTAAAGTCGGGGTCCCGATGACCGACCTGGCGACGGGTTTGTATGCCCATGGAGCCATCCTTGCTGCGCTGTACCAAAGAAGCAAAACTGGCAGGGGTCAGTGGATCCAGTGCAATTTGTTGTCCACTCAGATCGCAAGTTTGATCAATGTTGCGTCTAATTATTTGAATGCAAATATTAGTGCGTGTAGGTATGATCCTCTTTTTATACTAGGCTGATTATGTATTAATTTACTTTTTATTTTTTTAATCAATTGAAACGATAATGATGAAAATAATAATAGGTGGGGATCGGAGCACTCGAGTATTGTGCCTTATCAAACTTTTGCAACCAAGGATGGGTACATGACTGTTGGCACAGGAAGTAACAGCCAGTTTGTAGATCTTATGAGCAGGTTGGAACTGAAGGAACTTCTGAAGGATCCAAGATTTGGAGACAATGCGTCGAGGGTGAGATATAGAAAAGAGCTGATACAAGTTTTGGAGAGGAAGTTTGGAGAAAAGAGCAATGCGCAGTGGACGGATGTTTTTGAGGGTGCGAGCTTTCCTTATGGGCAAGTTAATTCGATAGATGAGGTGTGGTTTAGTTTATTTATCGATTGAAAATGGAATAAGATTTGAAGCGACGTAAAAGTTGTAATTTTATTTTGGGTAATAGGTTTTTAACGATCCACATGTGAGGCATTTGGAGTTGGTGAAATCGTTTGGACAGGTTAAAGTTGTAGGTCCGCCTGTGACTTACAGCTTTGCGGATAATCGGGCCAGGTCTGCGCCTCCAACTCTGGGACAACATACTACAGAAGTTTTAACTAGTCTACTAAACTATTCTGATGAAGAGATACAAGAATTGAAAGATAATCTTGTTGTGCAATAAATGATGTGTATCAATTGCATTGTTATTTGAATCAAATATTTACTTTGTAAAATTATTTTTATACGATTGCATTAAAACAGATTGTGTATCATGAAAGATGGTTTCAATTTTACCCCCAACTTCCCCAGCGAATTCATTTTTCAATTTCAATTTCATTCATTTTTCAAAAATTCAATACAATGTTTCTTTTTATTTTTGCAGGAAGTTCCTACAGTACGTTTAAGACTACGGAAGCCCAAATCAAATAAAAAAGTACAATGGAAATCTGGAACCGTCGATAATGAAAATATGAATAAAAAGAAATCAAAATGTGAGTTTCTTTCATCTCAACCTTCTTGTCCGTCTTTTTTGAAGTTTTAAAAGTTATAAACAATTTTATTTTCCTGTCTCAGGTTGTTGTATATATGAAAAACCCAAGAAATTTGGGGAAAGTAGCTCAGAAGACAGTGACGACGAATGTGAGCACTGTCACGGACACAAAGATGCTCATAAGAAAGTAATAAACAAGGCAGAATCGCCTGGAGGGAAGAACCATCCATAATGGTAAAGAACTTTATCTTAAACGTTTGCTAACAGTGCGTTAGATTTACTAAGTGAAATTTTGTTTCAGAGAATGAGCCAAAATTAAATTTGAATCTATTACCAGCATCATTGACAACTTGACCGAACGAAACCGTGTCAACTTATAAAATTCTATGAAACATTTCCAGAGAATATAAAATGTCTTTTACGGTGTTAAACATTCTGAATGAATAAGATTCTCTGTTTTCATTTCCAGCTAACAATTGTAAATATGCAATAATGATATTTTGCATCCGCGCCCTAAGTTAGCAATTGAAAGTTTAAAACTCGTGACTTCCTAACTGGGAAATATCCGACGTCTATCTGATTGATATCAATTTTGATAGTTTACCTCAAAGACTCAATCGTTAAAGTAAAAGGTCGTGCAAATAGTTAGCTGGGGTCTCCGACCATAGAATATAATAATCGTTTTGCTAGATGAATTGTTCTTCCAAGTACTTGATTAATTACTCAACATTGATACGCCAGTTTTCAAGCAAATCCTCATATATTTTCATTAAAAAGAAATTATACAAAATATTATTACAATACAGCGTTTTTAAGGCACCAATAAAATTAATATAAAATTATACACGAAAAGCAATTCGTATCGCTTGTTGTATTACTTCGCTTTGTAATCTCTTTTTATTCGTCATTGGGAATGTATATATCGTCTTGAAACTATTTAAATAAAAATATCTTGAAAGCTGTTTCTCTATATTGTACAATTGATCATCACATTAACAAAGTCCTCGAATCCGATTGTTATCACTCCCGTTTGTTCCACGTCTCGTACTTTAAAAGCCTCTGAAAGATTTGTTTCAATTACAACGTTATATTTTGAAGTCAAACTGAAGTATAAGAAATTTATTAACCAACCTGTGCATTTTTGGATTTGTACACAAACAACAATAAAATTATCGACTGTGATGCAGTTGTGATCCTTTGGGTCACATTTTTTGACAACAGAGCTGTAAAATTCCGGTGAAAGATTGTAGCCCATCTGAGTCAGTGCCGCAGCCAGCTCATGTTCTTGGATACTTCCCGAACTGTCCTGATCAAAATTTCGAAACACAGTCAACCAGGAATTTACGTAATTGAACAAAGCTTGGAATTCTACAAGATTGATCGTTCCTTTTTTATCCTTATCGAACATTCCTGTAATGCATAAATTGTCAATATGAATTTTAATTTGAAGTTTAAGAAGTAAAATTAAAAAAAAATACTAACCAATCATTAGACTGCAGGCTTTCTCAGAAAAATGTCCACCTTGACCATTTGCCAGGGCTGATCGTAACTCCTTAGCTGTGATTTCGCCGCTGTTGTCGCGGTCAACCGTCGAAAACCATCTCTGAACATCAGGACTTACTTGCATATCTCCACCTGATCCGTACATATTTGCCTAAAATCAAAATTTTTTGCAAGATTAAAAAATCCGATCTCAAATTTAATCCTTCAAATAAAAATAGAAGAGGTTTTTCTTACAGGATACGCCATGGTTAATACTGAAAATCTAAATGTGCAATGACAGCAGCAACAATGCACCTACAAAAGAAAATGCAACTGTTAATTATTCACAAAAACAATTGAAAAAGTTAGTACTCTTCTACGCGCGACTTTTGGTAGTGAATTATTACTATAAACGAGAGAGATATGATGTCTTCTAACACATAAAAACAAGACTGAGACGGGAGACTGAGAATCTAACCTCAAAATTGTTGAAACGTCAAGTTGACATCTAGAGTATGTCTAACCTAAAAACTTGTGTTCAAGGCATCTTGTAAATAAATATTTTGTAAACAATCGAATTAAGAAAAATTAAAAAAAAAAAAAAAACAATGAATGAAATGTTGGACGCTCATTGGTTTCATTTAGAATCTCAAGGGAATATTTACTCCATGACCAAGTTGTTGTCAAATAATGAAAGTGATAAAATTTTAGTTGCATCTTTGAAAAGAAAAATTTATTCTTGTGAGTTCAACGAGCTGAATAAACATGACTGTTTGAAGTCTGTGGTCAAGGAATTGTTGTTCACTTATTTGCCAAGTGAGTTTCAGTACAACCACTTTTTAAAAAAATTTTTTTTTAATCTTTACTATGATTTTTAACATTACAGGTGGGGCAGAAATTATTTCCTTGGACGCGTACAATAATTCACAAAACAGCATCGACGAATTTGTAATTGGCGTGACTATAATTAAACCGAGCAATGACAACACTGTAGAAAGATATTTGAATGTTTATACCGAAGTTGCAGCAGAGGGTGACGTCTCTCCTTCCTTGGAAGTCATTGGACAAAATTGTCTGATGCTTGAACTTTATTACCATCCCTTTCATCTGTACCATACCACTTTACCAACTTCTTCTGGATCTGAGGTGAATTTTAATATTCATTTTCTATTCCTGACACATTTTTTCAAAATTTCTGATTCTAAATTGAATGTCTACTTACTTTGACAGATCATCTGGATGATATCTGGAAGCGATGAACGAATCCATCTCATCAGAGAAGACAAACAAAATCATTCGTACAAAGAAACTTCCTTGGAAAGATTTTTCCCAGAGTTGGATAATCTGCAATCTGTTGCATTGTGGATTGATATTCGTTATTATGACAATAATAACAAGTAAAACAAATTGAATTTGTGTGCAATCTTCGTTTTAAAAGATGTCATTTTTTTATTTATTATTTTATTTCAGGCGAATATCAGCTGCTGGTTGTGATAATGGAATAGTAATAATAGCAATAGTAGATGTTGAAACAGTCCAGATCAACAAATTATGGAAACTGCAATACGACGATCCTGTGATAAACGTTCGAGTATTTCTGAGCGAAAATGCCATCCCTGTACCGTCTTTTATAAAAACACAAGGTCTTTTTTCGTTGATATTTTTTCAAAAATGTTCTCTGAGATGCAATTGTTTAATATTTCGAAATTACGAATTTATAGATACATCTCAACCAACAGATGATGTCTTTAACATCTTAGTAGTTACAACAACAACGGCTGTGATTTTCAAGTATGCAATTTGAATAAGAAAAGTACAATTTAACAAAAGGGATTATTTTACAATCTGACATCTCCTGACAGGGACATTTTGAACAATGAACTCAAGTCCAATGAAATGATTCCTAACAACAATGAACACAGTTACACGCACTGCTGTGTCCTGGACATTAACATGGACGGTCGCAACGAGATCCTCATTGGAACTTATGGAGAAAAAGTTTTGGTCTATGGTGAAACTCACGAACGAAGTTGGAAACTGATCGACAGCAAAAGTTTTGATTCTCCGATATATTCTATATGCAATTTGGACATGACAGGAGACGGAGTCGATGAGCTCGTTGTGATGTCACAGAGAGGCGTACACATTTTACAAGTAATCTATTTTTAACGCTAAAATTAAGTAAAATATTTAAAACAAGTAATAATTAACTCACAATCTATTTTAGCACAACCCTGATAAAACTGCCAAAAAGTGGAAAGAAAATTTCACGAAGTTAGTCAATGATTTGTCACTAGAATAAGTTTGTTGGTAATGTTTTTTAAATATATATTTTTCTACTGAAAAAACATGTTTGATTATTGAATAAAAGATTATCTTTAATTTGTCGTTTTTGAATTTTCGCGCGTTTGAAAAAATGAGAATAACACCAGCGCCATCTATGAATAGTTCGAATTGGCGGTCGGTAACTGAATCCCATACCCAAACAACACGTATACATATGGGAGACCACAAACTGAGAGATGATGTGTTCGCGCGTCGTCGTATTTGATGTGAGTTTCGTAATTTTGATTAAAAAAAAGGAAATAATACATAAAGGTGTACTATAATCACACACAACAATTCTTAGGCACTGGCCTAGCCGGACATTTTGTAAACTCTCTCATTGCTCGCTCAGGTACTTGGTTTTGAAAAAATTATAATTTTCCTCTACTCCTTAATCATCTAAACAATTACAATGTCATTCAATAAATTGAAACAACATTCAATGACAATTGTAACAATAACCGCTCGTCAATGAACCAAATCGTATCGTCAAAACTTTTTTAGAAATTCGTTTCAACAAATTACCGAGGTTTGTTTTGGGTCTTTTTCCGGCAACGCATAACCTCAAAAAGCTTAGAATTCTAGGCAACAAATTAAATGACATTCTGTGTCAAGCGTTTAATAATATTTGTGTCAACTTTGCATTGGCGGATGAGTGCACCAATGAAGTGTTATTCTTTGTTTATGTTTCCTATTACAATTAATGGTTCTAAATTGAGAGATTCGTTTGAAATTGAAACCCACAACAATACTATCAACAATGATGACGTATATTGATAACAATCAATTAACAGTTTTTTGATATTTGTATTTTTAGATCACAGTTTGTTTGTTTTCAAAAACAAAAGAAGACCACTGAAAATGGAAGTCCATGAAGAAGTGTTAACAGAATCGACTCTGTTGTTGCAAGAAACTCCGACCAACAGTGTACCGGAGGAAATTGTCCCGGATACAAAAGTGTTCGAAACCGATGCGACTAATGAAGACGTAAAACACAATATATCTCATGTGAAAGAAGCGTGTAGTATGAATGACGTTCAGATGAACGGCGGTTCACCCCAGAACAATGCCCCAGAAAAGGAAACCGAATTTGTAGTTCCAGCTGAGGTTAAGAGTGAACCGGAAACTACTGAGTTGAACCAAATTAAGGAACAAGATAAAGACAAAGAAAATACCGAGTACCTTGGAGAGAAAGATAAATCTGTTAGTGAAATTGAAGCGGAATTGATTGACAGTTGTTTGAATAAAGAAAACGGAGAAGAAAAAAATCCGGATTCTAAAAATCCGGAGGAGTCAAAAGACGATGGTTGTGATTCGGTGTCAAACTCACTGGCTCAGATGGAAGAGAGTACGACAGAAGAGAAAGCCGAGCCGAGTGATGAAAATACGTTAAGTTTGAACGAAAACAGTGAGATCGAAAAGGAGGAGTCTAAGTCGTCTTGCAACGGCGAAGACGAGAAAGAGGAAGAGACGCCGCTAGCAAAATTCGGCAACATTGAAATTGTACACGTAGAGAAAGTTTATGAAGAAGGCGAGAATTATAACAATGCGGAAGAATTATCTCAGGTGGGAGATGAGTTGGTGGAAAGTACGGAGCCCGTTGTTGAAAAGCAGAAAAGCATGATTCAGGACATCTTTGACGACTGGCAGGACGAGATGGTCGAGGAGGAGATGTGTTCGAAGTCAACGGACGCGGTTGAAATGGAGCTGAAAAGTTTGATGGACGACGGCAAGTCCACGAAAGACGACGTGGAGACGAGACTGATTACGATAGAGGTTTTGGAAGAGGGTCAAAAGTTCGACGGGGAGTCGGACAAGAGGGACGACGGGAAGAAGAATTGTGACGATGACCCGGCGAACAAATCGTGCGGCGAGATCGTGGCTAGTTTGCTCAAGGATGGTTCGTTGCCAGTGAAGACGACGATTGGTTTGTTGAATCCACCGTCGGATAGTAAGGGATCTGGCAAGGTACAGACGAAAAGTCGATTATTGACCGGACAGTTGTCCTCGCCTGCTGTCGCGCAGGTGATGAAGGAGAGGATCAGAGAGAAGCAAAAAAGCCTCGAACCTCCGGTCGGATTGGATGTGATGTTCGTGAAGAAGCTTACCCAAAGATTGTCCTCCAAATTGGCGGCCGTTCCTCCGGCAGATATCTCGGCGGTTGAAAAGGAACAGAATAAGGAATCTGATAATAAAGAACTGTTGGCTATCTTGGAGGGCGAACCGGACCCTGATTGGTCGAATGTAAAATCGTCCTCCGAAGAGGAATCGAATAACAAGCCGAGCAACCAACTGGAACGAGAGATTGCTCTGAAACAGTTGCTGGAACTTCCAGGAACACCCACGAAGAGAAAGAGAAAAACGAAAACGAAAAATGCAGATGAGGAGGAGAATGAAAAAGAGGAGAAGGCGAAACCGAGCGAAGAGGCCAAAGCTGAAAAGGAAACGACGGAAGAAACAGTCTTGTCCCCTTCGACGGAAAGCAGAGCCGGGAGAAAACGCAAGTTGACGGAAAAAGGTCGAGTGCACGAAGAGAACTCGAACATCAAACGACAAAAATTGACCAAGACAAAGACGCCAGAAGCGCCGAAGAAAGCTGAGCTCAAGACTAAGAAGTCCGAGGAAAAATCAACACCGAAAAAGTCAGAAACGAAACCAACTCCAAAGAAATCAGACGAAAAGTCGACGTCAAAGAAGTCGGAGGAGAAACCAACAAATCCGGAGGTAGCGAAAAAGAAAGGTAGCGAGGAGGAAAAGAGTGAGGTAAAGGAGACTGAGAAGAGCCCAGAGAAAAAGACAGAAAAGAGCGAAGAGCAGAAGTCGACAAAAACAAAACCAATGGTGAAGAAAAAAGTAAAACCAGGAAGGTCGAAGGAGCTTGAGAAGTTGCTCCAAGATGAGGGAGTGGTCAACATCTTGTACGACGTGGAACAAGGGGATCGGACGCGAAGACTCATCCCGATTACGAAGACCCACGCAAAGTGGCAGGATATGGAGAAAGCTGAGCAGGAGCTGCGAAAACGACAAGAGATGGTCCGCGAGGCTGTTTTCAGTTCGAGCAGCGCCTCGTCCAGGCCGAAACGTACCGTTCAGAATGAGAAGCCGGAAAAGGGAGGCAAGAAATTGGCGAAGAAGATCAAGCCGTTGGTGCTGTCGAACGAACTCGTATCACCAGCTCCGGTGCAACGAAACGCTGCTGAGGAGTCGGTTATTTTCCGTCGGCACTCGACGAGTTCTTATTCCAGCGCTCCGGGGAGTCCGAGGATATTTGTTCATGACAATGAGAACGTCGAGGGCAAAAAGAACGTGAAGAGAAAAATTGAGAGAGTTGTAACACTCCCGCTCGAGGGTCCAGATTCAACGGACGAGAGCGAGGACGAAAAGGATAAGAAGAAGGCGAGGAAAAGTCCCTTGATTACGAGGAAGCGAAGTAGGGACACTCTGAAATGTACAAAACAGTCGGATAGCAGTGGCAGTGATCTTAAGAAGAAGGACCAGGATGTTTTAAGCGTGGTCTTGGCTGAAGCTGCTACCGCTCTTTCTAGTGAGACAAACAGCTCGACTAAGAAAGCTAAAGGTAGCAAATGAGTTTCATAAAGTAATCTTTGATGTAATTGTTGGAAATAACTATACACTGGATTGACCCCTTTTTTGTTTTGATTGATAGCGAGTCCAAGCAAATCCAGTGACGATTCAATATTCAGCAACAAGGAGATCAACGTACGCCGTTGTGGCAAACTTGTTCAACTTATTTTAACACCTTCTTCTACGTCCAAGTTGAGAAATGGCATTACCCTGCAGGTAAAAAAAGATTCAACTTGATGACTTGTTAATGGTTGTAGATTATGGATAATTTGTTTTTTAATTTTAGGCAATGAAGGAATTCTGCCAAGTCCTGTCAATATTGAAAACGGATAACGATTGTCATGGAGTTATTTTAACATCGACTGGCACAAGCTTCTGCGAAGGTTTAGATATTGAATCTCTCCTACAAGAAGATAAGGAGGAGAGGCGTAAAAATGCAGAAAAGATGGCCAGCGGAGTCAAGTATGTATTGCAACATAGTAACAGTCGTGGCAATGATATTCGAATAAATTTAATTGAACTTGAATTATACTTATTTACAGAGACTTCATCTCGAGCTTAGCCAATTTCAATAAACCCATCGTTGCTGGTATACAAGGAGATGCTGTTGGATTGGGTGTAACAATGTTATTGCTCTTTGATCTGGTGATTGCCAGTGATAAAGCAACGTTTAGCACACCTTACGGTAAACTTGGTCAGATTCCAGAGGGACTGTCCATTCTTACCTTGTCGCATACCTTAGGAGCTACTTTCGTAAGTTTAATATCATCTATTTTATAAAATATAAAAACAACGAATGAATTGATAATTAAACTGATTGAATAATGAATCAAAAATTCAATGGAAATGATTTCTTAAATTTTGTTTCAGACAAATGAATTGTTGATTGGAGGAAGGACCATGACTGCAAACGAGGCTCTTACTGCAGGACTCGTATCGAGAATTTTGTGGCCCGACAGATTTCAGGCGGAATTGTTCACCTCGTTGAAATCAATGAGCGAACATTCGTTGCAGGTAAGAATAAACGAACGATTTATTTGTATGAAAATACATTTAATTCTTACATTCTTGTTCATTTATTATCTATTTAAGTTTGTTTGTAACAATATGCCGTGTAAGCCGGTCCGGTGTAAAGCAGTTCCTGCACATTGACAACGGACTTGTTTTTAAAGATGCATAAATTGTCGCTCGGGCAGGTGCATCGATAATAGATGGAAAACAAATCGGCCCTTGCGTAACCACAAAAATCTTGAGTTTCACACAACCGTTGCTGAAAAATTTAAGTGGAATTAGAAAAAAAGAATTCAAGATTATAATGTACATTAGAAGTTAACTTACCTTCAAACACTGAAAGGCCTGAAAGAGTTGATCATTGTCATCGAAAACGAACTTTTGTAGTCTCCAGTAATGTGTGCTCGGACAAACACACATCGTCAATACCTTATGAGGAATCATGTAGGTATTGTTCACGTCGCCTCTGCCACTTATCACCATCGCCGTTTGTTTTTGCTTACAAACTGGTACATTTTTCATCGGACCACAATGCTAAAAGCAGTCGCAAACAATTGTAACAAACGCTTGTTAATTACTTGTTTTCATTAATTGTCAAAGGTACCTTTAAGATGGACCTGTTGTTCATTTTCATGGACGATGATTTCTGTTCAGATCTGTTGGAAGACCAAGAACACTCAATCCCGTTGGGACACCTGCACAGTCGCTCTACAAGAAGAGGCATCCAAAACCGATCGTACACTATGTTACAAACTTCATTGTCTTCGCATTCCAGTAGCCCTTTTTCGCCTCCTATCTGACAGTCAATCGTTTAATTAATTTATTAGCACACACTCAAAATTGAATGGTCAACAAACCGCGGCCGCTTACATCATTTCTATATCTGTAAACAATCCCGTTCGATTTGCTATAGATCTCAACGTACTTAGCATCAATTTCACAAGCAAACAGAATAATGATGAACAAACTGACACTCGTGACTAAAACGAGATGCATGGTGTTCTCACACCAAATGCTAAATTCACTCTAAGCACATTTGTCCAGCCTGCTCCGAACACCTACATTCGCATCTTTTATTATGCCTGTGTTCGATTCGACACCCACCCATTATCAGCCTATTCGTCACTTTACCATTAATATTCATACCTTTACGTCTACTATCCGCGTGCTGGCAAACCGCGTCTATTTTTGATTTAAACAAATTTTGTCATCAACTTCCACAAAATATTCATCTTGCAATTTGTTTTTGTTGCAGTCTATGGAGGCTACCAAATCGTTACTACGTTCCACACTGCGTGAAAAATTGGACCAAGCTCTGACCACCGAGAGCAAACTTCTCATCCAGCATTGGTGTTCCGACGAGTGCCAAGAAAGGATCAAAATTTACCTTGATGAGCAAATTCAGTAAACGATTTGTACGCAATTTGCATTCACAAGATAAGTTATTGTACATTTTGTTATAATTTCTTTCCACACGATTCGTCGATTTTTTTTTCAAATCAAGTTTCTTTTTAAACATCTAGATTTATTATATTTTTTTCACATATTGACGGGAAATATAAATTTGTTTTTGTTAACAAAACTTAGTACTTGAGGGGTACTTGTGTTTATTATTATCAGAATAAATTTAATCGAAATTTGTTCATCGGATTTGTTCCAAGTTATGATTTCTTTTGCATTTCTGAAAAATCATTTCTTGTTGCAAATTGATATGTGATTAAGACACAACAGAGAATTCGACTCTATAAAAAATGTTGAATCGACAGATTTTTTGAATTAGATTTTTTTAATCGGTTTTCTTTTCAGAAGAAAAAAATCGAGTAATAGGCGATTGGGGCGATAGCCTTACGAAAGAATGAAATTAATTTTCCGTTGTTATGAATTTTGTAAAAAGTAAAAAATTTATCAATCGATGATGTTAACTTAAAGGGAGGGGACATGCGTTATTTAATAAGGCAGACTTATTTCATTTCGACCGTTTATGTCTCTAAAAAACATCTGAAAATATGAATAAAAAAACCAGGTGTGATGAATAAAAAATTTATTCAAGTTGCAAATTATTGGTTAATATTACGGTTATGAAATTATTTAGAGATGTTTTGAATGATGAATACCAACAAATCAATGGAAAAAACTGTCAAGAGGGTTTCGTTTTTCTATCGTAGAAATATATTTATGAAATATTAAAAATTAACTCACAAATTGTGGATAAAATGAAATGGGCATTCTTGCGAAAAATATTTGCAAGATTGCTAATGATTGACAAGCGAAATTCTCTAAAAACACAAAGATAAATGTACTATTTTAATATACAATATATAATTTAGTATCAAAAAAGGATAAGATTTTGTGGATCATTTTTTGTTCTTTTTTGTTTAAGAAATTATGTGAAGAACGCTAAAGAGTAAATGTACGTAATAAAATTCGAACAACAAAAGCAACTTTTGTTTTGAATTATAATTTTTTTTATTTATAATCAATGCACTTACATATTTGTGAAAAGGTATAGATTTGCATGATTTCATACATCGTTAGTTAGACTTTTTCATCACATTTATACATGTATTTCAAACAAAATGATAGTGAATATAAATATATTTCAATCTAATCAGTTATTAATTGATTAAAAAATCAACAAAAATGTATAACGTTTTCATTTTAAACTATATAATGTACATAAAATCAACAGTTGCAAAATGAAAAAAGAGAGAGCTATGCTTCAACAACAAGCAGGTATATGTACATATAATACGCAAAAGTTCATACATTCGATTCGAATTTATAAATATAAAAAATTCAAAAATTAAGCATTATTTTACATTACAATTAATCATTACATTTTTGTATGATTAGACTAGCATGCATATTAATTGATATCTCTGGTTTTTTTATAACTTTAAACGTAGGCAATAAATAATGGCCAAAAAATTACTCGAACAGTAATTTTGAAGTTTCAATAAGCAGATCATAGGAAAGAATTGAAAAAAAAGTAGAGCCTCATATTTTTCATTGTAAAATAGAAAAATCTACAACCAATTATATACAATACAAAAAACGTCAATACGTATGCGTAATATAAGTACTTCAAACATCAAAGAGTTTCAAAGTTTATATATTAATCTATTAAACGTTATTATTAAAAAATGTGGAACTAAATTTTCATTCAATAACCAATCACTGAAACATTCTGTGATCGTAAATTTCATAATATTTACTTTTAAATGGCTTATTCTTGTTTGATAATATGATTCTTATCACTAATCATTTTATCGTTATATTAGTATATTTTAAATCTAATTGAAAAGCACCGTTATTTTAGCAAAAGTCTTCTGGTTTTGCTTATATGATTTTGTATATCGTTGACGGCATCTGATTTGTTATAAATCAAACTTTTCAAGTCACAAAATTTACAATGCAGAGATGAAATTCACAAAATTTCATCTCTCGGAAAAACACAACAGAGTATAATTTGTTCACTCTTTAACATAGACTAGAAGATTGAGTTATTTTGCAGGAATATGAAAACATAATATTTTACTATAAATCTACATCCGTGTAATAAATACAATAGAGAGATTTGATTTCATTTGAGACATTTTACAATCAATGTCAGGAATTTCATTATAAATCAAATTATCAACAATCAATGAGTGGAATTTAATCTCCCCCTTTAATCTAATCGAATATATATTATATCAGATCTCAAGTGTCAAATCTCTCCCCTATTCAAGCACTTTAAGATATAAATAATAATTCTATAAAAATATTAAAAATCCTAATAAAAAATTCATCTTAACAATAATCATCAGCAATATGAAAATTTTCTAGATTGATTAGTTTGCATAATTTCATTTTCTTCTTAAAATGCAAATTTAGCTAAAAAAAAGTGTCTCAAAAGTGAACATAGCAGCGTTTGCAAATTTCTACAATCGAAAATGATGTCTATTTACAATGTAAAGTATGCAATGCTATAATCTTTACATATAAATATGTTCTATGAAATTATAATTTAATAATAAATGATATAATTTATCCATCGGTGATGAGTATAAAGCTATACGTTTTAGATTAAACAAATATCTCCACTCAGATATAACGCTCGATGTTGAATTGAACTGATCGTGGACCAGACAAAGTTTATTATTCGTCGCTCTCAGCGTAATCATCACTGTCCCCACTATCGTAATGTGCCATTTTTTTATGATTCATGGAAGACGTTCTTTCAGAAAATTCATCTTCATTGGCTTGCTCAGATTCCGCAGAATCAACAACGCCATTAGATGAGTAACTATCATTTGAAGGCTGGTACATCCTGCAAAAAAATTTAATTTGTGTTTCTTTTTTTTTTTCATGATAAAAAAACAGGAGGAGAATGATACTTACGAATTATCATTCTGTTCGTTTCCACTTTCCTCGGCAACCAGCAATTCATATTCTTCAGCTGCAAATCTGTCCCAGTCTGAGAGCTGAAAATGAAAATGAATATGAGAACCACTTTTATAAGCGTTCATTCTGATATGTGTAACACTGTGTAGAATCTTGATAAAATAAGAACAACAAATTAAGTACCTCATGACCATCCGCATCGTGATCTCTTGCTGAAGCAAAAGGATCGCGTTGTTCATGATCTAGATATTTTTCCACATTGAAGAATGTGTCGAAAAATATTGCTGTCATTTTACATTTTTTCAAATCGCTCAGCGATATTTTTCCAGGCACGGCTGGATGAATCATATCGAGCATCTAAAAATTATGTGTTACAATTAATCAGTCGTTTGAAAATGAAAAAAAAAAAAGATATGACAAATCGATTGAATGGGCACCTGACATAAACAATCTTCAAATGGCAAGGTCTCGATGGCAATCACTTCCATTCGGTGAAGCTGCTCTTCATAAAAATATTCAAGTTCGTACATTGATAAATAACCATCTCCGTCCAAATCCATACACCTGTATAAAAATATAAATTTTTTTTAATGAGATGACAACTGATCACTTAAACAAATTGAAAAACAAAATTCTTACCTGAACCAGTACTCAATAGCGGTTGGGTGATTTTTATCCTCCTCACTGAGTAAAAACCAAACAAACTCCGTGTAACTCATTTTGTTTTCACCCTCTTGTTTCCTATTTGTATTTATTCCCCGGCTTACTGCCCCGCTGAATATTCTATCGATTATTCTCGATGACAAGGCTGAAAACAAATTTTGATCGGATGACACAACAATTCATATATACTCTTAATGGAAATGTCAATATAAGAGAAGATGAAAAACATACCATAGTCGTTATGTCTTGTAAGATCCGCTTTGTCAATGAAAAGATCATGATCACGGTCCAATTCCCAAAATTTACAATAGATCACATAGAAGTGCTCGTAACTAAAATAGTTAGTGACTTGATTGATGTCCTCCTCGTGATCCAAAATACTAATTACAGACAAAAAGTTGCTCCTTCGCAATTCCGACAATGTGATCTTGCCGCTCCAACTTCTATTTACGCAATAGAATATCCTTGCAATCACCTGAATGAAAACAAATTATCACATTGTTTCACATCATATCAATCATTTCCCTATATCGTCCGTTTTTTACGATAAAACATCCTTGTAATTACCGTGTGTACGTAACGCGAATGGAATTCGGTAGCTTCTTTCAAGAACGTCAACCCGGGATGAGTTTCCACGACATCTTGCACTAGCGGGAATAAATCTTCCGGATAGATGCATTCTCTTGCACCTTTTGTGCAAATTTTGATGAATTTACTAGCTGCATCGTGATGGGTTTTCACCAATCTACAAATTTTCATTGTTCACGTGAATTATTTGGATTTGCATTAATTCATCATTATTCATTTTTAAATGAATCCCTTACTCTTTCCAGTAATCCAAAAACGTGTTCATCTCTACGTATCCCTTTTGATCTCCGTTGACTGCTAAAAATAATGGCACTTTCCAATATAATGGCAATTCGCAAGCCTGCAAATATTAATTCACACATTAAGTTCACTTTCAAGTTGGAAATAAAATAATAATAATAACAATTATTATTATTATTATAATGATCTGACCGCTGTGATAGTATGAAACTGTCCCCTCGTAGCCTGATGATTGGGAAGACTCTGAAAAGCGCCTGTGATTCGGGCGATTGTATTTTCTATCTGCGAATGCAACGCTGGTTTTCCTCTTGGAAAATAGAACCTACAATAATCAATGGTAAAATTAATAGTGCATACATTTTACATGACCACAAATAATACAAGGAGCAAATGTTTGCATACCTAGGTATGTGAACGCTCTTATTACTCTTCACATGTCTCTGTAAAGTAGTATGCGGTGGCAGGAGCGGTTTGTCCTTGCCATCAGACGGATAAACTTGTGATTTACTCTCCGACTCGACGTTGCTCGTCCAATTTCTACCGCCGGCTTGTCTCGGCGACCGCTTGTCCAGAAACAATTCGCTCGGACATTTTTCAAAGATCATAACTCTCTCGGCAACAGAACCTCTGGTGAGAAAAGGTCGGACGGGGTTGCTGAACGTGCCGGACGAGGAGATGGCAGCCGATCTGATGTGCTGCTTCTGCTGGACCGTGAGTTCCGGATGCGGCACGACTTCAAGCTTAGGTTTCACAGCGTTCACCCGAGGACCCCAGCGCGAACTCACGCAACTGTCCTTCTCGTCCTTGGTAATTTTGCAGCAGTCCACCTCGTCCTCGTCCTTTTGTACCTTATCTTTCACGGTCGCCAAACTTTTGACCGCTGTCAAGTTCTTGACCAGACCTCCTCCTCGGTCTTCGAACTTCAGCGTGTCCTTATGATTTGTTATCAGACTGCTCTTCTGCTGAGATTCAGGCTTGACCTTCTCTTGAGTCTTGTCCAAGTTGTCAACCGCCAGAACTAGCCCGGTCTTAAGCGCGTCTATCAGTCGCTTTTCCTCGCGAGCCACCTGGTCCAGATAATTCGAATCGACAGTGCAATCCTTGTCCAGCTTACAACCCTCGACGTTCCCATTGCTGGTCTTGTTGAGCAACTTGTTCTTCAGCGGCCAAGTTCCAACCTGCGTGACAACGGGGCTCTGATTGTTCAACACCTCTTTCTTGTTATTGTTGCCAACTCCGAACCCTTGGGTCTCAATCGTCTCCGCGAAGATCTGATTGCGAGCCCTGATCGCGCTCGGCCTGTTCTTAATCTGCGACAGCTTGTTGGCGAACGCGGTCGACCCGTTTGAATTCAAAAAGCTATTCACAGGTGCCTTTTGGTTCCGCAGCTGCGACCCGTAGACGCTTTTGTGGTCGTTCGCATTCTGCAAAATGTTGTTCTCAAATTTCTGCAGCGCGAACTGTATCGACGAGGGGAGGTGCTTGATGCCACTCGACTTGTTCGAAGTCGCGGCAGCCGCGGCGATCCGCGCCTTGTCCTCCACCACGAAGTCGCTCACCAACTTCTCCAGGTGGTCGGGACTCTGGACCAAAAGGTCCTTGACGTTGCTGCTCGTGGAGGACGAAAATTTGTCCAACGTATTGGACGCCGCGTGACATTTCAGGATCTCGCTGGGAGCTAAGCCCCGACTCTTCCATGATTGATAGATGGCCTCGGCATGGTCGCTGATCTGCTTAGCGATAGCCGCGATGTCCTCGTCGCCGGAATTTTCCCCGTGGGGGAACTGACTCCTCAGCTCGTGCTTGGCCGTTGCGGCCATCCTGTCGGCGAAGAAGGGATGGTTCCGAGCTATCAGGTAAGAAACGGCTGTCAGCTCAGCCGTGGGGTCCAACTCGAGCTGGACAAAGTTTGGCCTCTCGCTCAGCGGCACTACGTTTACCGGGATGGCATAGCCCAAGTGCACTGCCTGGCAATCAACCTTCCGTCGACTCTCGTCTCGCAGCAGACACGCGTTGAGGTCCGGGAAATGAACAACCCGGGAAGGCCGGGGGTCGACCGTCGCTGGCACAAATGACTCACGACGCTGATACAACAGCGTTTGCAAAGGCTCGCACGCCGATGGCATAGTTCTCAAACCACCTGGTCCAAGATCCTCCAACTTTTCGTCCGCTCCGGTGAGTCGTCAATCTCCATGCCCGCAAGTCACTCAGCAAGTCGCCAACTGAAATCATAAAACAGCTCTCAAAATTTCAGCCATTTTGGTTTGTACAAATGACATTTACAGTTTTTTTCTAAACGAGACCCAACAAAGTAACTTTTTGACGTCGGAAATGAAAAGAGCGTAAAATTTTACATAGAAATGTGCCCTCGCACTTGATTGTTTAGATAAAACGTAATTTCAAAGAATTAATTTTGACTTTTTTGAGGTTATGTCATGATTTTTTTTTGGTTTTTTTATAGTTCAGAACATCGCCTTGTGGGTACTCTAATGAGAGCGCTTACCGCCCTCTACAAGATGGCACAATCAGTTTGTCTTCGTCTTCTAATTTTTGACTGATTCTTTGTGATTATTTTTTACGTTTTATTATCAATCTTCATGAATTCATTCAATGATCAGAGCTCGTACAGAATGATTCTTTTCCATCTTGAAAAAATTTTTCCATTCGTTTAAATAATAATCTTCTTTTCTTTTTAGAGTAGTTGGCGGCGCCACAGAACTTGACTCGATCCACACAACCGATATAATTTGTTTGCTCGGATGGTTTCGTTGGGCATCGCCCATACTCGTCTAGGTCTAAGAATACCACGGCCAGCCATATTTGGCAATGCGATTCAAAATGACAACTATTCCATTGCGATAGAATATGAAGCAACTGCAAAAAAATTATTACCTCCTGATAATGACAATGTTCCCGTCTATTTCGATCGGTCGAACGGACTATATAGATTTGGAATCATTTTTAACCAGAGGCTAGAGGAGAGCACGCGGTGCACTGACCGCCGCGTCGCGATTTGTTGACATCGCATTGGACGGTTATAATTAATCTTCATCGGCTTGACAGAAGGACAAAAGTTGTATGTCCAATAAGGTTTTAATATTACAAACAGGCGACGCAATTTTTTGTCAACCGTTTGCGTCTTGGAATCTGTTGAATATTATATGAGCTGAACAGCTGATTTGTCAAAATGGAATAGCAAGTTGCTTTTTCGCGTGGGAGAAACATGCCTCGGCCCACAATTTCTTATCCATGATTTTATTCGACTTGAAGATGGGAGGATGAAGATTGCGCCACGAGAATATATCCTTCCAATTCATTTTTTTGATTCTAAAAAGAAAATAACAAACAATCAAACGAGGAACAAGAAAAAATAAAAATTCGTCCCTAAATGAGTGTATACTGAAAGCATCATCTCCGTAACTCAAACAAGATTGCTTTTTTATTGGATCAAAAATGTCCGTTCGACCTTTCACCGTTAATGATGCATTTGATTTTCAATCTTCTCTAACACCACTTTCTTAATTGGATTTATAGGCCGGGCTCCTTGAATCCATAAGGGAGTGGAGAACAGTTAAAAATGATAACCAGACGTCATGGCAATTTGAGGTCTGAATTTAATGACAGTTTTGAATTCAAAGAGAGAGAGAGAGAGAGAGCGGAAAAAAAGGAAAAAAAAAGATGTGACGAGTGGGGCTTATTATTATTACAGCCTTGATGGGTACTCGAGCTTTACATGAGATGTATATGTTAAAAGAATCTTTCTTTCTCCTTTAACCTTCGTGCAAATTTATACGAGTGCTCTCCTTTTTCATCACAGAATTAAATGTTACGTGGGTGTCTGGATGTCCCAGCGCAAAAAGTCTGCAAAACAGAATATCGTTTACTTCACTTAACTCTCATTAAACCATCAACTTGTTTCTTTTATTTTTTTTCTTTCCTCTCTCTCTCTCTCTCTTCTCCACATTTATCTCGACACTTTTGTATGTGCTAGTTATTTGTTAATACATCTTTCCAACCGTGCGAGACGTTACGAGTTTCGCGAATCATTCACCCTGCAACAATGATTTCTATTTTAGGTGGAAGCGAGAGCAATGTTTACAGATTATGTAACCACGATACATGTGCGAATTAAAAATGTAGATTGTGGACGATACACAAAAGGCATGAAATTCGCCTAGTGAAAGTGAATGCGAAGCTGGCTGTATACTCACTCGGTTGTGTATTAACAGGGGGGCTATCAAATAATTTAGTGACAGGAGGACGAGACGAGCGGTCACAATGGTTGGAACGAGCTGAAAGGATTGTTGACTACGTGCTGAGATGTCCGGCAAAAGGAACACATTCGCTGGCGTTGTTGGTACGTTGACCCAAACGATCTGGCTGCCTGCCTTTGGCCTGCCCTGTCACACCAACCAAAAATAATCTCGCACTTGGTTCAACGCGAGCAATCGCGCCCCGACAAACTTTGCAGTCAAACTGAAGTGAACTCAAAATAAACACGATAGCCGATAGCGCCAACAGCAGCACACACCGAGAGAGCCAGCGACGTGCGATGACCACATAACTTCAACACATGCTGCGCTCACTTTGCTCCTCTCGTGCCTATGCGCCTGCGCGTAGACCAATACTCTCTCATAGACCATCGAACGTTTTCTCTATGTATTTTCAATCCTTGCTCATCAGGAGTTTGAATCTTGAACATTTTCTTTCTCAAAAAATGCAAGATCCTTTTTCTTTCTTTTTTTGGTTTTTGAAAAACAACATTTTATTTTATTTATTTTCTTTTTGTTTTATTGGTTTTGTTTTGTTTTTAATTTTTCATTTACAATTTGTTTGATTCGATTATAATTTGCAGTAACTTTTGACGAGAGTTCTTAACAAATCTTTTTGTTCGTCCGTAAAGAATGGCCACAACTCGCGTTCCATCTCTAAAAGGGCGTCATACTCTTCCGTCTGACACGCCAGTATCAGTGACTGAATCAGTATCACTTCGTCACTGCTGACCGCTGCAGACTCTGCGAAAAATTGATACAATTTAAAATAGAGAGAAGTTGAGAGAATTGAAGCTTATTCATCATGAAATTTAATATTGTTACCAATTGACGAGGCCTGTTTTTCGTCTGATAACGTTGACTCTTTTGAAAACCTTTGCAATAATTCGCTTTGGTAGGCTGTTAAATTCTTCGTTGTCGGTCGCAGAGTTAATAGTAAAAGAATGCTAGTTATTTCGGCACTGCAAAAATTAATTTGATTTCATTTCTTTAATTCAAAGGAACGAAGTTAAATTTTGAAAATTAAGTTTTTAAAACGAACTTGTAAAGGATATCCTTGTAATACGTCGCGGGACTCGATGAATATTTTTCTCTGATTAACAAAATTAAATCAGTCAAAACTTGTAAAGCCCCATGATGGTCATCTGAAAATGAAACAAAATGTCAAAATTGATCATTAGATTTAGTATTAATTATAGTAAATAAAACGAAAGTACCTCCTTGAATCAAAAAAGAGACTAATAATTTAATAGCTGGAATGAAAGCCGCCTTTCCGTCCGCAGGACGTAATGTTCTGATACTGTCAGGCGATGATCCTAATGACTTGGCTAACTCAACTGCAAAAATAGGGCCAAGCGCATAGTACCCTTCCAAGTCTTGAGACAGATTTATAACTTGATCACATATATCACTAGCCGCCTAAAATTCAAGAATCAATTATTTTATCTTTCTTGTTCATTTTTCTACAGAGACTTTAAAAATGTTCAGTGTTTTTTTTTTTAATTTCAAAAATATACCTGGAAATTTTCATTGCCAACAGATGGACAACCAACTTTTATAAAATTTTTTTCAATGTTGATGAATTTTCGACCGGCTTTTATGAGATAATAAATTTGTCGCTGTTTGTCTTTCAATAATTCTTGACACTTGGAGGCATGCAACCAACATAAAGCAGCGTATTGGGGATTCCCAGCTGCATCACATTCTTCAGCAAGAGAACCTGCATGATACGATTAGCAACTTAATTAAAATTCGCAATTCCAGAAAGAAATTTGACATGAAATTGCCGTTTTGTAAAATAACTTACAGTATTCGTCAGAAACTTCAGAGATATTTGGTTTTTTGAGAAACCTCCTGGAACAGTAAATATTTTTCAGTTCGTTTCAATATAATTATAATGATTAACGAACAATTAATAACAGAAGGACACACATTCGTATCACTTACTTTTTCAACTTGTTAGTTGTAGAGTTGAATTTGAAAATAAAACGGTCAACGCACTCCTCCTTTTTCTTATCCCCAAATGAAAACATCTTGATTATATCACTTGATAAGATATAATCAAAATATCAAAACATCAGATGATCATCGTCGCTGCTCCGAAGTTTATCAATTAAATCCTGATAAAGTTTGGCCGTGTACACAGCAGAACTCGTTATGTTATCCTGTAAAATATTGAATCACTTTTTATTATTTTGTACGAAAACTAAAACTCTGTAAAAAACATTTAGTTTAAATAAATATGAAAATTTTAATATTACCATTTACTATCTTTGATCGCACTCGGATATCCTAAAATTTCAAGGTTTTTCAGATAGATTTTGCAATTTTATATCATCCAGGAAATGGGATGAAACCAACAATCAAGTTTGACATTTCTGCATCACAAAAATCTGCGCGTTTTTTTGGTTAAGGTATGTTGTTATTTGTAGGTTAGGTTAGAGGACAGGTGACATTATAGATATAGGATGGTTTGGAGCGGTGGGGATTGCTAAAATGAGGTCTCGCCAGTCAATATAAAAGTAATATATCAAAAAATACAAATAAAAATTTAAATATGAAATTGGTTTTTGAAATTTAAATACATAAAGGTGGCATTTTGCATCGCAATTTCAAAATTATTTGAGTTGTTTACTTTTATAATTTTGAGTAAAAAATACTAAATATATAAAAAAAATTAAAACATGTTTTAACAAAAGGATATTGATACAAAAAAGGAACAAGATACAAAATGTGTAAAATAAATGTACAGGAGTAACAATGTCATGAAAAAAATCTCGCTTCCAACATAGGTAATATTTATTACATTTTTATTATAAAGAAAAAAGAAAAAGAAAAATTATACTGAAACTCGAACTGAAATTTGTACAAAAGGTTACTAAAATATAAATGCAGTTGAGTAATTAATTAATGTTTTTTTCCAAAAAAAAACAAAGTCGCACACTTCGTATCTCGACTCTAAAAATCATTCGACACAATTCTCATAATTAAGTATATTTTTGTTTGTTTGTTTTTTCTGCCTGTATTATTCACAACCGACTTATCTACACTGTCATACATATACGTATTTATTATCCGTACAACAGACGAAAAATAGAAAAAAAAAGATTTACTGCGAAGTTGGTTGATAAGAATAAGCAGCGTACTGGTTGGGTGGGGCCGGGGCCTGCGGTCCTGGGGGCGGAGGCGGCATGTGACCGGCGGAGGGTCTCGGCGGGTACTGCAAGTACCCCTGTCCTGACGGCTGGACATAATTTTGCGGCGGGTACTGCGGATGCGCGTAATGTTGAGCTCCTTGGGACGAGTGCGGCGAGTAGACCTGCGACTGTTGCTGCTGTTGCTGGGCGCCAGGTGCCGGGGGTGGTGCATAATTTTGTGTGGCCACAGGATGACCTTGGGGCGGGTACCCAGCTTGGGACTGCGGTGGTCCCTGAGCCGACTGCGATTGCGCCTGGGGGGACGGAGCGTTCGGTTGAAAACCACCTCCACCGGCTGCTCCAGAATTCGGCGACTGTTGCTGCTGTTGCTGCTGGGGCGGAGGTTGTGACTGGGGTTGGCCAGGTTGTTGGGGTCCCGGTTGGTGCGAATTCTGGAGGTTGGGTGGATGGGGCGACTGATGGGAGCCCGGGTGAACCGGATAGCCAGAGGGAACAGAGGCAGACGAGTAACTCGTGGCGATGGAGGAGCTGGTGTAAGTGTTGGTAGAGGGGGTACTGCTCGGGGGCGGCTGGCTGCTCTGGGAATACTGCCCCGGCGGAGGATTGTTCGACTGGTTCACGTAGTTGGGTTGCGGGTTCACAGGCGGCTGCTGCTGCTGGGGACCAGACGGCGGTTGAGGCGCGGCGTTAGAAGTCGGAGCAGGCGGATAATTTTGAGGCGCCACGTTGTTTGTGTAACCCTGGGCGTTTGGATTTTGATAGTTAGCCGACTGGTTTGCGTTGTAGGTGTTTTGAGGGGACGGTTGACTCGGTGGCTGTTGGTAGTTGGGTTGAGAATTGGGTGTGCCGTATTGAGGAGACTGTTGCTGGCCAGCTGGGGAAAAATTTTGTTGCGGATTGTTGGACGGGGGATAGGCCTGTTGGTTCGGGGGCGGGGGACCGTAACCAGCGGGCGGCCCTTGGGTCGCGCCCGGTGGAGGGTATCCGGCGTTCTGTCCTGCGTAGCTGTTCACTGTGTTAGGTGGGCCGTAGTTAGCTTGGCTCGGTGCTGTGTAAGCTTGTTGCTGCTGCGACGCGTTTGGCGGTGGACCGTACTGATTCGGCTGGGCTGGATTGTAATTTGCGTTTTGGGGGCTTTGATAGTTTGCGGTTGGATTTTGATTTTGGTATGAACCGTGGTAACCCTGTTGAGCCGACTGCTGAGGGTATCCTTGAGGAGTACCTCGGTACTGCTGTGGACCAGGTCCGGTTGCTGCACCTAAAATCGAATCATCAATTGTCAATGGTTACAGCAATTGTATCATTTCATATCACTAAAAAATTCATTTTGCATTAATTGAATTTGTTTTATTTTGTTTTTTTGTAAAAACACAAAAATAAATAAAAGTTTAGATTTTTCCTCTTGATAATTCTTATAAAACGTACGGTTTATGACAGGAGCTTGACCAGGCATGGGATTTGTTCGGTAGGCACTCTGAGCCATCGGTTGACCTTGATTAAAACCTGTTATTGGCATTGAAGGTGGGGCATTCGGTGGCATTTCAACGCCAGGATTCTGGCTCACGTTTGGATTCGCAGCTGGTCCTTGTGGTCCCATCATACAATGCTGCGGATTGTTAATCATACCTTGCGGAGGCTTTTTGAAACAAAAAAAATTGTTTACTCTTTAACTGTCCATCATCTTATTCATTTGTCATTTACCATTTTTTACTTACCGGTAACAAGGCATTAATGTTTTGATTCGCATCAGCGATGGACGCTAGATAGACCAAATTTTTGTGCAAAATTGTTTGAATTCTGAAAACAAGAATTTGATCAATATTACTGTAATTAATCAACATTCAACGATTTGGAGAGTCATGAAACTGAAGTACTTACTGCATGCATTCTTGAGATTTCCCTTTGTTTTGATAATCCTGAATCGTCTGAATCAGATGGCTATTCTCGTCCAACATCTGTGAAAAATATTTGTTTACAAATATTCATTCATCTGTCGGTCCCTTTTTGTTTACGTCAAGGGTACGTTCAAGAAAGTTTGTTACTGCGCGCTTACTGACCTTTTGTATTTGCGCAGAGTTCGGCCTGCTGCTCCGGAGATAAATTGACGACATCTTAACGACAATTAATTGTACAACGGAGTGTCAAACAAACGAGTGCGATGCTGCTCTGGGATCTGTTTACAATTAATCACAGTTAAACTTGAAAACTCACAACACCGCGCGCGCACGCATCACATTTTGCGGTTAAAATATTGTGTCCCAGTGACAACACACGATGATGTGAGCAACTCCGCTTGGTCTTTTGTATCGAACGATATTTACCAACAGTCGCAAGATAATTTCACGACAACGTTTGCTCCAATTTTTTGATGCGGTTGAAATTCGTATCAAATTGAATTTACTTTCTCGATGGAACAAGATGAAAGCTTCGAGACATCATACAACAACTATTGCAACAATGGAATGGAGCAACACTCCAGCCAATGACAGCTACGCTTGCATCTGTTCGGAAAGGACTCATCAGCGAGGTTCTCTGTCTTTGTTTTGACCATTCAAAAAGACAGAGACAGGGATAGATCAAGTAGATAAAACCAGGTGTCACTTAAATCAAAGGTGAATCATTTTTATTTACAAAATTTTTGATTCGAAGGTATAAATTTTAGAATATAATACTTTTATATGCCTAAAATGATCTTTTTTGTTTTTTCGCTAAAATAGGTTATAAAAAAGGGATAACTCGAATGTTGTCGTATGTTGAATGAATTAAAAAGTTAAATGTTTTGGTAAATAAATTAAACGAACAACAAAATTAATATACAAATTTTTTATTCAAAACACCTGTACATTACTTTTTGGCTTTCTTAGTAACATCATCTGGATTTTCAGCAGCATCCTTTGCTCTCTTTGCTCTGATGCCGACCAATCGGGCATCAGCACGAGCTTTTCTCAGGGTGATGAAGCATGAGTGCTTCTTGTTCTCCTCTGTTACGACCTTAGATTTTGTTTTGGATGGAGCTTGATGACGCACAGGTAGAATCTTACCTTTAACTTGGGTAGCCAATTTGCATTCCTCAGGAGTGGACTCTCCCTTCTTGATCTGTTAAAATGAAACAAATTAATAAATCGTGAATATAAGCAAAACTATACTTTGTTTATATTGAAGAAAAATCTACAACATAAATCGTTACCTTCTTTTCATTCAATGGGAATACGATGAGTTTAGCCCTGTATTCCTTTAATCTTTGGGCATTCATCTGGATGCTCTCAACAGATTTGTTTTGCCTCCTTGGGTCAACGGCAATACCTTTGCTCATGGCATCATGTTTGTTCCAGCCAGCGGCCTTCAGCTCAGCGAGAGTGAAACCTCTACCTTCACGAATTTTAGCATGATACCTGACCGTTGGGCAGTGAACTGCTGGTCTTAAAAGATGGACAGGTCTGAAACAAAACAATGAAATGACATTCAGGTATTCTACATTCTGACATCAATTAAAATTATGAAACTTACTTTGGGGCAATAGATTTTGCTTTCTTGATACGGTTCTGCCGTCTGCGGAATTTCCTGGCTGGTTGATTGAACCAGGTTTTCACGTACTTTTGCCAATCCTTATGGAAATGGCCATTAGGGATCATATTATTACCCTTACCCATTTTTGCTGCAAAAAATAAACAAGAATTAGTATAAAGTTTCAAAGTTTTGCTTTTCTTTTTTGTTCTGTTATATTTTTTCTTTCAAACGCATAAAACATGCCAAGTATTTTGAGGTCTGAAAAGTTAGGTTAGGTGCCGCACCTGCACTGAAAAGTCCACTTTGCTAGCCGCTGTGACGGTGTCGTAAAAAGACATGCTCTGAACGTTCAAAGCTGACACGAAAACGGACATTTTTTATGCGTGTAAAAGAGTATAAACAATTCTTACCGATTCACCGATATCGCCGTGATCGCTGTTCACTGAAAAAGAATGTGCGGAGGAAAGTTTGCTAAACATTATAAGATCTTAATGGTGGTAGCACTGATGTCACGTGATACTTCGCGCGATGAATTTAAAAGTATTCAAATGAGAAAGAGATTGGATTGGAAAAATTTTTAATCAGGATAAGGAGAATTTATGTCAATGTTTCACTTGGTATTATTGAAAGTTAATAAGGTAGGAAATCATTTTGTATATTATTTATTTTTCGAATTAAAATTGTTTAATAAATGGGTTGACAACATTTTCATGGATTAGAGAAATTAAAAAACTGTGTTATGATCTCAAAGGAATGTATTTTTTAATAAAAACATATTTTAACATAAGAGAGATTACATATAAGAAATAAATATAATACTTCATGATTAAGAAGGAATCTACTTTTGGTCCTACAATATATTTCGGCGGCTTGGAATTGTTGTATTTCTTAAAGCTTTTTACATCTATTCTAATAACTATAAATTATACAAAGCTCAAAACTTGTATATCGTCACCTAAAATTCACTTTGATGAAACGAAAACAAATCGCATCATTTCACATTTTCATTTCACAACACAATTATGCTATTTACATGTTACATTTTATATACATCCTTCAAATACAATTTGATTTGTAAAATAAAATTGTCATTTTCCCATTTTACAATGTCTCAAAAAATTTTCCATTCAAACACTTTCAGTTGCGTAAATTCTCGTCTTATAAAAGTCGTCGTGAAAAAGTGGAAAAACAGTTTTCTAACAAATGAAAAAGTTCCCATTATTATTGTCGAAAAAAAGTGAAACCCCGCGTTACAATACATTTTTTCGCTTATAAAACGAGTTAAGAAAATCTGTATCTTTCCAATAGTCTATACCAATTTCAAAGTTTCACAGTGTGACTGTGAAAGTTTTCTCAATAAGGAACGGATCATCTCGTTTTGCATTATCACAATTGTTCACATTCGTTCTCATTTGGTGAACAATAACCTGAACTACCAGCAAGATTATGTAAATATAATATGTCACATCCATCGACATCTTTACGTGATAAAATAATAATATCAGTGTAACATTCAATCTTCACTGCCAAATTCCAATTTTCAAAAAAGAAATCATATCAGATGTTTAACAATTTGAAAGACTAAAAATCGTTAACTCAATGAAAATAATTATCAACAAAATTGTACACTTTCAGTAACTGAACAAAAATTTGTTGAACTGGTTTTTTTAAATAATCTAAAATTTGCATGAATTATCCTCGGTTTTTCGATTCCATTTTACGTTCATCGCGTTCGGCTGATGTTAATTTCCACATTTGGCTGCTAGACCACGACTACATAATGGACACGTAGTTCATTGTGCTCCACGTTAAATTATCAAGCGTTTCCTCTACTTCGATAAAATAAATACATTAAAATCTAAATACATATATTAAGTACAACTTTTGTAAAATTCTTTTATCAGATAGATAAAATTTATCTAAAAAAATTGTCTTTATTCATTTTCCTTTTTGTCATTCAGTTTCAGAGCACGCAACTGTCTGTACAACCGTTGTCTGCAAAACTGGTAGAATTCAATCTCCCTGGTAAAATTTCGTCGAACTATCTCCTTAACTTCTTCGCTAACAGGTGGTTTGTAAAAGTTGTGATTTATTTTTGTAAACGTGTTAGTGTGATCTGCAAAACAAAAATTACCCATCAGTTTGTTATTTATCACTTAAACTTTTGCAACGCGAAGCAGGTATCTAGGAAATGGTTAATTATATTCGAGATTGAAATCTTTTATCGCTCTCGGGACGAAATGAGCAAATTACCCCAATAAATATCCATAGCTCCATCAAAAAATCTGGGTATATAGTGCTGTAAAACCGTTAATGTTGTATTTGCATCCTCAAGTATCCCAACTACCGCGTAATGCTTCTCCACAGCCATTTTCGCTCTTTCCAGGGCTCCGACGGTGTTGAATGGCCTGTAAAAATTCGCATCATCCGCATTAAAATTTATAAACATGCAAAGTATTATTTTTCGTTGAGCACTTGTTCTTCCATTGTTTCTACTTATGAAACACGAACAGAAGCTAGAATAAACAATTTCAAAACTGTACATGATTCTTTTTTTGCATAATGCAATGTTTAACCATTATTAAATTACTTTTTCATGGGTAATTTAAAATTTGAATTTCAAAATGCAACAAATTGTTTTCAAATTAATTCAACATTGTTCAAACATTTTTTTTAACAATTTAAAACTGTTCTTTCAGATACCTACATGCACTTTTCACTGTGGCCGCAAAAAAATAATGTCTGTCTCCGATGATCGCCGATACCCTCGTGAATCTCACCCTCGAGATATTTGCACTCTCTGTCCTCCTTCAATACGCAGGATTCAAAATCTTTCTTCAACCATTCTGGATCAGGCAGTGGCAGGTCGGGGAAAATTTGTTTCCTCTCGACGTAATACCATGGAGCTCTAACGTAATAATACCACGAGATTACTCGTTCCACAGGATCGCGTACCAAATTAACATAAATCGGTTCGGGCAAATGGAATCTATAAAAAGAGGAGAATTTGTAGAAGCATCTCACCTGCCGGTTAGAAATGAAAAAAACGAAATTCTTTTTTGCAAAACTGACTGTGGCTCTATAACTAGATTGAAAAATGTTCTTGCGATTGAAAATTACATGAGTTATATTATATTCACAGCTCGATATTAATATTTACATTGATTAGCTTGGAAGTAAGTTTAAATAGGTTTGAAACGTTTCAGCTTAATTATTTATATATGCCGACAACTCACTCGCTGAAGTTCGTAAAACAAACATGCTTCACATATACTGAAGGCTCGGCATAACTGTTGACCATTCGTGCCAGCTGAAGCTGAAAGAAATTCATCATTAATTAAATTAATTAACTTAATTATACCCTTCAAATTCAACTCGACTGTTCATCATAATTTTTTTTTTTTTTCAAAAATTCTTCAATTTCATCTCATTATATTTTATTAAATCATAATACTTAATTACATTTATTCAATTAAAATTTTTTTTATTAATACTTGTTCGTAAGGTGCTAGTCGAATGGTTTCCACCCTTTGAACTCTGTCCCTATTGAAGGAGAATTTATTTTTGATCGAGAGCTTTCTTAAAAGTTCCATAAACGCCTGGGATCCGACTTTAGGCACCCGGTTGAAGAACAATACTTCCTTTCCAGCTTTCTTCGTATTGTTCAGTGATAATAAATCTAAAACCTCATCCTCCTCGAACTGAAAAATGTGCAATTAGTCAAATATGATGAATTAGTGTATGCGCTCTGTAATCTCATGGTGCCACTTACAATTTTTTTATTATTTAAATAGCAATCAGAGAATTTGCGAAGAAACGTTATTTTCAGGATAGATGGAAAGTGTTTTAATGACTCTGTCTGAGTCGTGCAAATTGTTATAGATTAAAGCAATTTGAAAGGGAAGCCGTTCCAAAACGAAGGTATCATTTACCTGATCTACGCGATTGAGTTGTATACTATCATAATGTACTATCCCGGTTTTTCCAAGCTCAGTCTGAACATTTTCTGTAACAAAAATTGTGGAAAAAAATTAAATACGAATAAATTATCAGACATTTTTCATGGGTAGTAGAACAATTCTCATAGTTAAGCCTGAATTAAAATGATGAAATAATTGATGCTTATAAAACAGGAGGTGCAAGAGAAAATGATTGAATTAAAAGAAAAAAAAATGCTACAAATTAAATGAGTCAAAAATCAAAGAAAATTTATTTTCAACTCTGTCAGAGGTGGGGCACTTTCGCAACTGATGTTCAGTGTCCGTAAAAGTGCGGAAAATTTGAAAAATGTGTACCGGTCGTTTCCCATGATGTGAATATCAATAAATAAAATATTTTTGTATATATTGGAGTATTTCATTAAGTGACTTTTATGAAATTGCACGGAAAACGGTAGTAGCTTTCTATGTGAATTGCCAGTGACCTCGATTCCGTTCTGTCGACCATTGAACTTGGCCGTGATTCACACGAGCATTCATCAAACTACATAATACAATTTTTGTATCTCTCTTTTTTTTTAATTTCTCGTACTTTTTACATCTGTCACAGTCCCATCAATCACATTCACAATATCAGACATCTGTATACCCTTCAGCTCTCTTCCTGGGTATGAAATAATTGAGATATTATCAATCTAATAGTAAAAGTATTATCTCACGAAGACCGTTTCTACGGTTTTTATGTGTTAATCAAACAACAGTAACTTACAATAACATTGAGAACCTTTTTTTTTTATTATTCTTAATTGAATCATTTCAATTTTTATTACAATTTTTTTATTGTTAATTTTTTTCTTCCACTGCAGAACAATTTTTCAAGAAACGAATTATATTAAGACCACTTGCTTTTTGCAGAACGTAATTTTCTGTAACAAATTGTAACACTGGGTATTTTTTACCCTGGCAAAAAACCTTAGTTGCTATTAAAATATTTTACCCGGTTTTAGTTAGAAAAAAGTAGTGAAAAAAAAATGTGCTCAGGCGTAGTTTCTTCTCGACCTTAATCCATGGCAAGTAAACTGATTTCACACAGTACGAAAATTACAATTGTTCTGTGGTTATAACCGCATAAAGTACACTTGAAGGGTAACAATGCGGAGAGCGTGCAATTTATAGTTCATGATACTCTATTTCCTTAGGCTCACTTCCAGGTTCTATTTTCCGACTTGAAATTTAACAAAACTTTTATCCAGCTTTGATTTATTATACTAAATTTCACCTGGCATTCAATTTCGCTTCATAATTGCATTTTAATTACAATTATAAAAAAAAACGAAAAAAAAAGTTATAGAAAAAACTAGTTTGCAAGGAAAAACAAACAGAGCGGTATAAAAATAATGTGAACCGCAAAATTACAAAATGACAAACTCGGCCGAATTTTCATGAAGCGTAACGTTTGAAAATGTGCGCACTCAAGAGAAAGTTCTAATTTTAAGAAGATGAGTGGTTTGGTCAACTCGAAGGACACGAATTGCGTGTCCTCGTCGGACAGGCGAAATATAGGTCTAAGGAAATCGGAGATCAACTTTTCGTTCCCCTTATTGCGCCTCGTCATACGAATTTATAAGCTTATCACATTTCTTGGAATCACGTCCCGTAAGGCGGTACAATTTCTTCTTCCTCATACCTCTAATCGTAACAGCAAATATTAATCATCCTGTTGAAAATGTTATTATTCATATTGCAAAGAGAAAAAGTCCGAGACAAAATAAAAACAACAAGGTTTCAGAACAAATCGTTCGTTGCTACCAAATAAAGGGTGCCTCGTCTGTTTCTTCCAACACCCAGCTATCTAAACTTGCTAATCTAGTTTGATTTACCGTGCGCAACGTTATTTTAAATGACGTTATCCTACATGCATAAATTTAACTGTAGTATCTCAGTCTCCGGTGTCTTCTGTGACACTGCGTTGCTTCCAATGCTAATAATCTCGTTGATAGTCCAACAACGTAATTAGACAATTTTTCGTGCACTTAAAACCACTCTCGAATGAATAAAAAAAGATGAAGTTAAACCTTTTTACCTTCAGAAAAAAAACTGCTTCTGATGCAATCTCGATCGGGATACATTGAACTTTCTCTTGTAGGTTGCATTTTTTTGCAACTGAGACCC
This sequence comes from Trissolcus japonicus, assembly GCA_030522925.1. NCBI lineage: Eukaryota > Metazoa > Arthropoda > Insecta > Hymenoptera > Scelionidae > Trissolcus > Trissolcus japonicus. Next base: position 145,625 of record JAPYZS010000169.1, on the reverse strand, counting down.
AATTTTTGTTAAGAAAGGGTTCGCCCGGACTGTCACACCTAGTCCGTATCATGTCTAATATTGAGACCTGTTGACCTAGAATTCTCGAAAGTAGACAAAAAGAACTGGATGGGAGGAAGCACGTCCGTCTTTTTTACAACAAAGAATTGATCTTTCTAAGTCAATCCCTGCTCCTAATTGCTCGTCGATGGTTTACAAAACTTTCGCACCAGCTTTTATTGTTGCACTGTTTAATTGAGCTTTATAATACATCAGCTGTCGGTAATTGCAACTACAAATTGCTCGCAAATTCATTTCGGCCTCAACAAAAAATGCACTTCAATGTTGTATCTAGCGCAATTAACACAGTTGCGTTTTAAAAGTGCAATTAGAGATTTCATCCGAGTTGTAAAAAATGAAAAAAAAAAAAAAAAATGATTTCAAAGTGTTTATTAACACTCAAATTATCTGCTCAGTGGTTGTGGTTGTTGTAGATACAGAAGTTTCTGTACCTCTGAGAATGTTTCGACAAATCTGATCGTGCGCGTACATAAAGTGTGTTAGGCAATTATCTGAGATTAGTTTTATGGTTGACAAATTGATAAACATACGTTAATCTTGAAATTTGCCTCGTTTTGAAGATGATTTCTGTTGATGATTAACCCTTGAAATTGATATTTAATACTTATTATTAACAAATGAAAAATAAACATTCGGAAGTTTAAAATTTAAAAACTTCAGAAATAAAAGTTAAGAAAGAAAAATTTGCAAGGATTATGATTCTCTTCTTAAAAAAGGTACATGCATAAAGCATTTCAAATGTACAGAAGTTACGAGTTCTTTGAATCTATGAAGGAGAGTTTAATGACACGAAAGATCTAATCTTTATATTGCAATAAAATGGGACGAGATTGAATTAACGAAATTGTAATTTCATGATGGTTACTAACATATTGAATCAGACTGAAGGAGTGCGAAAAAATATCGTTCCGCGATTGGTATCATCTTTCACGCAATTTTGTTCATGAGTTTTTTAGCTGCGCCGCGTCATCGGACGGTTTTTCTCATTTTATCTTGGCGCGACTAACCAACGTTAGACTTACTTGTTTCTGATAACTGTAGCATCTGTTTTTTTTAATGGACCAGTAAATTTTTTTACTCGCATTCCAGAAACTCGAACAATCCCATAGAACTCGGGAGAGTACAAGTACGAAGCGACGCCTCTGATATTGTGTAATATTTGATCTGCTCTTGTATCACAGAATAATGAACAACGAAAAGAATTCGACTCTGTCACGGTTGTTTGGCGTTCGAAAATGTTTGTCCGGGCATATTTTATAATTGTAAATGTGTATGTATAATAGCCAGTCTGATCAAACACATGTTTTCTTTGCATTTGCATTCTGTGGTACAGCTCATCGTACCTTCACTCTTACACCTTGACCTTCTTTAACCCAGCGGTACTCATGGTACTGTTGGTAGTCTTGAACTTGGATCGAGTATCATCGTGTTAGTTATTATGACTATTATCTAACTTATTTATACGGCCATGTGAAGACATTAAAACGTTATTAGCAAACATTAAACACGAAAGGACCAAAAGATTTTCCATCTTGCATTTTACACATCTGAACATTTTCTTTTTGCGCTTTTCAAACATTGTTTAAACAATTAATTTTCTTTTCTTTTTTCTTTTTTATCTCTTTTTTGTTATCTTGTAATATTTTAACGCTTATTTAATTTTTTTTTGTATTCCAACGTTATTGTTACAGTTTTAATGTATATGAATGTACCCTAAAGTTACACCTTTATTGCAAAATTACATTGCTCATTTCCTAGAAGGAGAAAAAATTGTTTTACTTGCAGGCAATTTTAAATGCATAATCCGATGAGATAGACGTATGAAAAACTATCTGATTTCGTGTCTTGATGCACGCGCCCTTTTTGCTTATGTACTTTTCAAAACGATAGCGTGACTCTTCGCACATTTTAATGTCACACGCGATTTGCGTAAATCTGATATAAACTCTCGTTTCAGAACTGTTTGTCGACTAATATGGACACAAATGAGTCTTAAGAAACAAACACGACAAAAATCAACAAGAAAAAGAATATAATTTTCCTTAATAAAAAACCTACTTTTATTTCTTCGCAGTAAAAGTAAATTGAAAAAAAAGTTTGTTTTCCTTTTTGTTCGTTGAATGATATACATCTCATTTTTCACACCACTTTTAGTAAATCATCTCCAATTCATAAACAATTTTGATAACTCGAAGAGAAAAACTTGGAACAATTTCCCTGATCGTAAACAGAGTGGATAATATCAGAAGCATCAGGCATTTAAAAAAGGCGCGCTGAAAGTAAAACGTTAATCGCCAATTAGAGTGATTAATGTTTTTCTTAGCACCCATGTTGATTTTCTTTGACTTTTTGTTTGCAACTAAATATGTACATTATACAGCTAGTGTTTGACGATAATTCACAGCATCATGCGAGATATAAATTTACGCCTCTGTGCGAGCTTCGCGTTTTAAGCGCTCGCGCCATCCAGCCACTATTAACTACTTAATTTTCTCGATTTACCGAACAGGGGTCTTACCTGCGGAAACTTGATGGGCAGTGAGAGTATCATCATCTCCGGGTTGGAGGCGTACTTCCATCTCGTGCAACCGAGAGTGCAAATCTCTCGTATGCAAAAAAAGAAAGAGTGTACTGGAAAGTGCAACAAGGGCAACGAGCTCGCTGGTTCTGCGGCACACAGAAAACATAAATCATAGAAATTAGTTTTGGTCTAATTGTGCAGTTTGCAATTTATAATGTCGCTTTTTATGTGCTACATAAATTTTTACAACGAAAAAAAGATTCATTTGGAAAATCGAAATTGCGACGATGAACGCGCCCATTCACTGACCCAAATGGGGCCGGAGATATATAAAGTCGGCGGTACAATAAAAATGCAACAAAATAAAAATTACGTTGCATACACCAGGAAACATTTTGACGGTCTGAAATAGAAAGGCTGATTAATATTTATTCATAGGATGACTTTGCATAATCGCACAAAAGGTAATTTCGCCCGACAGGCGTTTCACTATACTCCCGTTTTCAAGATGCTACTCCTGATGTTTGATTTGCAATCAAGTTTCAGATCAGGATCGGTGAAAATTTGCAGCGACAATTTTACATTCATCTTCTTTTCCCCGAGGGTGAGAAGAAAGTTTTTTGTTCATTGTCTGCACTTTGCCTAGTTTCAGAATTTGGACGAACGTTCGGTTGCAAAAATTAGTTTTCTATCTTAATTTTCGATCTTCAAACTCTATCATTTACTTTTTAACCTGGATAGATAAGATTTAGATTGTTAGATTTCGATTCTGAAAAAGTTAAATGAAAAAAAATTGATCGTTTTTCGGACTTGCACTCTATCATTTATTTCTGTTCCAAGGAGGTTAAAATGTATATTGTTTTAGAAATGTTGTTCTGTTGCTTCCGGCTCTGAGCACTGAATAAACAACTACAATGCAAAACAACAATGCGCGACCAAAATTTCAAGATGTTATTTTCTACACCATTCGACATACTTTCTTTGACTTGGCATGTTCCAGGTATTTATTCAACGTCGTTCTCGTAAATTGCTATATTTCAGTCTCTCCCGTCACTGAAATTATAAAATTAAAGTAATAGGCAATGCTAATCTAACATACATTTTGCGGTGTCTGCTCAGTACGTATTCGCGCGCGATCCGTTTCTAACTAATGCCACAGCTTTCTACGGTCGGAATTCAAAATGCAGTTCGAGGAAACCTTTTGAAAAAGGCAATAAGAAAATCGAACCGAAAAAACGAACCGAACGGACGTTTTCCAACTCGATCGATTAATTGTTCGCGCTTATACCGATACCTCTTCGGCAATTTCAGAAACGCGAATGCGATCGTCATCTCTCGTGTTAAACGCCGATTTGACGCAACGCAGGGGCATATTCTACAAAAACTTTCTCTGCAAATAAATACATATCAGAAACGATGATATCAATTACGTGAAATTTTTTTTCCAGATGCAAATTTATACGACTCGTTTTGCAATTACATTTCCAGTGATTATCACTCGGAGATATTCAGCGCTGACCCTCTGTAGTTCTTATCGCTTCACTGAATCTATTTTTTCCTGCCGATTTGAAAGAAAAATCGACAATCCTTTATGTCGATTAACTTACCGATTTGTTTTATCAAATCGATATCATTGTATGTGTGAACGGTAAAAAAATGCTTCGAACCACTTTTTTATCAGAGAAAAAATGCCGATGCCGATTTTCTTACCGATTTGTTTTATCAACTCGATCCCCCCGTAGTATAAGATTGTGAAAACAAAATAAAACATATCTATTTTTTAATCAATTTTTATTCGAGAATAAGAAACTGAATTCGTATGCCGATTTTCTTACCGATTTGTTTTATCAATTCAATTTCATCGTATGTATAAAATGTAAGGATGTAAAAATATAAAAGATTAAATTTTTCTTCGTCATCAAAGAAAAAAAATTAAATTTTTATACCGATTTTTCATACCGATTTTATTATCCATTTTTTTGAATCGATATAAAATTGATATAGAAAAAAAAAGTGTAGAAAATAACAATCACGAATTACTTTCGATACAAATAAGCGGAAAAAACGTTTACGATAGAAAATGCACTGTTAAAGCTACAAATCTGATCGGAGCGATAGGAGCTACACACTGCGTATATTTCTATACAAATGTCTATAGACGTATTTAGTTTGCACAGTAGTTGGTACTCGGTAAGCAAAGTTGCAATTTTTTTTGTCTTTTTCGCAGCAACCTGTGTGCGCACTTTGTAACACTGCGACTTGCGTTTAAATCCCTTGACGTTTGTAAATTTGAGATGCGTTAGAATAGAATATAATAAAAAGCCCCATAGAATACGATTTTTACGACACAAACATGAATTGAATCTTATGGCATTGAGATATGTCTATAATAGTTTACCTTTTTCATTCTCGCAAAGACCGAATATTCTTTCTGATGAAAATTTTCAATTGATTCATTTTATTACTTTTTAATTCATTTTTTATTGCTATATAGACAAAAATTATCAAAACATTTTTTGTAGTTTGAGTTAAATCGAAACACTTTTTTTTTAGTTTTTTTTTATCATTTGAATTTTGAGGTATCTGATGTAAAGTATTGGCAAGTATGTAAATACTCTTGGTAAGATAAAGAAATATATTTCATGCACCAGTGAAGGAAACTGAAATCCGCAAGGATAATTGTGAATCAAGGAAGATCTAGTTTTTATATTCCGAATCGAATAGCGCATTGTAACAAGTCGAATTTGAATAATGAAAAGATAGTGAATAGAGTATGCATTTATTCATTTATATATGCGTCGGTATATGCGCATGTGATATTTTGACCTTAGACAATATCTTGTGCAGAAATCTTGCAAAAGCCATCAACGGTAATGCTCGTGGGACTGTATTACAAAACTAGCAGGAAGAAGATGTGAGCTTTTATGATAAAAAAAATGTATTTGCACTCAATTCTGAAATATTTTTGCATTGTTTAACTAGTTTCTTCGAAGTATTACAATGTCTAACCGTTCGAACCGATTTTAATCAGCTCTTTTAACGCTACTGATATAATTTATTTGTTTACATTCACTAACGATCTTGTTTACGGAAAAGATTTAAGTGAAATTTTTCAAGTTCACTTAATTTTTTTGGAAGATTGGAATTTATTTCCATGAACCGTTTAAAAACTTGTTTCAATTAAAGTAATTAAATTTTAATTCATATAAAGTTTACCTTTTTGGAACATTAAGCCTGCCGTGCCTTCTAAGTAAATTGTCTTTGACAATCATGATTGATTGTCAGTCTGAATTCACTGATACAGAAATGGTTCTCAGATATTTTACCGATTGGAAGGATCGGTTCACGCTGACATGTTTATCGCACATTAAAATTGATGACCGAATAGTGTTACAGTTTACAACTCCGCACAAGTTCACTCGTCTAACAGTCTTAACATTTTTCTCACAATTATTTTGTGACAGAAGAGAACGTGCAACTTACATCTTTTAACATTCTCTCAAAAAAAAATTTGATGTACAAAAATATTCACTTGATAATATCCGTCATATTTTTTTGATGATTTGAAAAAAAAAAACTCAATTTAACACCGAACACAGCGTAACGTAACCGTAATCATCTTACAATGTGAGACGGTACGGTGGAGAGTCGCGCCGTTGTGCAGCGTTCGCTTTTCTGTATCATACTGCCGTAATATTCGAGCACATTTCACTCTGCTCCTCACGCGTCCGTTATACAGACACAGTAATGAAATTCTGCCTCACGTGTGCCGATTTTTGTGTCCGAAATCTTTGCAATTGCAATCTAAAAAAAGATTAATTCACATAGTTGCAATTTAATTTTCAACCATTTTTTTATTGCAATAGAAATTTTCGCTGCATCTGTGAAATGTTCAATTGTATCATTCGGAAGTAACTTTGATTTTATCATAACTATAAAAATCACATCGAATAATTTTTTTTATTACATTTTTTTCGAAAGAAATGAATTTTCGAATTCAAACAAAAAAATTAACTTTAGTTGTATAAAAAGTTATAAATTATTTTATTTTATAAACAAAATACAAACTTTGATTCAATAAGAATATTATAATAACTTCAGAATAAGTGTTATAGTTTTGAAAATCAAATTCGATAACATTTTACATCCTGACATTGAAGATAGAAATGGTGGGATGCGATCAGAAATTTATCCCAGGGAATGTGATAGAGAGCAACAATACAAGATTTATAAAAAATGCGATCTATGAGCTTGCCATGCATCGATAAAGAAGATTGCAACGAAGCAGAAACCGCAAAGATGAAAGTTTTTTGCAAATTAGAAATAATTATGTTCTGTATACTTGGTTTCCGAAGATAATTTGCAGTTACAGAGCATCAAAAACTTGCAAATGATAATTTTTATAACCGGTATCACAAAAAACACTTGATGACTGGCTGATTTAGTACCTTCATTTTATCCAACAACTTTTTTATCCATCAAACAAAGATTTTCTTTAAACTATAAAGAAATTGAATAATTTCTTCTGCACACAGTTTGATTGTTACAGTAATTTTGAGTCTTCCCATTCATTGTAAACTTTTAGCTTCGCTTTAGGTCGAAAAATTTCTTCTTCAATTTCTTATCCTGTAAAATGAATATAATTAAATATGAAATTTACGGAAATTTAGAAGTATTATATTCGCGTGTGCATAAGAAGTGATATAATTATATCTCATTTCGAAAAGTAAATGTCAGAAAGTGTTAGAAATAACGTTTTTATATGACATTTAAAACTCAACTTAGACGAAGATTCTATTTTTTAATATAACAAAATTACATTTTTTTTTCTAATCCTTTATAAATTACAAGGTGAAAATTCGAAGAATTGAACAGATTGTAATCCAAAAAATGCAGTTAGATATTTATCGTACATACTTCTGAAGTGCTGAACAAAAAAATAGCTCTATTTCGCACATATTTGCACGCGACAAACCAGCTACAAGATTATTCATATTTGATACTATGTCGTTTGAAACTGTGAATCCTTCCGTAATCAATGTATATTATTTATTGATCGAAGCAGGAAAAGAAGAAAAGAAGTCACATCACAGGCTAATGACTTTCACCCTCCCCGTCCAATCGTTTCCGCAAACATTAAAAATTAAACACCAATGCCAATCACTTGTTATTATTTCGCTTTATGACTGACGCTTCACACTATCAAAAGGACGTCTTATAAATTTTCAAAGCTTTTAAACTTTTGCACACTTTATTGATTTGAAATCAGTTATGCACCGTCGCGCATATTTAATTCAACAAGCTCCTTCGCGCGGTTTAGTAAAAAAAAGTTCAGTCTTAATTACTCGTCTCTCACATGACTGTGTAAAATTACTTTCTCATAATGAAATACACGTTTTTCTTATAATCATTCACACAAATGAATTAGTAACATGATTTTTCATAAAAATGAAAATGTACCAAAATTAACGACTTTTTTTATTCAAGATGAAAAGATTCAAAATGAAAAAGAAGATATAAACGTTTCATAGGATTTTTTTTTAAGAAAAAAGGGGATACCAGTGTGCAAGCATTCGATAACGAATATTTCTTTCATAACAAATTGATTGTCTCGTTGATGGGACAATGGCCCAATCAGTCAAAGTTGATCAAAAGTACATCCAAAGTGATGATTTTTATGTACTTTTTGTACATCATAGTTTACGATGAGGTAAGGGAATTAACATTAATTAGTGGTATGAGTGTTTTTTGATCTCTCAAAAAGGAACGAAGAATCTTAAAGAGGTAACGTAGTTACTGTAATTGAAAAATGAACCATGGTCTTAATAAGAGTGGCTAAAACGTATGATTATAACGGTTAGATTTATGGAGTATTAACTATTCAAATGGATTTCGACGTATCAACTAAGTACTATTGTACATTGTTGGCAGATACAGTCTGTGCCATCAAGTGGGTTATTACGGTAACGAACATGAGCAAGGTATACATTTTTCAAACGCATTAACTGGCATTAAAATTTGCACATACGCGGGTACAATAAACTGTTTTGCAAAACAGATCGGACGTCTTGTTGCCGAGCTCGAGTCGTTTTGGAGTTACGTTTTAAGCTCCAGTGAAAAAACTCTGATTAAATATGCCAAATTTAGTCGCAAACTTTCACTCTTTTATTATGGTAATTAAAATTCAGTCATAAAATTTATCTGAAAAATGTGAAAATACGTAAATTAAAAATTATTAATATAACAATGTTTACGTACAAAAATTACGATGAAATTTCAGTTTTATGGTACGGGACCATAATTTTTCTATACTCATTCCCATCAATGACAGTTGTACCATTAGGCAGCGTCAATTTTGATGGCAACTCGTCAGTTGTTCTCGAATTTGGAAACGAGGAAATCGAAGATAAGCATACGACTTATGAAACTCTCTGGGTCATAGTCAACGTTATCGTGTACCCAACTCTGGTTTTAGCTGAGGATACTTTGGTTCAAGTTTTTCTTGTCCACTGTTCCTGCAGGCTCGCCGTATTGGGGTACGAAAATTTAAAGTAATACTTTGTTACTATCTGAAAAAGATAAAAGTAGAAATAATTCATTTAAATTATGACAAATTGACAGGAAACAGATAAAAGAATCCGCAACTAATGAAGTGTCGCCTGAGATAAAGAGTAGTGTCTACAAAAAATTAATGATTTATTTGAAAGATCACCAGCAAACGTTGAAGTTGGTATTTGTTCTGTCGCAAACTTGTCACTTATGAATAAAATTGTATGCAAATTTCAGTTACATAGGTATGTTACAGTATGTATATGGGTTGTTTCTGTTTTGCGATATCGGGTGTCACGTGGGGATGATGAGCATACAATTCTACCAAGTTAGTTGCGATTAGAATTAAAAAGTACTTTTAGGAACCACTAATGTGACATAAATCTTTTAAAGATTCAGATTCATTTTCAAGTTAACAACACAAGTTTCATGGGTGATTTTTCCTTGATTACCTTACACGTATTAATCATGTTTTTCTTCATGAAACCATGCCAGATGTTGATTGATCATAATCTACGCTTGTGCGATATGATGTAAGTTAAAAATAATTTTTTTATTCATTCAATCTCTGTGACTATTTATTATTCATTTAAAGATACAGTTCTGAGTGGCACTCGGTAACGCAAAAATTGAAACGTATCTACTGTATGATTCTCGTGACATCTCAACGAGACATCCGTATCGTTGCAGGCAAACTTTTGGTTGTTTCAATGGAAACGTTCAGCAAAGTAAGTTTTTTTTATATAAAATAGATTAAATAAAAACAAAAAAAAAAGAAGTTGCATAATAACTGTCGTTCAATTTTTTACAGATCCTCAAAGCTTCGCTCTCCTACTGTACCGTCCTCTTTTCATTTAGACGAACGTGAATTACGTTTATGAATCGTACATTTTCTTATTACATATTTACAAAACCTATAAACTTGAAAGTTTAAAACGTACACTAAAATTGAAAGCGTAAAATAAACTTTTCACTAAATTACAGAATAAAATTAATGAAATCCGTACCATTTGGTTTTGTGCAACCAAGTTATTTACAAGTAATGAAGAGTATTGTTGAGGTCAGCACTCGGTACGCTGCGAACCGACTCGGACACCAGACGGATAAGTTTCGTTGCGTACTGACACGGCGCAGGGATACGAACAGTTCCAAACCAATTGTAATAAGTATGCGTGAGTTTGTACGTCAAACTTTGCATGTCATGTGGACTAAACTCTTTGATCCTGTGCACAACGTTGTACGCCGTTGGAGAAACCGATCCGCTTCTCACAGTTTGCGGAACGAGGTAGAAATCATATTTCAAAGGGTTTGTAATAACATCATCCACAACAGTACCTCCGGGAGGATTCTCGCCGTTGAAGAAAAGACGAGTGTTGATTTTTTTCGAGACCAAGACGTAGGCGAACTTTACTTTCTCCGAATTACCATACAGTTCGTGCAAAGTTTTCTTGATGGAATCAACCTCTTCTTTGATGATCTTTGGAACTTCCCCGTCGCTTATACCGTCGCGATAAATAACTATGAATTTTGGTTTTGCTCGGTTCGCATTTTCGTAGGCTCTTATGGCTTTAGTTAGATTTGCTCCATAGGTCTTTTCCTGTTGGTTTCCATCTTTACAGATGCTTATAGCACTGTAGTATTGTGTGCAACGTTTATCCATCGTTGCAACCACGGCTTCTGAAATTGCAAATTGAACGTTTGGTTAATTTCAAAATGTCTTTCTTTTTTAAGATGATGTAATTATTGAAGTTGTAATGGGCGAAATTAATTTACCATAATTTTCTTTCTTGGACTTGTCCCTGACGTTGCTGAATCCAACGACCATCAGCTCGTCATGTTTAATATCCACGGTCCAGGGAACTCCTCCCATTTTGGCGTTAACTTGAACAACCACTTTTGAAGCGATTGATAACAAATCTTTCTTTCTCACGAGCGACAATTGTATCGCCTGACTCAGAACGCTTCTGTCAACCATACATTTCTTCTTCACCGCCGAGTAAATGTCATGTCGATTCGGAATGAAGCAGAAAATGATCTTCGGCATACATTTACTTGTAATTCGTTCGATCTCCGTCGTGTAGCTGATTGCATCGTCTCTGTCAATTGGATGATATCTTGGTTGCTGATCAACAGGAACCGCGAAACTGTTGGCAGCATCAATAAATTTTCTGATAAACATCTGAAAAAAAAAATTCACAGCTTAATAAACTCTGTTTCATCTTTTATGATGAAACATCTTTTTAAAAAATCTTTTCGAAAAAGAAAACATCTTTAATTGATCAAAATAGTACGTACATCGACATCATTCTGGCCATATCTAGGATATATAACAAACCAGTCTTTCAAATGAGCGACAGAGTAGAGCTGACGTCTTAAACTTCTTGTCCAATCACCATTATTGTATTCAATAGCTCTGCCAGGACTATTGTAAATGATCTCTTTATCCAAAACGCGAGCTGGAACCTCTACCAGTTTGTTTTCCAACTTCAAATTCCACTGTTGCAATTCTTGATGGATTTGTTTGTGTTGACTTAATCGTTGGTTGAAGTCGAGCAAGTGTTGAATCCTTTGTCGAGGATTGACTCTAGTGTAATTGGCAATGGGTCTCATGAGTCTCTGATTACTTTTCATCTCATTAGTGAGACCTGGAAAATAAAAGGAACCGCTTATTAGAAGATTCACAAACAAGTTGACAAATGTTTTCCAATTTAAATAAATAATTTTACAAAAAATACCTAATGGGAAGCATAATTCAGGTACCAGATAGATTTGTTCGTCATTGTCACTACGCCGTTCCTTTCGCTTTTGTTTTGCCCTGAGCAATGGTTGATTCAAGTCTTGGATTACAATTGGACGTTCCCGTTGTCTATAATAATCAGCAAAGCTTATCATCGAGCCGTCCTTTTTCGGAAACGTTGACCGAGGAGTCTTTTCGTAATCTACCTCCATGATGGTATATGTGTGCGAATTGAATTTCGTTATAATGTTCATCCCAATAACTTCAGCCTCATATTTGTCCTACAAATGGTAAAACTGTTTTTAGTAATCCGTTCAAAAATTGTAAGAGAATGAAAAACGATCTTACCTTGAAATTAAACGAATGTTTTCTATAACAGTCTTGAAACATAGTCAACAAAGAATCCTGACGAATTATCTTGTGCACGATTTCTGCATTCATCAGGACATCTCGTTCGTACTGACGAATTGATGTCACGTACCCGGGATAGAGGTCGACCCTGATTCCCGGTTCTTGAACGGATTTCTAAAACCAAAATTATACAAAATTGTAATTAATTACCAGTGTGTTTCTCCGTTCAGGAAAAAAAAAAAAACACTTACAGATCCTTTGGGATCGAAAAAGTTGCGTCCGATGAGTTTGAGATCCATAATTTGGAAACACTTCCTCACGAGGATGTTGTAGAATTGCAAATAAGTGTAATTATTTTTGTCGATCTCTTGGACAAATGAGACTGTGATTCGGTACGTTTGATTTTCATTCTTCGTTCTCGAAATGAACTCAAGATCCTAAAAATATATATAGTCCGAATAAAAGATCAGTATTAAAACTAATCATCTTTATAAGATTCCTATCATGATTATTTTTCATCGATAAATTTTACCTTTGGATACTTGCAAGTTGTGTAAAGTACCGAACCGTCAAAGATGTAACTTTGCAAATGATTTTTGTGTTCACGTAACAACCCTTTTTTTAAAACAGTATTTGTCTCAATTGGTGGATCGTATTTTACACAGTACTCATTCAGACACCAGTCGGTACGTTGTTGCAATCGGAAATAATTTGCTGACAAAGTTATCGGCCTACCAGCCGTGCCTGTAAAATTACAACAAAAATAATAAAAGTGTTTGCTGCTTTAAATTAAGAAAAAAAAGTTACAAAAAGGTTTAAAAAGTGATCAAATATGTACCAATTGGTATTTTCTTCACCTTTTTTAGATGCCGCATGATCTCCACGTGTTGCACAAAGGGTAGAAGGTAAAATTCGACCTTCTGTAAATCCTTGTTTTTTCGTGGCAACTGCACTTTCATCTTTGGTCGAGTCTTTTCTTGAGCTTGTCTCTTTAGCTACCTCACTTGTGTTGGTTTTCTTCGGAATTCTGAATCTTGTCATACTACTAGGAGGTTTGGGTCTATCATCCCTTATTTCTACAGTTTGTCTTGACGGGCCCTATAATTAAAAAATCAAAAATATGAAGTAAAAGACAAAATTTTCATATATTTCGGAATCATAACTTTAATTTTTAAAATTAGTTTTTGTGTAAAAAAAACTTTATGAAATGAAAACTTTAGATGTTCAACTAGGATACTGCCAAAATTAAATACTAAAATAATATTTTAATTAATTTAAAAGCCCATTCCTCACCGCTACTGATGCAGAAGCTGAAAAACTTTTACCAGTTGTTCGATCAAATTTCGTCGATTCTGGTTCAGTAATCGGACGCCTTCGTTCTTTCTCGTCCAATACATGTCTTCTTTTATTCAAAGACTCCCCTTGCATTCTACGAACTTGTGACTTATCGCTAAAAGTATCCTGCGGTCTCGCCGAGGAACGTGCTGATTCAGAACCTTCAGAATAATTGCTCCCGTAGTTAAAATTTGTTCTGGTATGAGCAACTGGATGATTTTTATCAATTCTTTGATGGAGATTCGATGGAGATGGTCTCGAAGGATTTTGCAAACTTGTTGAAGGGCGACCCGAAGTTGTCGGACGACTTAAGGGAGGAACTCGGGAAGAATAATAATCGCGGTAATGAGCGGGATTTCGCTCATCGTCTCGCTCATCCCGACGACGCATTTTCAGGTTCGCTGACTTGGACTCGCGACTTGATCCACTTTTTTCGCGACCTTTTTCGCGGTCTCTTCTTTGATTAGAACTGTAAATTTGAAATTTTATTTATATTTTCTTGTAACTGTAATTTTTCATTAACATTTTTTATTAGAAATTATTTTAATTTGTAAGAAACAGTTGTAACAACTTTATATTAAATAACATTAATTTTTTTAATGAATTTCCAGAAACTGTCATTTTTAATTTGCTTGTTAATTCAATAACTTAAGAAAATATTCAATTGAAAATCTAATACACTTTTTGTAATTTCATTCTTATTTAATAATCATCTGCATTTCAATATATATCGAACAACTTTTTGTCCTGTGATTTTTTTGCGGGGAGGATTTGTATGACTTTCACTTTTTGATAATATGTATATAATTAAAAGATACGGCTGATTATATTTGTAAATACGATCGTGTTCTCAGTAAAATTTCTTATCGACATTGATCTGGAAATTGATTCAGCGGTATAAAAGAAATACAAAAAAAATTTGAAGTACAAAACTTTCACCAAAAATCTAGCCAAAAATTTAAATATATTTTTAGATTTTCAAATAATTCAAATCAGTAATTAATATTTATTAATCATTTTGGTTAAAATATTATTTTGTATCATTGAAAGCACAAGAACTTACCTCATGTTGCAATGTAGCTTCTCGCTTTTGATTAAAAACTAAAATAACGGGTTACAAAAAGTCATGAGTACTTTATTTATTATTATAAATAAAAATATAGTTAAAAGCGATGAATATCTAATATTCATACAAAAAAAATCAAATCATTTAAAAACGCACATAATCCACTCATGTACTTCCTAAGGAAGTTGCGAGATGACTGCGCGCTCTTCGTTTCTATCATTCTGTTGAGGGCAGCAGCACATGGTTCTGAAGAGATAACAGTTTTTATGTTTTCCATCTGCTGAGTCTTATTTCTAATTAAATTTTAAAACTCAATTAGTTTGTTAAGACAAAATGAAATCGAACAATTTTATTCTGAAAAAAACACGATAAAAAACATTTTTTGCAATAATAAATTACATTTGTTCTTAAAAATTAATGTTTTAATGTAAAATATAAATTTGATGATGGACCTTACCTGTAGGTATAGTTAAAAATTTATTTCTAATTCCGAGTTTTATTATTAATAGCAAATAATTCTTGAAAATGATATACATATAAACACAGAAATGATAAGAAATGGGTTAACAGTTACCGGCAATCTAACGGAGATTTATTGTTCGAAAATTTTCAGTTTCCATTTTTTTAGTTGAAAACTCGTTTCTTCAATTCGAATGAAATTCGATGATTTATGAGCTATATCAGTGTCGTAAAAGACGGATAAGAAGGTTGACGACGGACTATAAACAGGAAAAAGAAAACGATGTGAAATAAACTTTTTCAAGAACTCATAAAATGTCAAGTGTCTTCTTCTGGAGACCCTTCAAAAAAAATAAGGAACTTATTCAGATCGTGTTGTGCAGGTATAAGATTTGGGTAAACACAGTTTTTGAATAACGACATTTTATTTGTCAGTTTTGTATATTTTATTCAACTAGTAAATGAGGTACAAAAAATAAACGAAGAAAAAATTGTTGAAGGGTCATTAAAAAACAATATGAAATAACAACCATAATCACCATGATTAAAAACTGGAAATTAGAAACTGGCAACTCCAAATATGTGTATCTATGCAAAATACTAATCACGGTGATTTTGTTTATTATCGTCATTTCTTGCAGTACACTTAGACTTGATTTTTATTGTATCATGGAGTAGTCGCACATGGTGCGAATACAGTGTTTTTATTCTCTTTTTTCCAATCACTATGCTTTATCCTTGTTAAAATCATTTATTACTTTAGTAATAAACGTGGCTTCTCGGCTGAAAATAACAATGCTGTGGGAGGATTCTATGCATTCTATCAATGCACATCGCAGTCACATTATCATCACCATTATCTTTCAAAGTGCGAGAGAAAACACAACTGAGCATATTATTATCGTTTCGTAAAGAAGCATTTTTTTAAATTGTGGAATTGGTTATTCTTTTTGTTTTAATCCCATTTTCAATGCGCACAGCAATAAGATATATATGCTATAAATGTATTTCGGTGTACACACAGAGCCAGCTAAGCATTCTCCGAGCCCTCGAATCGCGGATGATACAAATTTTCGTTACCGCCACTAATGATTCTTACAAAAAGTCATCGAAACATCCCCTCTTAGAAAACAAATTTACATTCAACGCATACACTTTTCTTTTTACAATTTTATTCATCCTCATTTCAAGATTCTGTGCACTCGCAATATTACATTGAACAAGATTCAAAAGAAAATACAAAAAAAGGGAAAAATAAGTTTCATCTAACATTTGGTATAACATTCACACGAAATATATAACACTACAAAAAAATGAAACACTCAAGTGAAGCATTGAAACAACTGTGACCTGTTAACCAATTGTCATATTATCACAAGAAAGAAAAATGAGGACAAAGCTTGGCACACACGAATTTGATTATTACAATTAAATAATCCGCGCGAAAACGTGTATCGTCGGCCAATCGATTGCTCGTACGTTCGGTTAATAATGGTGTCCCGCGTACCTTACGTATTAACTTGAGTTAATATTGTTTCTCGGTCCAGCCACGCGTCCAACCAGTCCGGGATCAGAAACAACGGCTTCGCGCCCGAACCTGGCCCGAAACAAATAGAAAAAAAATATCCTTTCTTTTTTTTTTTTTTTGTTCAATTAACAAAATAATGCAAATTACCCATCACGACACGTGCAAGTTTTTATATCATTTAGCGGCGATGTGAATCGCCTTGGGGCGCTCGATTCGCGAACCCGTTGCATCCGATGACCCGACCTCAAGACGGTAGGTCCAAACAATCGCCTGCCTGAGGGCAAGGGACCGGTCAGGTCCAACAGCGATAAGAGCTGTGATTGGTTGAAACAATATGTGGCGTTGTATTACTGTTTTAGGAACCCTCGTGCAACTAATTTTTTAAATCTAATGTTATATTTTCAATCTAATTAATATTTATTCCATTTTCATTTTAATTTTGAAGTTTTACTTAGAGAAAGAATTTGATTTCATGTTTAATTAATTGATTGATTCACTTTTTCTTCAGTTTGTTAAGTGAGATGTTACATTGAAAATGAAACGGACGCTTCCTAAAACAGAATACGAAACCCATCTTAGTCGAGCTTTGCACATAACGATTGATCTGAACAGTCGATAATATTGATACTTATAAAGTAACAGAAGAAATTCTACAAGTCCAAATTGAGCTATGGGGTTCGTCCTGTCGATGCGCGAGTGCCCATGAAAATCGAGCGACTTGAAAGACAAGAAAAATTAACGAATGAAGTGAATTTTGAACCAGCCAGCAAAGGCGGATCGACAGAACGCACCCGGAAAGAAAGGTGTATAATAACGATGCGTAGATTAGGTACGTACACTTGTTTAACGGCATGAATTGCGGATTCCGGTGCGAAGGGCAGGAGCTTCGTGACACGAGGAAAATAATCGCGGCGACAGTCCATCACACAATGTGAAAGAAAAAAAAAGAAAAAAAAACTCCAGAGAGAAAAGTTCGCTTCTTCTTTTCGTGAATATTAAATTGATTGAGTCATGCAAGGAAAATGTCTTGTTAATAAATATTACCTCTGACAGACAAGCGGATGTACAATCAAAGAATTTACAGAATTGAATTGACGAGGAACAAAAAAAAAGGTACAAACTACCATCTTTGATATCCAAGCTGGCCGGAAAAATCTTGTTTCGGTTAAAAAAATGTTCTGTCAAACGTTCTGAAGATGTTACGGAGATGTGAGACCAATAGATCAAGTGAATGTGAAAAAAATGGAACTCCTCAATTCTTCATCTTGCTACGTTTTATTACTTTGACTTTTCTATCGCAAAAAAACAGAGTGGAATAAGTGAAGCGGCCGAAAGACCCTGCAAAAAACCCTGTGAGAAAACCGACAGTGAGTATCCGCGAACAACCCTTCTCGTACTTACCGCTCACGTGGTCAACATGTTCCTTGCAAAGAATAAATTGGGCTTTCTTTCTCGGATCGAGTCGTTCGCTCGAAGCGCGAACCAAAAAATAATGAAATAAATAAAACAATTCATTGTCAAGACCGAGCGACTCAATTCGAATGTTATATTCACAAAATAAAATTAGCGACAGACTAACCTGAGCTGAACCTTCACGCTGCGACTAGAGGCAAGTTAATCCTGTCGAATATCATCGAATTTTAACAAAGTTTTTTGTTTCTTTCATTGTATTCTCTCGACCGGGACGATCGGCCGGGCCCAGCTCGCTCGCCAGCTCGAGAGCGGTCGCTCGCCCGGTCGATTGTTATGAAACTCTCTCTCTCGCTCACTCTCACTCTCTCGTATTATTTCATCGTCGTGCGTCGTGTTCACGTCCTGGGACCCTAGAGCGGTGCGTCATGGGCGAGCCCAGAGCACGAAGTGCAGTGATGGATTGGGCCCGTCCACCGGGGGCGATCATCTGAAACGTGGATGCATCATCGGTGCCAGCATCGGGGCACCAGGAAATCCCATGGGCGCCGCGAAGGCCGGATGCATTGCACCCGGCGGTAAGGCTCCTATCATACCTGCAAAACCAGAAAACCGTGTCAGTCAAATGGCTCTTCGACAACGTTTCTTTTTGTTTCATCATTCACTTTCAGAAGTCTCTCTTATCATTGTTGCGCTTTCATTTTTTCGTACTTACGCGAAACACCCCCTCGGGCAACGATCAAGATTTTGTTCAACCCCCTCAATAAAATAATTAAATTCAATTTTCAGATCAATTTTAAGTTTTTTAACTGAGTTCTTTTAATGACCATTTTTGAGATGTGTAGAAGTTGATCTTGAACGTTGAAGGAGGTGACCCTTAAATTGCGAGAAAGTGGAACGACGGAAAATTTTCATGCAGCTCAGGAGTAACTAACAGAGAACTAAAATTGTTGATTGGACCAAAAAAAAGTTGTTCTAACATATATCGTCAAAAGTACCCCTTGTCCCCACTACGCTACACCTTTCCATCTAAGATGTGGATGATAACGTGATATGATAGACACCGTTTCACGACCGACGCGTCGTTCCAGTTTCTCGAAATCTAATTCTCTAAAATGCAGGACTCGTTACAAACGCAAAGAAAAATCATGAACGACTGCCTTGCGCTCGGTCGGCGACGGTCTCGAATGGCCGACCGGCAAGGCAGTCGAACGAGGGGCACAATTTTTCTCCTGCATCCAAGGTCTTCGTTGATTTCAAGTCTAATTGATATTTTGGATTTTGTGAGATAAAGAAAAAAAAGAAGAGAAAAAAATATAACTGAACTTCTTATTAATGGCGAGACCTGTATGCAAAGGCGTCTTTTGTGGAAGTTTTTGTGTTTTTGTGGTGCGACAACAAGTTCGTATCAAAAACCGCAAAAAACGCCTGAGAGCGTGGGCAGAGTCCTCGTTGGTCGAAAATTATTAAATTCTATATTTTTTTTTGTATTAAACAAATTTTTGAAGTTAGGAAAGTAACAAACAGAAACAGAGATATCAAAATGAAGACAAAAAGTATAGAAACAAAACTGAAAAAACACGTAGGACTACCATCTCCTGTACGTTAGTGGCAATGACCATTATAAATTTGAACAAAAAAATTAATGTATAAAATATATATAGATATATATATTTGGTACGTGAAGTCGTTTACTTACTGTCGCTTGGCTCGACTTATCTAAATCTTTTGTTACACAAAAGCTAAGTATTAGTTTGTTTTTCTTGTTTTTTTTTTTTGGTTTACTACACGCAAATGCTTGTCACATATAATGACGCTTCTTTAACTTTAAAAAAACCGCGAAATCAAATCTTTTGTCTCTGCAAATTAGATCAGTTCTCCTTTCAAAACTTGAAACAACTTCGGAGAGCACAAAAGATCGAATCCGAAGTGTTGCAAATTTTCCAAGGAGAGGATGCAAGAACAAATTTCAACATTGAACCTTCTTTTTTTTAGTGCTTTAAAAAATTGCAGTTATTTTGATCTGATTATCTAATAAAATTCAAAGGTACGAAGAGATTAAATATAATTGCAAAAGTGTAACTTTTACCATGATATTTGATAGCAGTTTTGCTCTGTTTTTGATACTTTATTAGAAAATCATTGCAGGCGATGTTGCATGCAATTTTTTAAACATCTCAATTGGACGGAGAAAAAAAAATGATAAATGAAACAATTAATTATTAAAAAAAAAAAAAAGGCAGCAAAAAGAGGATGAAGATAAGTCAAGTGCGTCAACTACTCCAGAATATGAATACCAAACATCACGAGCATGTGCAACTGTATATTATTTGTCAAATTCTGAATCATTATCAAACGTCTTTTATTGAATTCAATGAATGAGAGGAAATAAAAAATCAGAATGTGTTTAGATGAACGACAGAACAAAAAATTAATTATCTTTTTTTTTTTCAATTTTTAATCACCTTTTGTGTTTTCACTTGGATTTTAAAAGGGAAGAATAATTTTTTGATAAAACAAAAAGTAAAAAGTAAAATCGTGCTCATTATACTTTGAACATATTGTCTTTTCAAAAAAAAAAGTTCTCAGACACGACTTCACTTGTTACCCTCAAATATTTCTTACACTATAAAGCAACTTCGGGGGTTGATAATTTTTCTCAAAAAACGATTGATGTGATAAAAAAAAGAAATTGCTCAAAACCAAAATCACCGATAAAAATAACAACTTTTTGCAGCCTGTTGAACATTACATTGACAACTAATGAACGATACCTATCGAATAAACTCGTTGAAAACTACTGAAAATCATTATTGAAAAACAAAATTTAATATTTTATTTGGTACTTATTAAACTGTTGTTTTAATGCTCTTAAAGACCAATTAGAAGGTCGGATTCGATGGAAACTGAAAATAAAGGTGTATCAATCATCAAAATGAACGTAACAAAAACGAAGTAAAGAAATAAAAAATGGTTAAACCTTAAATTACGGAGCAGTACACCGTGCCCAAAAAAGCGCTCTTTGCTACTTGTACCACAACACCAGGATTTCAAGCTACGAATACGTGTAAAAGGTATATAAAGAGACAGTGATAAAATCAAAGAGATAGACAGAGACACAGTAAAAGAGAGCGAGATGTACGATGACTTTAAACACGCGTCTGACTGAAGGATGGCGGATGACTTTGTTTTTGTTTTTTTTTTCTTTAAAAATTAAACAGCCAAAAGAATATAGCTTTGTTGCGAAAATCAAAGAGTTAAAAAATAAATAAATCATTCGACTGGAGAACTAAAACCGCGCTAGGAACTTGCAAAGTAATCGAACAAAACGGCCGAGCGGACAGCCGAATAAGCAACGTCGACATCAACACTTAATAAAAGCAAAGAGCTCTTTTCCAAAATTAAACCAACACTTTGATTGCTTTTGAAATTAATTTTACAATCTCGACGTTTTATTAGAGTGTTCAATATGTTGTTATTTTTTCATTTTTTTAGTTTCTCTGTTTGGATCAACAATTTGTTTCACTTCAATTTATTTATGTTGATTTTATGAAATATCAAACACTCTAATTGGAGAAATAAAAATTTGAACAAAGCAAAAATGATATTATTGTTTTAAAAAAAATATCGTCACCCGCTATAAGTGTAAAACCCGCAAATCATTCAAGTCAACAAAAAAATCAACATCTTAAAAATGTAAGTTTAAATGAAATGAAAAACCTTGTCATTTGAAGTGTCAATCCAGTGTAAGAAATAACTTTGGATGTACTTTTATACTGGCCGCTCGACCCACCTGCCTGATGAGAATAATAATCAATATCTTAAAATAATCATGGGTTACAAAAATCATAATCAAAATTAGTAGAACCAGATGAACGAAAAGTTAATCAGCTATTTCAACTTTTAGTTCATGACAAAAACTGTTCTAGTTGTCTTTCCCATGTTGAATTTGAAATCGCTTAGTTTTATCCCAAAATTTCGAAACAGTCAATTCTCATTTAACAGATCTTAAATTTCATTTAATTCTATCGGAATGAAAATGTTTCATCTTCATACTTGTGTCGTAACAATTTTCTTTCAAAGAAAGTTGAGTGAAACCAAAAAAGTTAGTCTCCTCTATACACCAGAAAAATGTGAACAAAAAGTTGATATAAAATTAAAAGTTAAACGAAAAGTAAAGATGAAAGTAAACATTTGAGATGGCGTAATGAAAATGATGAACAATGATGATGATAATATTGATAATACGAGATATACAATAAGGCCATGTCACCGCATGCTACTTGCTAAGGACCAACCTTTGTTGCATTTGTCTAAATGGTTTTAGTAACCAGAGACTGGGATTCGTTCGACACTCATCAAGGAGTGACAAGACGGCCTGCAAACCCACCGTTAAAACGTAAAATGCACAGGACATTGTTCTCGTCAAGTCAGCAAACGAGCTTATCCTGAACGTATTATTTACAAAAAAAATTAAAACTCTTATTTTTTTTCTAACCATTTTCCCGTCCCTTTCACGTTAGACACGCCTATGAATTATTTTTGTTACAGTCTCCCAATTGCAGAACAAGAGTAAATTCGAGAGATGTTAGGGTTAAAGTGAAAATAAGGGCGAAATAAAAAAAAAATATCCAAGCCTGTTCTCAGAAGAAAATTGAAAGCCATTGAGATCCTCATCCGACTACATTCACTTAGAACATTTTCTTGCTACATTTTCTTCTGTTAACAACTTCTGATTAATCTGTGCCAAGGAATGCTCAAAACTTTCTTGCTGATTTAAAAGAACGAGTTTATAAATTTTACATCAATGTTAAAAAAAAGAAATAAGTTTCTTTCAAATCAGCAACTGCAAGATTAAGCAACCGTTTGAATTTGCTGAGTTAAAAGGGGGGGCTATCTCGAGTCAAATTATGCGACGACCACATGAATGCAAATCTTCAGCAATAGATATGTATACATCATTATTATTAGTTCATATACACATTTATTACCAAGGGAAAAGTTCAAAAGACGGAGACTAAAGTAAGGGATACGGTGTTAATACAGCTGGACGATTAGAGTAAGCAAAGGTTGGCTAAGGTTCGTTTCCCAGAGGCAAGACGATAATTATATTTATACTGATAAAATTGTGTACTTGAAAACGTGACGCCAGTCAGTCATCTCTTGTCGCGCGAAATCATCGTGGGATTGATGGGGGGTTCAGGGGGGGGGGGGATTAGTCGTACTCAAGACGAGCAGTTAGAGGGTTGTGTGGAGGGGTACGGGACGAGTTATGGTGCAGACAAAGCGCGGAGACTTACCTGGGGGCAGGCCCATGGGGGGCGGTCGCATCATGTTACCTCCATGAATCGCAAGAGCCGGTGTCGCGAGGGTCATGGTTGGCCGCATCATCGCGCCCATTAGGGCGACTGAACTCACGGGCATTGCCAGGGAGGTCGGTACCATCACGGACTGCGGCGGCCGCTGGAACCTCTGCTGCTGCTGCTGCTGCAGCACGTTCAAAGCTGCCTGCTGGCGCTGCTGCTGGTCCTGGAACGCAGCCACGGCCGCGTTAGCTGCTGCAGCTTGTTGCTGTTGCTGCTGTTGCTGCAACGCGGCCGCCTGCTGCGCCGCGTCCGACTGACTCGAACGTGACTCGTCCGACTGTCGACGCTGGTACTTTGGTAACCTGGCCCGAATCTCCTCCTGGTTATAAAAAACAAAATCATTATTACAAGGAAAAACAAGATATTTCGTCATTCAATAAATGGCTCGGGAGACGTACTATACTGAGGTCTTCGGAGGGATGGATAATTTTACTAGCAGCACTAGTAGTGGCAATGACGCTGACTTTAGGATCGTTGCCGTAATTACTGTTTGTTGTACTCGTATTGTCCGAACCGCCGTAAGCAGGGAATGTTGGTTTGACAACGGCCACGTTGCCACTGCCCGCGATCGACGTGATGGGCTTAAAGTCGGCCCCAAGTGGCGCGACATTCGACGCCGATGAAGATGCAGTGGACACTGCTGCGGCCGGGAACAGAGGCCTCGTCGGCGGTATCGATGCACCGCTCACTGGCGGTTGCATCCCTGGAGGCATGCCTGGCATCCCAGACATCATTCTACAATAAAAGAGAGAAATTACAATCAAAAATATTTATTTCAATTTGTGTTTTGTGTATTGGATCGTTGGTGGATCACTTACCCAGGTCCCATAAACGGTCCACCCATATGCCCCATCATATGATGCATAGGTGGAGGGAACTGTCCCATCGAGGGGATGCCATGATGACCAGGCATTCCGGGCATCGAGCCGGGCATCAAGTTCGAACCCGCGGGCATCGCGCCCGGAGCTGAACCCAATAACCCTTCCGGCTTGGACTTTTTCTGCGCCGGCTCATCTTCTCCCGAACTCGGCGAACCTGGCCGACCACCGTTACGTTGTCTTTCGTGTTCCTTCGCGTCGTTTGGCGGTATTCCCTCCATTCCATAAATTTCTATCTCTATATTGCTACGGTTCGGTAGAGAATTAGGTACTTTATCTATTGCTTCTTTATGAACCTAAAAAATCAGAGAATCGTTAGTGAACGGTTCCAACTTCCCTCGGGTCTCATTGTTCGAGTCGTTTATAATTCATGTTTTATTTGTTATCCAGTTAGTTTTACTCAACTGTGTTAATTAAATCTCATGGAATAACTTTTTGCTATACTTATTTTTTTATACACAAGTGCCCGATAATGTATTCGAATAATAAAATATTTGTGTGCTGAAATAAACGTTCGGTTCGATTAGTGCTTCGTCTGCAACTGTCGGACAAACGATGTTTTACCTGCATGCAGTGTATGCTGAGCCCAGGACCCGTGTAGAGCTTCTTGTGACAAATGTGGCATTTGAAATGCTTCGCCTTCTGATGCTGAATCAGAATTTTTTCATCGTCGAACTCACGATTGCAATACCTATAGATAATTTGGTTAAGGAAATAAACAGGCTTATTTTTAATATAAAAATAACTTTACAGAAATTGTACAATTTTGAAGAATTTTTCATTTTTAACATTCCGACGCAGAACTAACATTATGTACAAAATTGAATTATGAAACTAGGCCACGTTGATCTAAAGTATTAGTATCTTATTTAGACTTGTATATATTGCACACTAACTCAAATATAATTGTTTGCTCATGTGAAAATGACCGAGATTAAAAAAAATAGGAAAAACTTGATAATAAATCGTGTGAATCCAATTAAAAGACGTCCATTAGCTTTGCACTGACTTTGATACTATTTTTTTCCTCTTCCCCATTTTATGATACATGAATAAGTTATTGACTTGACTTTCTCCCATGTGATGTTTTTTTTTATTTTTGGAGCATCGCAGATATGAAGATTAGCTGCCAAGTTGGTATACAAGCTTATAGTTCATAGAATAGATGCGCACATTGAATTGTTTATAAAGATTCCAACGTCTTGCCGATATAACTACTCGAATAGAAATTTGACGATGTAAACAACGTCAAACTAGGTGATATTGATTACGAAATCTGGTGTGTTAATATTAATACCAACAGTTAACTCGACAAGGACGCCAAAATGTCAAAATGAATCGATCTAATTGGTCGTGGCCAATTTGTAAACAATTTCAACACAATTGAACGGCCAAATCGAGCAAACGT
This sequence comes from Trissolcus japonicus, assembly GCA_030522925.1. Classification (NCBI taxonomy): domain Eukaryota; kingdom Metazoa; phylum Arthropoda; class Insecta; order Hymenoptera; family Scelionidae; genus Trissolcus; species Trissolcus japonicus. The sequence continues at coordinate 119,957 of JAPYZS010000169.1, read as the reverse complement.
TTTTTTTTTTTTCCAATCTAAAATGTGGCCTAGCAAACAGAATTTTTTAATTATTAACTAAACGTTCTTTTTGTACTGTTTGAAATGTTTTGAAAGTTCGTTCACATATCGGTCAGTCAGATGATGTATTGTACGATTTTGATAAGGAGCGTATGGAGACAACAGAAATCGTGTCGAAAGACAGTTATTACGTAAATAAGATTGATAAATATTTAGTAAAGGATACCAGCACCAAGGCCTCGACTGCTTCTTCTTTTTCCGTCCCATTGTTACGATACGATTTAAACGGTAATTGTATAAACTAGCAGACTCGGTGTAAAAGATGGCTCAAAAACGCGTCGACATTAGGAACTTGGTCAAACTTCTTTATACGTCCACTTGCAACGTACGCATTCACGAGAGCACAAGTGAAAACCGATAATACAAAATGTCTGACTAGCCTCTTCCTATCTCTGTCGGAAGTTGATGACGCATCAGTCGGTAAAGAAGAGCTACTTTCAATGGCGACATCTGATGTAAACAAACATTCAAAAATGCATAAAACCATTTTTTTAATTACAACTTGTTTGTTGTTTATTTTTGTTTAGAATTTTCGAAATTTTACTTTTAAGTAAATTTCATTGGTTCTGCAATGTAAATTTCATACTGTAATTACCATTTTTGTAATTGTTAAGTCATTAGGAAGTAAATGTTGTGAAACACGTAAAGATTGACAAGTTGAATTGCGGAAAGAAAAAAATGAAGAAAAGCTTGAAACAAGCGGCCATTTTGTTTTGCAGCGAACGGATTAGGCTTAAGGGAATGTGAGATCCGCTTGAACGAAACGGATGCATTTCCGGTGGCGCAGAGCTAACAATCGCGCATCTTTCACGGAAGAATGTTTCGATCAAATGAGGACTCGGTGCAAAAAACATTCAAGATGTCGTTTTTAGAACAATTAGAATGCTGGGGATTTTCAGAGGACGTGATAAGCACGTTGACTGGTAAGATGCAATGATAATTTTCAAGTTTGACAGGACGTATTCAAAACATAACCTATACAATCATCCCGATTATACATTGTTGACATTTTTTTTCTTTTGAAAACAAAACATCAATGACCAATCTCAATTTCATTCATCTTTTTCATTTCTTACTCAACTTTACAACGGGAAAAAAATTATTTTCAGAAAAAAAATCCAATGATTGTAATGTCACTGAAAAATTTGTTTACAGAAAATGATATCGACTTTAAAACCCTGGTTACGATGACCCCACAGGACTTTGATATTTATAATATCAAAATTTCTCTTGGAAATAGGATAAGACTATTTAAATGTGCCAAAGAATACATGAAAAGTTTAGATGATCTCAATAATTCTGACCTCAATGAAAATATGGTACGTGATTTTTTACAATCAAGTTAAATTAATAACAATTGAGTTGAAACAAAATGTGATAATTCCACAGACAAACCCAGAACCGGTTGACGTAAAACCAAACATTGAGACGATAGATACAAACTATGGGATGGTGACCGAATTTGATGACATGGTAGATGTTCATCGGATGCAGCCCAACAATGACGAGAACGTTGGGATGAATTCAAATGTTTCCGCCAACAATTTTGGGACGGAAAATCGAAGGGTTGATCTGAACTCGTGGAAGAGAAAACCCGAACCTTCAATTTCACTGCCTCCGAGTAAAAAACCTCGAGATGCCGAACGGGGAAACTCTTCGCACAGTTCTCACTTGTATGAAGAGACAGACAACAGTAGATGTTTTGTTCAAGCGTTCAAATTGCACGAAACAAACGTCTGTAAAGAAGTGCGTAGAAAAAAAACATAGAAAAGATGAATTAAAAAATATGAATATGAGTTTGTAATAAATAACTGTTTCATTTTAATGTTTTTTTTATCACAGGCAATTGGTGCAATTTTAAGAGACTCTCTGGAGGGCGAAGCTATAATTGCAGAGTATGAGAACAAGGGCACTCTGGATGAGAGCAGTCGAAATCTGCTCGTCTCACTGGTGATAAACCGATGTGACGTACGCAACGTTAGAAAACCACCCGCTTTTCTCGAGGCGGTTGCAGGTGCGATTGTCGACCTCTTGCCACACGAAAACAGGGATATATATTTCATTTCCGCGAGAACGGTGGGAAACGTGTCGAAGAACACAAAGGGAAAGTTGACGTCCAAGTGGAGGAACATCATGACTCGTATGAGACAGGCGGGAATTCTCGAAAGGAAGAACAGGATTTTGCAGACGCCGAAGCAACCTGTACCGCCCATTGAAGGTACAAGTTGGAGGAATGTTGGTTATCTGTTTAGTCAAAGTTGGATTGCTAAATTGAGTGGATGAATTTGGTTTCAGTTTCTGCTCAAGTTGATGAAAATATAAATGATCTCATTAGCTGGTTAGAAAAAAATAGACAATCCTGGGACGAGATAAAGCCAAAGTGGGAACAAACATTTGAGTACAGGTTGTCGAAAAATAGCGAGTTACAGGACATAGAAAAGATCATCAAACAGTGGCCAATTTTGGACTCAGATTTCGGACCGCAATTGGTAAATTTATATTAACATCAACACCAGGTGAATCAATTCTTTTGGTAAATCGGAATTTGTTATTTCAGGTTGAGTTAGATTTTACGAGACAACATCCAGACAAGAACTTCATCATCGACACAAAGTGGGAGAGTTTTTTCCAAGATATCTACAATCTACGAAAGAGCAATATTCGCGATGAGTGTGCGATTGCTTTCTGCAAAAATTATGACCTCTATTGGCAATCTAAGACTCACAACCTGGATGGATTACGGGTTTTGATATTACCTTATCTTATGCCCCCGACATCGCGAGTAAAAACTCCCGTTGGTACGAAAAAACCCTTCATTGCTGAATGCGCCGAGGGATTTGTCGTCTGGGCAAAGGTAACAGTCAGTTATATTTTTCACATTAGATGGAATGTTTCTTGAATTTAATTGTATTGTTCTCACTTTTTCAGACAAAAGAAGATGCTGTGACGAATTTAGAAATTCGAGCTCAAAGGTACAAGGATTTGCAACTGCCCTACCAGCCTTGCGTTTTGCTCGTAGGGCCGGCTGTGATGGACATTGAATCGTCATACGTTGAACTTGGTCGACGCTTATGGAAGGCCTCGTCGCCGAGACACGCCATCGACTTGCTGTTCAAAGTTTTCATGACGCTCAATTTGAAATATCCTTTCGACTGCGAGCAAGTGTGGCTGTTGATTCAAAAATTGTTGTACAATATCGAGACGGTGAATGATAAGAGAATCGGAATTGTTTCCAGCGTAATCGCCAGTATCCAAGCGATAAAGTAAACAAAAGACTTGCGCTTTTTTCCTATAAATGTTTTTGTTACTTGATTATTATATTGATTGTAAGATTATAACAAATTTTTATTTATGATCCGAGGCCGGAATTGTCTCTCAAAGTTTGCATCTACCATAGAGATATTTATTTTGTTATTTAGTATCGAATTGTTCAGAGCGAAGAGTTTGGACAGTTGTCGCAATACGATATTTCATTATGAATAACAACGTTGTAAGAAAGTGTTTTTCTTTATTTGATTGTGCGATTATTAGTCAAGTTGAAATAAACACGTTAACAAATTATCTATTGATGATTCACTAAGCTCATCCTGATTTTTCGATGTTGAATAAACGAGGTTGTACTTTATATTGTACAGTGCTTTATTCATATAGTCCGATAGAATACACGATATGAACTTAAATTTATGGAAATACAATTTTCATACATAACTTCATTCAAAGTTGAACAACGATTCAGTCCTCGTTACAACCAAGTACATGGAAAATCATTTTGTATTCATTTCATTAATTATTAAAAAAAAGTACTTGCATACCAAATGATATCAGTCAGTCAAACTCAATCTCTCAAACTGTTTGTCATAAAAAATTAAAAAAAAGGGAAAATTAGTTGAATCAAACTCATGGAAAAATGCCAAGTGAAAATATTTGGAAATTAAAAATTATTTACTGAGAAAAATATATATCTTACTACAAATTCATTTCTATTACAAAGTTGAATTTTACCAATACAGAACTACTTATCTCGCAATACATACAGCGCATCAAACTGTGCAGAGAATGAACAGAAAAAAAAGATAAAAAAATAAAACAAAACCACAATTATTTATTACGGAAAGCATATGTTTTTAGTTTAACACACTGCTGGGAAAAAGCAATCTTTACAAAAAAAGTGTCGTCGACAACTCCTTATTTGCGCGCTGATTTCGTTATCCGAAGATTCAATACAACAGTAACCGGAATTCAAGATGTTACGTTCAAATGCAATACAAATAGTCAATTGTTTACAATTGAAACCCAACGTGGTACAAAAAACAGCAATGTCAAATCTGAAGTAGTTGCTGAGTTGTTGAGTGTTAGGGGCGATGAAGCGTCCTAGTTCAATCACCATGTAAACCGTCAGAGTGTGCAATGGGGAATGTTTAGCGCGCCAACCGATTGTTCAAAACTTAAAGCATAGAAGAAGGTTCGTTTGGTTTCAATTTATGGTTGAAAATCGTGTTCATACATTTATTACGTTAGTCACTTTTCATTCTTTTTTTTTCCCTATAAAATATTAAATTTAAATGAATGTATTCCACCGAAGTCTTATTCAAAAGTGACCGCCAGTCTGCTCTTGGTAAACTTCAATTACATCGTCGTTTTCCATCTCCAACTGAAAATTCAAACATTTAAAATAAAAACTTTGAAACTATTTCATCAATAAAATAAATGATCATTTTATATATTGGGACCAACTGTTTTATTTAAATTATAAAAAAAATTAACATACCTGCTTTGGTGTTTCGTCATCGTTGATTCTTTTACCATCAAACAGAAACCTGAGTGACGTCATAGGTACTCCCTTTAAAAAACAAATATTGATAATTTCATGTCGGACCAAGTGATGAAAATATAGAATGTATTGATTTGGTTTATTTTCATTTATTGGTATTTCTATGTTTCTCTTTACAGCTTACTTATAATGTATTTTTACATTTATTATATATTAAATCTACAAGTAGCAGACAAATATTGATAATAATCGACTTTTTATATTTCCAGATCTATTTTGCTGTGAGGTTAGTTTCAAGTTACACTGTTTATTATTCCAATACAAAAACATGGCAGAAATTGAATTTAAAAAAATAAAATATGATTTTAACTTTGCATGTAAACAGTAGTAATCATGAAAATATTGGAGAAAAAACCTTGAACCTAGGGTTACCAGACGTCTTAATTTATCGGGAGGTCCCAATTTTTTACCTCCGTCCTAATGTCCTGATTTTTTTCCAAAATTTCCCGATTTTTTATCAATTGTTTATTTTGATACTTTATTAATTTTTTTTTAAACTTCAACTTCTTAACTTGTTTATACAAGTTTATTCATAATGTTCAGATATCAAAGTTTTGTCAAGCCCCTTTGTCGTAGTAAGTTACATCTTAGAACTTTACTTCAATTTAATCATCATTCAGTAATTTCAATTGGAAACACACAAAATCTCTCGTTTACAAACCCTAAACATCATTGTTATTATTGACTAAACAAAAAAATAACCTCAAAACTTGAATTTGACCTTGGAACATTTATCAAGTCACGTGTTTTTATTTATGAAAACGACTTGCAAGAGCAAAACATGTTGGCAAACTCTAAAAATGTGTTTGTAAACGCTGCCATTTTTTTCAATTTCAACACGACCAAAAATCCGTTGAAAAATTGTTCCCTTCGAGTCTACAAGACCGTGAAACCAAATATTTTCCTCAAGTTTCATAGAAACAAACCTCACACCATCAAATAGAAACAAAATAGAAACAAAAAAAACAAAAGAAAAAACTTCAAACAAACAGCATCACAAAGAAGAAATGAAAAAGAAAGAACAAAACAAAAGTAAAAGATAAACAATATTACTAACCACACGATCGCTGTAGGACTTCTTCAATTTGCCCATTTGTGTAGTCATTTTTACCCTAAAGTGAATTTCATTGCTGTCCTGGAAAAGAAAGAAAAATGCCGGCATTAGAAAAATAGTAACAGGAGAATAAAAAAGAAGTCGAGAGTGTTTTACTTACATTTCCAACGACTTTGAGTTTGATGTATTCAGAGTTCGCGTCTCCGGCGCCGGAGTCGGGCTTTTGTTCCTGTAAGAATGAAGGTTATAAACGTTGAAATGTTTGATAAACAAAGTGCCGGCGCGAATTTTCGTTGGCGTAACAATTGGCCGCGGACCGGGTGACGGTTTCGAGGCGGAAACTTACCTGGTTGTCGGACATGATTGCTATTTAGTACAAATGTTCTGACCACGCGCCACAACTGCAACCAAACACAAGCACTCAATATGGCGCTGTAACTTTGTGTGTTCCACACAGTTACCAGCCTCACTCGAAGTTCTGGGAAAAATGACCGGCGAGCGCGCGGCGTCTTTACCCCCACTTATAGAAAATCTAATCACGCACCGTTCCCTTAAAATGGTCCCTAACCTCGGAATTTCTACCTTCGCTCGAATTTATTTACTTATTCTTCGTCATTTGTTGTCAACAACTATTAAATTTCACAATTATGCAACTAATTAACAGAAACATTAACACCAGTCTGAGAAAAACCGCCAATTTCGGACGATTTTATAGGGAATTTCTGGTTTTGGTCCGCGTTTCTTGTCTAGCTTTTTGATTAGTGGACGGTATTATTGGACAATTTTGAAAACCAACCGGATATGAGGATCCAAGAGAAATTCTTAGAAAACTCATACACGTGCCCATTTTTAATATCGTTTTTTGTGCGTTGTTGATCGTTTGGTGGATTTTTTTTAATGTTTATAAATTTGTAAATAAAAGAATTATTTTTATAATTCTTATGTGTAAAAAAGTAGTTTGATTATAGTTGAATTTGTGGATTCAATGATGTTACGCATATTAGAAAATAAGTGACGTGTCATGTGAACAGCACGAAGGAATGTCAAGTGGAGGGGGTAAAGTGGGGCAATTTGCCCCACAGCTCGCGTTCTTTGTTCTCGGACAATAACGGTTATTTTTGAAATGTTTAATTTCAAATCGTTATTGTGAATTAAACACATAAATTTTTCACAAATAAAAATGTGAAAATAAATTAATTCATGAATTAAAATATTTATAATTTATTTAACAGTTTTTTATATATGCATATAAAAATTAACGAATTAAAAAAAAATTTAATAATAAAAAAATTAATATTAAAATAACTTCTATGTTCCAAACCACATTACATTTTCCGATTTTCATGTTTCTTAAGTTATTAAAATTCTTAAACAAACGAAACCGATAACAATTGAAACATTGACCAAAAGCAATGAAAATCAAAAAGGCGAAATGATGAAAATGGAAAATGATAAAGATCTAATCTACACAGAGATGCAAAATACAAAACTGTTTTTTACTCTTATTTTCGGATACATCTTTATGTTACAAAATTTGTCATAAATGCGATATATAATTCCACCTGAAAAAGTGAAAAACGAAAAAGATAAGAGCGTGTAGAAATGAAACAATCACAATACCTTACAAATTATCGTGTCCAACTCTATAAATACACTTTTATATTATTGTATATAACATTACCTAGTTTATCCTTTTTCATTTTACAAATAACTGTTTATAAAAAATTGTATATCATAGCATGACTTAATTGACTACCCAATTAATCATCATCAAATGAACAATTTTTTTTTTTATTTTTAATTGCGATCGACAAATGTAATTGGCATTACAAAAAACTTGCGTCGAATTTGCAAAATCACTTGTGGTATCTTTGAAAAACCTTTTTTATTATCAAATTCATTTTCTATATCGAATCGGCAGTTTTGTCACGTCATCGCTTTCAATGACTAAGCAATCGATAAAAGTTGAAAAAAAACCAAGCTTAGGAAGAAGCGAATAGTTTTGGAATGCACATTTTGTGACGTCAAAAATCGATCAAACTATGTACATTCTTAAAATTGCATTTAAATTGTTAGAATTAATTTAACGTGGATCACACACTCCAAGACCAGAATATAATAATCTAGGGTTGAATGTACGCTTGATTTGTTGGTAGCTACAGATGTCGTTGTCGTCATCGATGGAACGTTCCTTATTTGCGGCGTACGAAAATCGACTGAATTCTAGCTCCACGTAGAACACATTGCATCTGCAGGCACTAGAGGAATGGAGGTGCAACAAAAATCACAGTTTTCGTTGGCGGTAACGTCGCGCGAACGTTATCATGCCCTGGGCCACAAAAGGCCACACAAGCAGGAACATGAACATTCGCGGTGAACATTCGGCTATTGGCCACCACTTTGGTACCGAACGTTTTATCACTTGTTTCTATAACATCAAACAAATATCTAATTAATATCCCTTAGAAATGAAACTTTGACAACCAATTTACAATCAAATAACTTTTGAATTAAAAAATGAGCTTTTCGAATTAAATTTTAGTTAAAAGAAAAGTTGATTCGTACAGCTTGTAATTGCGATGTACGTTCTTCCAAAGTGCGAACCGTCGAAGATATCCTATCAAGATCCTTTTTCAGACTTTTTAGAGTAGTGTCAATGTGTTCCATATACTCTGAGTTTGCCTTCTCATCCTTCTTTTCTCTCGTTCGTCCCCGGTCATGGTTGTCCACGTGTCCATTCGCATACCCGTTGGTCAGTTCCGTGGGATTCACTTTCTTCACCTTAGTCGCATTGTTCGACTGATGATTCATGGAAGACTTCTTCGAGTCTTTGTGTAATCGCTCTGGAGCGATCTGAAAAAAATCCTTCAATTACATTCAATTAATTGCAGTTTTATTGCACTTTACAAAAGACACTGCACCAATTTTTCGACTCTTGGTGAAAATAGTTACGCTTTCGTGCTCTCAATTTCATCCAACAAACGGTTGAAAAACTGTCCAGTGATGTCTTTTGACAATGATTGAATAATGTTTTGTCGGGGAAAGTTAATCTTGAATACAAAGATGCTCTTTTTTGTACAATAAACTTTTCCTCTCTTCCTTATTTTCATGTTTATAATTAATTTCAAACGTTCTCGACCAAACTATATTCTCGTACAGAAAAGTGTTTAAAAACAGAGCCTACAACAAGATTGCTTTCATTTTCTCTGAGGTTTCAGTTTCACCTATGTATATAAAAAATGTTCAAGTTTTGAAATTGAATTCCACGCGGTCATTTAACCGAGTGTCGTATTTTTCCTCACGGCGTTTGAATTTAGAAAATTGCACAAACGAGAGTGAGACTTATTCGGCGCTTGCATAATTACTTCGACAGTGTCCTTGAATTCTTCTTCCTCTCCATCTGTGTCAGGAGGCAAGGGACTGGCACTGTGACTGGTTGCTGGACTAGTTTCCAGACTACTAGTTATATATCGCGACGTGTTGCGCACCCTGTGTGGAGAAGTTTCTCTGGAGCCTGAAATTGTGCAAGATAAATTTTTAGATCGATCAAACTGCATTTCAACGTCTGTTCTAGAACATTTTAATTGCCAATGAAGGGGCTCTAATTTTAACTCTTTCAATTCCATACAACTTCTAACATTTAATTTGTCTTTTTAAAACCTCACATTTATATATTCGTACTCCTTTTTTTCTTATTTGATGTTTTATTTAAGAATTTTTATGTTCGTACCAATAGGAGATCCAGATAACGGCGAACCAGGCTGGGAACGTACGCGTTCCAATACAGGACCCACTAATAATTCCAAATCTTCTTGAGGAACATGTTCATAAAATGAATCTAAACTGCTAAGGAAGTCAGCGACGTTGTCCGTATATGACATCGTTTCGACTATCTGTAATTAAAACAACAAAAAAGTGTTAATTCAATCTCGTTCAAATAACGAGGAAATTTTTTTTTACATTTATTCTTATACATAATGAGAATCTTTGTCTTTTTATAGACGCGATTGCAAATTAGAAAACAGGTTGACATTTAGAAACTGGAATTCTAACAAAAAACGGCTCTACAAATCCAGTCACTTATGCGATATCACAAATTCAAAATCGAACTTGAACTTCTTTTTCTCGTATGAAAAATTTAATGATGGAAGTCCTAATCTCGAAACTGATCAATATTTCAACCCAAATTCCCAAAAATTTAATGACAAATTTTTTCATGAAACTTCAATTCACACCACATATATTTATAAAATTAAGTAACGTGAAAGTGTAAATCGTTTCATTTTATGTTACTGTTATATATCTTTATATACAAACTTGTCATTTTCACTTTCGACAGTTTTTCTCAAGAATTAGATCTGAGATAATTTCAACACGATTGTTATCAGTTCATCGTTTTTGGTCTCAACATATTCTTGTTCATTAAATTACTTTTTTTACTTTTGATTACTTCTATTTTGATTTCTCGTTAATGTTTAATTTTTGTTTTTATATTTAATTTTCGTACTTTTTTCAATTCTTCGACATAATTGTTCATAGCTTCTGTACGGCTCATGTTGCCTAACCGCATCCAGGCGTCCCATTTTGCCCTCTCCACGACCGACCAGAAGGATGGTTTTGATTTTGTACAAGGCCCTTCTGTGGCCTGCTTAAAATAACTGTAGAATCGAAGCTGAAGTTCATTGCTGGGTTGATATGCACCTGCAAAACGAAAAAAAAACAAAATTTCAGCTTCAGAACAATTAATCTGCACGAAAGAAAAGAAAAAACAAATCGTAACATCAGAGTGTGATATAAGAACATTTCTTAGGTAAGAATAACTGAATGGCTTTCATAAGTACAATTACAAATTGGCTAACTAAGTTTTTTTGCCCGTATCATTGCAGTCCACGGAAAATGCTACGGAGCGTGCATAATTGTAGTATTTGCCTTTCGAATCATCTGCGACACAAATTGTCCGTTCTTTTTCAAACCAGCACTTAGTAGATTTCAAAAAAAAAAAAAAAATTAAAGAAATTGTCATTTCCTTATATTTAAATGATTTTCATTTTTTATTTCAACTTTGTTCGCACTTTTTTGCAACAAAATTTTTGCACTAATTTAAACATTAAAAAACCTATCTTATCATTTATTAGTGAGACTTGCCTGACCTTTGAACCGAGATTGTCTGCACGATTCGGTATGCAATCGGTGAATAATCATTTACGTTAGAGACGCCACGGAAAATCTGATACAGACATCCTGCGCAAGGCATGGTATCATGAATCGAATTACTATACCGCATTAATAAGCGCAAGGCTTTCCTTTGTATGTTTTCTAGAAAGTTAAGTATAGTACGAGCTGAGACGGAGATACATATTTTTCATTACGCTTCTAAGCGGACTATTTTCGGCCCACACTGTGTCGTTGCGCCCCGAGATTATCGTTCTTATACACATTTTTTCCGATTCGACTTTTTTTTTTGCTTTTTTTAAATCATTTTTGCATTCGTCTGACCCAGTTTTGTCAGCGAATGCAATTATGAACCGTTTTTTGAAGTAATGATTTATAACAGGTTTTTGTGCCGCTTTAATAGATCCTTAGACGTTGAGTATGTATCAAATTGAAGCAGCAAAATGGATTACCTGATTAATTTGAAATTTTTAAAAATATAACAGAAAAGAAAACTGTAGGATGTAATTATAAAAAAATTGAGATGCAACTGATAAAAAAGTGTTGCGAAATGATTAGCTGGGAAATTGTTGCAACTACGGACGGTTTTGTAGTTGCAAAAAAAAAGAGATAATTGTTGAACCGAGCGGGTCATGCGGATTCCGGTACCGAGAATTTTTTTTTTTTTCCACTCGCGTTGACGTTGCAAATTGCAATTTTTTTATACCCGAACAAAATTTTTATTTAGAAAAATGTTTTTTATTTGAATATTTAGCTTGGATTCGTCACGGATGAATCATTGATATCTCTTTTTAATTATTCCAGTTCCATGGCGTTTATAATTGCTTTTTTTCCTCGCTGATTCATTCCACATCGCTGTACGTTCCTTAATGTAAACATTTTTTTCCATCATTAAAAAATGATTGGCAATCATAAAGATCAAACAAAATTACAGACTAATAAAAATTGTATTTTAAAAGAAGTAAAACTTTTTTTGTGCCTTGAAAAAACATTTCATATCACTGCGAGATTTATGATAAACAACAGAGAAGAAAACAAGATATGTTTTTGCGGAAACGCGTCAATTTTTTTTAAACATTAAAACCCGATTGATTAAAAAAACAAATGAAAAGACGGAATTGCAGAAAAAAACTCGTCGTAAATTGCGTCATCGTTTTGCATAGCAAACAAATTTGGAGCTGTTTGAGCTGCAAGGTAAACTGAAAAATTTTGTTCAAAGAAAGAGGCGGTCTTTGAATGGCTGTAGCGCGAAGATTGCATAATTGGCCATGGGTTTTCGTATCAGTGTCACGACGTCAAAACGCAACTGGGCAAAGTTCTCTCAGCAAAGAAAATTCTCGCTCGGCACTCTCTGATAGTAAAAGTCGCCCAGCGTAAGATCTGGCTCGCGGATAATAAATTTCAAATCGGCGACTTTCTTTCTTGGTGCATCAAATGTATATCGAACAAAGTGTTAGCTAATCCGGTCCATTAGTCATGTGGACGCGCACAACTGTAACACGTTCAAACCCTCATTGTCCGAGGAAAACTTTCTTTTTTTTTCAAGGAAGAATTTCTTTTTTTTTATTCCAAAAGAAACAAAAATTACTTGCAAAAATCACATTTTTGCGTGGAACAGGACAAATATCATATTTTTGCCCTGTTCTCAGGTACAAAAATTTTTCCTAGTTGAAAAAAAAAAATTGCTAAATTGTATAATTTTGTTGCGTTCACACTTTCTTCTTTTGTACAAAAGTATGAAAACAGTAAAAGTGGATGTGTAATTTGGACTGATAACTTCATCGGGAAGATTTTAAACGTTGATAAGAATTTGATAGTAGGTTTTAAGACTCAGTAAGTGATTGATGATGGGCGGCAGATAAAATTTGCGAAGAATTGCACTTTGCCGCTCACTTAAACTTGGCTCCGTACCATATAACTTATCCCAGAAGAGTACATATTATTATACCGATATTCAAAACCAGTGATCGCGCATGCGTTAAAAACTATCGACCGATCTTAATTCTGAACGTGATATCGATGCTCTATGAGGGCCCTTTCGAGTGAATATTTGTCAACAAAACTGCTCACTCTCATCTTGAATATTAACATCAATGACTTTCGTTCAACAGTTTGATTTTTTACAAAAAATTACAAATTACAACAACTCGTGGTTACGATCAGAATAAGTTTCTGATTGTTGTATTTTATTTTTCATTCAATATTTCTCAATGTTTTCATTATCAAAATAATCTTTTGTCATTTTAATAAAAAAAAAAAACTTATTGGACAGTGATAAAATTTGTTTAAGATTAATTCATCATTATTTTTAAGACTTTGAAGTCTAGATTGAAGTTTATCTTTGACAAACTTTGAGTTGTTGGTATTGTCATTGATGTTGGTCAAAGATGCAAATTCAAGCCACAATGACACATTTTTATTTAATCACGTGAGCTAATAAGTAGTCAGAATTCTCGCAAACGTAAACTTTTTTTTCATCTTTCTTGTTTCTAATATTATGTACTATTTGATCGATTACAGATAATTCTAGAGATACGAGAAACGGGTATATCCAACAGAGTTCATTTGTCAGAGAGAAAGAGGTTACAGATTTTGTAGGACGTGTAATAAGAGACTTGCAAGAAACTGTATGCAATGTTATTGCAACGAGATGTTTTCAACTTATGTATCCAAGAAACGCATGATAATTTCCTCGGTTCCCTTTTTGACCTTATTGTGGAATAGGCGTGGAATTTTTTTCACAAATCGGGAAAATCTCGAGTTTACAAATAAGACTTCGATTTGATTTAATTAAATGTCCTTATATAAAGTCGCACGGATTGCTCGCGCGTCAAATTAATAAATTAACTTTCTAAACACGATATTTCGCGCGATTTTCATTTCTAACTTGTACCAATATACAATTTTCCAAAAACTAGTATCTGAATCATTTTCAAATATTAACGCCGAAATTCTGGTATCTTGTTTGTCATAAATTTGATTTGTCATGAATTGTTTGACATTTGACATTACGAGCTTAGAGAAATAAAATGCGTCATAAAAGTTATAAAAACGTCACGATCAACTTTTGCGATGATTTAATTATGATTTATTTCACAGACGACAGTTTCACTGACAGATAAACTTTTGATTTGATTGAACAAATAATGAATGTAACTTTTCGTTTCATATTTATATTCTGAAACGGAATGAAAAAAAAAAAAAAAAAAAAACGATCACGCCACTTTTTAAAACGCGCATCAATTTTACAATTCGTTGCAACGTATTATATAAGAACATACATATTAATGCATCACGCATAAAAAAAACGACAGTAAAACACAATGTAAATGAAATAGTGGCATTGTAGTACCAAAATAACGTTTAATATAAAAAAAAAATTACAACAAGAAATGGCACTTCGCTTATGTTAATTAATTGTTTTGCGTTTTTACAACCCAACTTTGATCATTGTCAATTTTTTTCCCTGACAATCAAAAAATAACCGAAGGTTTTGATGGATGAGGCATTGTAACAATGATTATCACCAGCTTGGAGATCCTGAACGTCACAATTGTGTGGCGTGAGCGCTGCATAAACGCGACCGCAGCCTTAATCAAAGTTATAATTATAGTTTGTTATCGCGAGCTTTCAAAAAAGCTCTCGCCCAGCAGCCCACGCATGTCAAAAACGTACCGTTGCCACGATAATAACACAAAAACGAAAGTCGGACTTGGCATGCACAGTCTAATACTTTTGCAGTCCGTAATTTGCAGCTAACCTTTCAACCTCGAAACCCAATAAAGTCACGTGAAAATTCAATGATTTTCTCCGGTTCGCCTAGATTTTCAAAGACGTGCACGGGTCGTAAAAAAGGTAAAGGAAAATCAGGCCCGGAGGATGTGCCGACTAGATGACAGGTGATATCGAACGCAACTGACGTGTCAAATGCGGTTCACGTTCGTTAGCTTGAAGAAAAAGCGAAGGTTTAAACAAATTAATGTCGACGGGAAATAACGAAGCTGATAAAAATAAAACGTGACAAGATGTTTGGGACTTACCGTCTTTTGGCAAATTCCTAATAACATTAACGGCGGCGTTGAACTTCTCCTCGGTGGTCATGACGTACCAAACGACTTGACGCACTGTTGTTTGCTTTCCGCAAGGGACGACGGCACACTGTCGTGCGAAAGCGATTGAACGCGACTTGTGTTTATCAATACAAAAACAATTTGCAACGCGACACACACTCGACTTGGCAGCAACCAACGGCCAGCAATGACTGAGGGATTATTCGCTGACGATTGGCAATCACTGATACACAAATTCCAGGCGCGTACTCCCTCTTTATGAACCTCGCAGCCTTGATTGTTTTATCATATCCTCAATGTTGTCAGAGTAACAATCGCCCGACCTGAAAAAAAAAAGATCTTTGTTAGTGGGACGAAAAAATGAAAAATGTAAACAAAGAAAAAAAAACATTTTCATCCTGTCCGTATGTCACATTGTTAAAAGATTTTAAATAAAAAAGAAAAACAAAACATTTTAATCTATTCATTTTTGTAATTAAAATGATAAGAGAAAAACAAAAATATAAATCCAAAATTGATTTGACAAACTTGTAATGTTTTTCTAAATTAAAAAAAAAAAACATTCATGAGAGAATAAAAACACTACAATACTTAACCCCACTTTTTGATCTACAATTAAAACCTTGAACAGGACAATTGAAGGTGACCAAAAAATCAAAACTTAGTCGCGCTGTTCAAAAACACGAAAATAATAGCAAGGACGTGGCACGACCGACGTGAACTACAGCGCTGTCGGAATGCGCACGCGCAGACCGCTTCGCGTAGCATGACGTTCCTTTTTTTTCCTCGCCTTTCTCGACGTTTTTTTTTCCCTCCCCGTGTATTTGCAATTATCATCAGCGCGAGATACATTTGACACCGTTTAATTTTAGATTCGATGATTAACATGCCTGATTATCATTGCAGATCAACTTTTTATTCTCGGTTTTCAAGTCGGTCCCGACCAATCGGAGAGCGCGACTCCTAATAAAAAATACATTGAAAAATGCATTTTGCGAAAATGCGCGAATGGAAATTTACCTGGAGCTAACAGAAGAGGGGGTGTGAGAAGAAAAAAAAGGGCGAATAAAGGACCAACGAAACACGTCGGTTGGACTCGATGGAATGTTCAAATATGAGAAACATATGTCTTTGCCCGATATCATCGCGCCGGTGTGGTACTTTCACCACCATGAGCAATTTTCTGCATCTGCCACCGGGCCTGTGTTTATCCCATTATTTGCGCATTACCGATGTTTAGATCTGTACACTAATGAATGATAAAATGCATGCGTTTATACTCAAAAACCTTTTCTTAATAATGATAAGTATAATTTTCTTTGGTAATTCCAAGGAAACACTGTTGTGCGCAACGGGGAAAATCCGGAGACGAGTTTTGTTGCAAGGATGTCGTCAGTGAAAGTTCTTTGAACTTTCAAGTTCATTTCACTGCTGCACACAATAAAATGGAGCGAAACATTGTGGATTGAAAAAAATAATTTTATAAATTTTCATCTCCAAACAAAACTTGCAACGAATATTTTTTTACTGAAATCAAAAATTTTTTTAATTTTTGATTTCAGTTTAAATTTGCAGTTTAAAGTTGATTTTGAATCGTTATTGTTTTTATAACACATCATAAACTTGTAAAGAATAAATAGTGCGTACAGGAAATCATGATGTAAAAAAAGTTATAACGTGCTCGAGAGTTTCGGACTGTGATCGCATCTTATAATAAAAATTTGAGTTCATTGCACTGCATCTGCATTTTTTTCATTCACTTTTCAATCCACCTTTTTGTTGCCAAAAAAACAACCAAAACAGTTTCTATGCCCTTGATTGTATTTTTTTTTAAATTTTTATATAAAATAATTTTGAAAAGCACAAAGAGTGACAATAAATAACAACAAAATTATATAGGTATTCAACAATCACTGCTCCCGAGAGATTTGAATAATGCGCACTTTTTTCAGCGTGACGTAAGACAAGGACAGAAATAGTGCTGCAGTACCAACCGTGCAACCTTTTTAATCGCATAATTGCGTGTAATAACAAATAGTTTCTCAAGCGATGAAAGTGATCGATTTTTTTCCTTGTTCGTATGCTAACCAAGTCGTTCACACAACAATAAACATTAGCTTGGTGCAAATTCAGTCTCGAGAAAATTTTGTCGTAAAAATCCGCGAGGGACAACTTCAACAATGTCGTGACTTTTTGTGTCCGAAAGACATTCAATGAACGCGAGTGTTTACAACCTCAAGAGTCTCCTTGGAATAATTAACACTTCGATGTTGAATTTGAGTCCCGAAAGACTCAAAAGATGAGCGATAACAACGAACACAAATGTGTTTTGTGTAACGCCAAACTCCAGTCCAAAGAAGCTCTGCAAGAACATTTCAGGTTAGTTTTTCCCGATGTCTTGTTTACCTTTTAGAATGATTGTAAACAATTTTACTTTTTTTATTTTTGGAGGGGTTTGTATTTTTGTTTGGGCAATAGAAAAGTGGTTTGAATGTTTGTTGACACATTTTTTAGGAAACATGCAAACAATGAGATTGACGGGAGAGGCAAGGCGCCGAAGAAAAAGAAACAGGAGAGCACATCTGAGTGTGACATTTGTGGAAGGGAATTCGAATCTGTGACAGCTACTATAAGGCATCGATTCAAGTCGCACCCAAACTCACCTGCCAAATTTTATTGCTCCTATTGCGGCATGCAGTTCCCATTAAAAGTATATTAAACATCCAATTTGTTATTTAAAAGTTCGTGTGTGACGTTTTACGTAAATGTTGAAAACAATGTTTATATTTTTTAGACTCATAGAGATAATCACCAAGTAACCCACGATGGCAAAGAAAAATCTAATGTGGAGCAACACAAAAGTTGTGAAGATTGCAATGTGATATTTTATAATTCGAAAGCTTTAGATTATCACCGACGTTCTGTACATAAACGGTAAAATTATATTTATATTTAAATATTTATCATTCATTTTATTACTTAGTTTGTAATCTAAATTTAAATTTAAATTTAATTTTTTACATTATTTTCAGCTTGGTACAACTATTCCAGCCAATCGCAACTCCTCCGCCGAGCAATAAAATTAAAGTGAATTCAATGAACGACGCCTTGAGTGTTTATTATTGTCATCTTTGTGGTGCTGAGTATGTGATCAAGTTTAATCTACAGCAGCATCTGGAGAAAGCTCATTCCAAGGTCTGTAATCAATTAGGATTAGAACAAAATATTTGTTACAAATACAGACACTCGTAATTGAAAATTTGTTCTTGAAACAGGAGGAGAGAGAAGCGGTACCGCAAGATTTAATTAAATGTACGGTATGCTCGGCGTTGTTTTGTAGCAAGAAAGCGTACAATGTGCACAATACATATCATCAACCTGACGATTTGTACGTTACCTCCGAGGAGCAACGGCTACAGACTGTCACAAAGATAGATCAAGATTTTGACATTAGGAGGGTTGAAAATATTGCTGATAAATACGTCCCTAAAGAAAGTGTTCGGAGTACTAAAAAGTGGTCGAAGGTAAAAGGAAGAAAATGTAAAAACAATCGTCTTGTATCTTGTTTGAAACGAAATTAATCGATCGTTGATTCATTCGATACAGGTGAAAAAAACACAAAAACGAAAAGTCAAAGAAAAGGAGAAAGATTATGTTTGGGAAAAGGATTCCAACAGCGATGGAGAATCAAGCAATTCGGATAGTGATTTACCATTAAAGAAAAGAATATCTTTTTAGTCAAATAAGGAGATCTGTCTATGCCAGATACCACTTGCACATAGTTCTACCATGGAGAGAAAAACGGGCTTAGATTAATAAGAAATTCGTCGCTAAAAATTATATGTCACAGGCAGTTTAAGAATTCTAAATGAAAACGTATTAGAGTTCTGGAAACTGTAATTAATTGTAGATAACTGTGACAGACGTACACAGAGTTTTGTATTTTGTGTTTCTTACAAACATCATCTCATGATCAAACGGGATTGGAGATTTCCAAACAAAATTGGAAATTTTTGTTTGCAAATGATTTTAGTTGAATTAAGATTAAGGCATTTTCATAAGTATTTATAACTCGAATAGAAATATATTCTAATGCTTATAATAGTGATAGAGTAGGGTATTGTACAAAACTTAGAACTTAGTATACCTGAATTAATTTTATACTTTTCGTAAATCGTATTGTATGTGTGCAAAAAAAGTTTGTGCAGTCTTCGAAAAGCACAAAAGTGAATCAAAGTATGAGTTGCGGCGCTATTACCACCACACGCACGTTTTGTAGTGTTCGATCACTTGAAAAGTGTCTTGTATAAGTAAAAACACCACAAATAAAATCAAAGACTCTTCGTCAATTCGAAGAACAATGAAAAGAAAGCATCTCTTTTCAGGATAGTAACAATAAGAGGTTGATTTCAATTTTATTTTATTCTTTTAATTTTCATAATATAAAGATCACTTAGATCTCGCTTGACTAAACGTAACATATGATGTGGCTGCAATCACATCTATACATATGTACATACAAATCACAATCGTCGGAAGAAACACTTGTTTTTTCGTTTTCTCTTGTTTTGTTTTTTTTCTCTTAAAAAAATAAAGCACGCGTGAATGTACAGGCAAACGTGTCGTTACTACCGTCAAAATTGAACCCTCTCAAATCGTTGCGGGGACACGATGAATTATTTACCAAATTCATCATTGTCAATATCGGATTATTTGTCTTCGATAACTCACGCACCAGTAGATAAGATGTAGGAACGGTCCGACAAATCGTTTCCCAACTTGGTTTACATGTAAAAGTTGCACTTACACAGCCGACATTTTGTTACTATAAATCAGATCGCAGACCTACAGATCAATAATTTTTCAAGTTAACATTCAAATAGGTATAAATTTATCGTACTTCTTTTCAATGCGTAGAATTTCATCTCACGATTCGCACACAACAGCGCGTCTTGCGCGCTTCTTTAAAACTTATCGTGATCCTTATACTTTTGATTGTTAGTATCATACAAATCAATATTATTCGACTTCACAACACCGTCGATGAAACGCTGTTTCATTAAAAATATTCACAAAAAGACGTTCATTTCCAAAATAAAAAGAAGCACCGCGCAGCCAAGGTCTTGTTCGTTTATGTTTTCACAATCAGTCTCTAATTTATCATTTTTTTTTGTTTTTTTTTTAAATAAATCCATCATTTGAGTAACAAATTTTTTTTACAAACTGAACGAGTCTATTAAACATGAGCGGCTGTCACATTCGGGTGTAAGTATAACAATTATTTCACAGTTACTTTCGGCGAACTCTTATTGAATTTGTTGTTACAATTTTGCAAAAACAATCAGGGGAAAAACGTCCATTCGAGAACAGATACACTTGATTCACAGATATCAAAGTAAAGCTTTCGCAAAGACAGTCTTGTTATTCTATCGGTACGCACAGTGTTAAGTAAAGGTTTTAGCCAATCGTGTGTACGTCAAAGGGAACATACAAAAACGTCATCATTATGATGCAGACTTGAATCAAATTTTTATTGTTACGAATTAACATCGCCATAGTTAAGAATGTTTCTACTTCCTTTAGAACGTTTTATTCATTCTACTTTAGTAACCAGTGATAATTTAAATTAACCGTATTACAAATAACAGATAAAATTAATAGGAAGTTTGTGAGTAGTTTTTTGATCAAGTAAATTCTATAGTTGAAATAGTATTATGATTACGTACTTTAAGAACTTTTTGAGACTCTTCTGACAAAGTAACAAATGTTTGACACAAAAAGAAATCGGTCTAGAATGAGTATAGACAGGTGACAAACTTCCTATCAAAAATTTCTACAGATAGTGTTCTTTCTGTTTCTATAAAATAAAAATTAAAACATGATTCCAACATCTAGTCAATTACTTTGAGATAATTAAAAAGAAAAGTTCAACAATAATAATCATTTGATTTCTCATTGATCACTCAGAAAAAACGTAACATGTAAAATATTTTGCAACTACTTGATATTAATTTTGATTTCAACTTTCTGCCCCCAAAAAAACAATGATCACCTAACATTATGCATAATTTTCAGTTATCAAAAGAGCGACAGAGAGAGAGAGAGAAAGAGAAAACAAAAATATACACAAATATAAATCCGTGAGCTAATAATTTAAAAATAATATTATTAATTAAATTACAAAATAAGACAAATCAAATCGACCAATTCGTCTGGTTTTGGAGCTGCATTATCAACTTGATTTCATCAGCTCCATTTTACAATTTCCATAAAGACCTCCGTTGTCTCGCAACTCAAGTCCTCGATAAACGTTCGTGTTAAACTTCGACGATTCAGTGACAAAAGTGAACTTCTTGTCTAATTAATTGAAAAACAAAAAGTCAGTCGATGATTCGCACACTACTAATACGAAATTGTGAATATATAATGTTGATATCATATATAATTTGTTTCTCTTACATTTATATACGCATGTATATTATCCAAATGTTAAGTATTATACAGGTGAGCTCTAAGCGTAATCAGACGAAATATAAAGTATGTACTTGATCATATTACATATCGTGGACTGCTGATCCTTTACACCGCTGACACGTGTCTTTTATTAATACTTTCGATCTTTGTACACGCGCGTGTGCATAGTCCTCCGCTTAATCTCACTGATTCTTGAACCACCGATGAGAGGTACTTCATTCAGTCAGCACAAGATTATTATTTGATTAAAAGAAAGCTTTTGTTATCGTTGGCCGGGTAATAGTTGTTGCATCTTTCAAACTACAGGAGAGTCATGCACAATTATCAAAAGAGACGTTTAGGCGAGGTCTCGGGGGAAGGCGCAAATAAAGAACAGCTGTGAACTGAAGGTCACAGCGCGTCGCGATGATAGACCCAGTTCTTTTGCGTGTGAGTAAATCTATGCGATAGCCACTGCTGCTCCAGCAATTGGTACCTTCCCGGGCTTAAATACAATGGTTTTCCACGTCTGTAAAGTAAAAACTGTTAAATATCAATTCTGCACTGTAACGATAAATAATTTGTTCAAGTCTTACTTGAGATCTCTATCTTCTTCCGCAAAATCATCGAGGAACAACGATCCCCATAGACACGCTCGCCTTCCACATACTATTATTATGTAAGTTGATGTTACTTCTAAGAAAATTCCAGTCCCACCGCCACATTCAATCGAGTGCTGCAATTTTAAGCAAATGATAATAAGCAAAATTGTCAAATAAATTCTAATCGTACTTATTTATCATTTTTATACATATAATTTAATTTATTCAGCTGCATCCAGATTATTTCTTACCCGAACAGTCTCACAGACATTAGATTGTTTGCAGCAGCTTTGTTTAAGACACACTATCGTGCCGCATAACAAGCATATACTGATATCCTTCGGGACAGATTTGCATTCAGAGCACTGTCTCTTGTGATAATACTACAATAAGAAATGATATATTATTTATTATTCAATCAACGGGTACATTTGAATTCTTTTGCAAGACTTATTTGAAAGAACACATC
Source organism: Trissolcus japonicus (assembly GCA_030522925.1). Taxonomy (NCBI): domain Eukaryota; kingdom Metazoa; phylum Arthropoda; class Insecta; order Hymenoptera; family Scelionidae; genus Trissolcus; species Trissolcus japonicus. The sequence continues at coordinate 97,246 of JAPYZS010000169.1, read as the reverse complement.
TCCAAGTTTCAGGGCATACCGTAAATATTTTCTCATACTCCCTCGGCAGGCCGAGAAGTTTCGGCATCTGCCAGGCAACGTGGTGCGATCTGGTGAGGGCACGTGCGTCCTCGGGGCTCTTTTCAATGAACACGGCCAACTGTACGAACCAGGACATTGGCACGACCATGTAATCCTCTTCGCTGATCCAGGGCGTTGCTTTCGTCACATCGAACAGGTCGGAGATGTTCCAACTTTTTGACGCGTGTTGCCATTGACAAGTGATGTCTAAGTACATTGCAAGATTTTCAAACTCCAATTCTGAATTGTCGATCTGGGGCAACTCTTGTTCGTATAGATGGTACCTCATCAGTGAGGCGATACGCAAGAATGGTAGACATAAAACTTTTGCCTAATCAAAAATACAATATTAATAAAATCAAGAGAGAGTTAATAATAATAAGATCTGTTGGACAAGAACCCCATACCCTTTCCTGTAAAACGTCTATGAGTTCCCAATTGGATTTCTGTCCGGACGTTGACTCTTCGCCTTTTTCGTAAAGCTGGGTGCTTTCAAAGAAATCAATAACTGTGTTCAAAGCTGTGAGAAACGGTCTCGAGGAAACCTTGGCGCGGACGGGCGATACTGCTAGCTGTTTGATGTTTTCTCTTTCACTCGGCGTTAACTCACAGCTCACTTGCAGTAACACTTGGTAATACAATAAATTATATAGTACTTTGACGACTGTAGAAAAATAAACTGCAAGAAAGACATTATTTAGTTAGGTTCTTTTTATACATTTCTGTTTTCGATACTAGTTGTGAATAACATACTTCGATCCAAGTGCAAAGGAAGAAGCAAGATGAACTGAATGAGCAGACAGGTCGGATCAATGAGAAGCAAAGGAACGTCTTTCGAAAGCAGCGTCACTGCTCGGTTGGATGTGTTCTCCATTGGCACGTCGGTTAACTGTTGCCAAACGTTGTGCGTCGGCCAAGTTGCCAATACTTTTGAATGTACTGCCAGTACGTGTAGTAGAGCAACTAGAATTATTAAACGGAATTGTAAGATTAGTTTGAAGTTTTAATTTTAAAACAAGTTTCGGTTTATTTGTTTCGTTTCTTTTTTTCGCCTTACCCATGCAATCGCGTTTTGGTATCAGCTGTGTCGAGTGAGGAGCGCAAAGAGAATTTCCTCGCTGTACAAGCTCAATTTCGAAATTCGTCCGTGCGACCGACGAGACGAAGAGGAAGAAGCTTTGGTGACTAGGCATGAATTTCGATGGTGAACAGCAACCCATTATGTCCTCCATGGCTTTTCCCATCGCAACGGACAAGTTTGACACCTGCAAGTCATAAAGATGAGAATGAAAGCTGAATTTTGAAAACAACAAAAAAAAAGTTTGCTCTAATTCAGTAACTCGATTGAATGTTCTCAAACACGATAACATTGATGCAATTTTTCAAAATACCATTCAAATGAATAAATGAGTCTCTTCGGTTATGATTCACAATCTCGTTGCGAGCATACAGTTTGTCAAACAAGTTTTGATGGGTGAGAAAAATGATGAGAAACTTTTTTGATAACGTTTGATGATTATAAACTGACAACATTAAAAGCAATGATTCAATAACACGTTCTACTAATTGCTGGCTTTAGTACTCACCGTCTACACAAAGATAATTTTACAAAAGAAAAGAAAATCATTATTGTGTTTTTCAGTTTTTATTTCATAATGTTAATACGGGTTATTTTGTATGAAAAATTAATGAAATTTAATTCAAAAGACAAGTTCATACAATTTGTGTCTTTACAAGTTTCAAAATCACCCATAAAATTGATCAAAAACTTTCGCTATTTTAATGTTAGTTGTTTATATAGGAATCTTTTATTGATGCTTAATTTTGTATAATAATTAGTCCGAAAGCTTACCGGATATTTTTCCATTTCTTTGAGAAAAACGTTTAGTTCCATAATAAGCCTCGCCATTGACGTTTGCTTGGCTTTGACCATCGCGGAACGGTCGCCCATTTTCGGCGACAGAGGCAACACAGAATTCGCCGTTTGTCGACAGAGCGGACACAAGTATTCGCCTGTTTCGATGGCTAAACTTTGTTGTCTTTGCTGGCTCCTCAGCGACTGGAGATACGACTTCAGACAGTCAAGGTGCAGATGATGACCGCAAGTTTGCACGTGGATTCCACCTTCCCATCCAGTATTAACCGTTAACAACCATGCATTCTAAAAAAATCATTATTCTCATTAAATTACAACCTACAACCTTCAATCAAAAATGTTTCAACTTGTTAAACTTACATTATCAAAATGTGTATTAAATCTATTGGTCCTGGAGTTAAAATTCGAAAGTCGTGTCCCCTGTTTGGGAATCGGTGGATCGGAATCTGAAGTAGGCATCATCAGGCGTTCGCTTTCTTCTCTTTGATGAGCTAATACACTAGTTGGCTGCAAAAAAGAATCAATCTATAGCAAAACTTTGTTTTTTCTTTTTTTATTCTCTTCAATTTTGTTATATAATTTCAACAGATTAAAAATCACTCATGCAATTTACCTGCAGAAGAACAATCAGTCCCATTGGTTTGTCTTCTGTGCTTGGAGTCGTTTGATTGCAAATAACACAGTCATATTCTTTTTTACTAACTAAAGTTGCTGGTCCCTCACCCTGTTCCCAGTCCATGCCTGAAACTCCTGCTTCATCTGAACAAAAAATTACATTTCCTATCAGTAAAACATGTTCCTCAAAAAAAATCACATTTAAATTGTCTTAATAACAAACAATTACCGGTCTCCATAGCTTTCTCCATAAACTGTCTCTGCTTGTTGGCAAACTCCTGCATGAGTTTCTGTTGCCTTTCCTTCGCCCTTCTTCTCTTCTCTTCCTTCTCTTGCAATTCCTTCTCCCTCTGTTCATCCTCGTAGTTTTTCATCTTGGGCCACAAAGTGTTCCTCGTTTCCAGTACAGAGTCGCGACACATCGGATCCAACTTGGCAATTTTGTTCAGCAACTGGCCGATGAAAAATGGGCCGTCGCCGATTCGCGATTCCGCCGTGGTCGCTTGCTCGCCAGTACTACTGCCACTTGCATCGTTATTTTCGCTGCTTCCAGCGTCTGTTTCCATGTTGCACGACTCGTTTTGTCTCGGTTCCGGATTGTAACTGTCAGGAACTCCTGACAACTGGGAGTGAAGTTTTAGTAGCAACGAGATGATACTCTCGTCTATCCTTACAGATTGTGGCTGACAGGATGTGCTCTGAAAAAATTAATTGAAAATTTAAAAAATATTTCTTTTTTTTTTTATTTTTTTATTCTCTTTAACGTTTTTATTTGAAGTTTCATCAAACCTGAGGTCCACGAGATCTATAATGTTTAAACGGGGCGAATTCAGTGGTCAAATCAGACGAACTGGACTGATTGAAGTTTACATTAGCTGCTACGATCTCATTTCCAGCCATCACAGCTGGCCTTTGTGGTGTCGGTGGTAAAGCTGGTCTACTCGAAGCTGATCTGCTGGACGCTGATGATTCAACCGCCAACTCGACAGCTGATCTTGCAGCACCTGTAAACACAATTTAAAAACCAATTTTCAATACGGAAATAATTTCAAGGCTTCATTTTAAAATTTACATTGCAAATTCATTCACATTTATAATACACACAATTTTGATCTATAATACACAACAATTTGAAATTTATGCGTCCCAATAACGAGGAACCGGTATGTAATATGTAATTGGTAATTTGTAAAGTTGTCATACTGATGATTGCCGTTGGTAGAGCAGGTGGCAAACCCTGGCCGGCGGTAGAATTTAATACTCTGTGCGATATTGGTGATTCGTTTTCGTTACTGCTTTGTGGAATCGCGACGACCCCGTCCTCGGGTAAAATGTCCATAACATATTCGTCTAAAAGAATTGTGAACAAGTGTTTTGTGGGTGAAACATACAAGATTAATACACATCTTGTTAACAAAACAAAAATTGTTAAGTCACGGATAAGTTACCACTAGTTGTTGGTATCGCAGGTACAATCGAAGTAGACACGGCGGAACTGTCACCGGTTTGTTCGCCACTGAACGCTACCAATGGCAGCGCCAAAATACTGGACTGAGGTTCTTCCGCACCGTCGTCGTTCAACATTATAATCTGAGGCATCTCCCCATGCACCTCCCACTCGAGCTCTTCCACTGAAAACAAATTTGCTTAAGAAAAACAAGTCATTTAGTCGGGTGTGGTTCAATTGTTTGCGTCTGTTAGCTTTCATGTTGTTTTAAAGTTTCTAAACTGAATGAGTTAGTTTAAGAGAAAGAAAAACTGTTTTCTGTAATTGTACGTTGTAAATTGTACGTTTTAGATTCATGAACAAAGTTTTATGACAGAGTAATGTTTATAGATCAGAAGAGATATTTACACTCACTAGATGTGACGTTCGATTTTGGGTCCTGGACCATCACTACTCTTGGTATGACAGTCCTAATATTTGCTGACAAGTCATTCGTATCGAAAAAACTTGCGAGGTCCATGTCATGAATCACTCGAGGCGACTCGCTGCTGCCGTAATGACAGAGAGGATTATCCTGCAACAAATAACGGTTCAGTAATCCTGAAAGTAAACCAAACCTGAGTCATTCTTAAATATTACGTACAGATTTGTTTGGTACTTCGGCAGTCATAACTGCCATCTCGAGCAGATAAATCGTAAGCGCCAAGACTTGTTCGGAAACGTTGTGACCGTAGACTGCTTTTTGTAAGATGATGAAAACCATCGCATGGAACACTTTTGACCTCAGTACTTTTCTAGGATCCTCGTAATCCGGAGAAACGGGTGCTGGGTGTCTGAACGGTGGCCAAGGTGTGGTTTTACATTTCCCAGTTTGTTTTACACTACAAAAATAAATTATAATAATGACGACCATTTTTCTTTCACCTCAAAATTGTGAAAATAAATATCACTTACTACTCCGTAAATCGGTCCATTGAAACTTGAAAATCTCGCCTATGAACTGCTCGTAGGAGGACGTGCAGAGGATCGTACAGTTCGTCCCATACTCGTGGTTTTGGACCGTACATCCCTTGTTGCATTATGTTACCACTTAGTTCAAGATTCGGAGCTCGGTATTGAGCAACCTAAAACATAGACACTTTTTAGCATTTCAATTTCAAATTTACATCCAAGCTAATAAATTGCTAATAATGACCTCAGCAAGGACGGATTCAAAATCTCGATTTTGAGTTGTACCACAACGTTCAGGCATAAGTTCCATCAGTTGGCTATGGGTCTTATCACCCATACACAATAGAGTAACCATCTCCAAACAAGACATCTCCGGATCGGATAAACCTGAAAAATTTCATCCATTAAATTCAACACCTATCTTTTTAGTAAACTGACAATTTTCTTAATTTTAAAGAACAACAAAATTGAAGATTGAAAAATGAAATCGGTCCATCATCTTACCTAAATTTGTTCTTGTGCTGACTAATGTAGCCAGAAATGTTAAACAACTCTCCAACATGGGTATATCATGTTCCCCTTCCCGGTACTCGGTTTGCGGTATATGATACATAATTAAACTCATCCAGTCACGTACGTGAAACCTAAAAAATGTTAAATTGCATTTTCATATCATCTTACGGTAACTCAAAACCTAGTTTCACATTTTGGCACGTACTTTTCGATGACGGTCTGGAGGAAGTCGTTGGCCGGCAATTTGGTCGCGCAAATTTGTAACAGATACAGATCAGCGTCGACCATCGAGTTGCAAAAGTTGCACTGGATGTACGTCATCGCCTGGCCTTTGATTTGCAGCCCGTTGCGAACCCACAACCCATTTAGAATTTCGTAAAATGCAACCTGTAAAAACATTCGTAACTCATAAGTTATCCTGTGCCATCAATTCAAATCCATCTTTCAACTTCAAACAACTTGATAATCACATTATCATTCAAGCATGCCCAAAATCAATTTTCCAGATAATCAAGATTCCAAATCATTTTAAATCCTTCAAAAATTTCTCTTTTATCTCCTAACTGGCTTATCATCCTTTGAAACCCAATCTCCCCCTGATTTAATTTGCCTCCGCCGAACGAAAAAAATTGTCTTTCAAGAAATAGCGTTCCCGTCTAATCTACGTGATCAGGGCTCTCTCAAGTTGACTCAAGCAAGTAAAAGTGGTTGGCTTCGGCCAATCAGCTCTTAAGCCGTTCGGCCCAGTTAGCCGGCGCATATCTTCACGACAACGTACGACAACGCACGAAAAGTGTGGATGAATACAAAGTGAGTGTCTCTCTCGGCACCCCCAGTCGTTGGCTAACGCACACAAAGATCGTCGACCCAACGTCCCACCGAGCCGTCTGCCTCTGCGCAATGGAAGGCTCAGTTCTAAACAAACGTGGCTGGGCGAGGGACTGCCGTTGAGGTCAGTTTGTGTTCAGTCGACAATAACAAACTTTCCCAGTCTCTCGGGGATTCAAATAAATTAAATTACACGAAACGAAAGAACAAAAGAGAGGCGAGGAATAACAAAGAAACAAACGAGCCAAGTGAAAACGAGTGAAAGAGGCGATGATGCCTCGCCTAACGGTACTGGTCCTGGGCAGCCTCCTGCTCGCCCGGTGCCAATCGCTGGAATTCATGCACGCCGAGGACGTGCTCGAATACGCCGAACGGAACGTTAACAAAGCAGTGGAGTCGTGGCGCCACAGCATGCCCCAGGACCTGGGCTCACCCGAGGACCGGCAGATCGTGCGCAAGAGGGCGGAGAACCAGCTACTAAGTGACATGAACGTGCTCTCCTTCAAGCTGGACGACATCGAGAGCAAGCTCAATCGCAAAATTGACTCCGTGGGGCGCATCGTCCAGCGGTTGCCCGAACGCACCAGGTTGTTCTTCCGGCTGGAGGCCCTCTCGTCCTACGTCGAGTCGGTCGACCAAGCCTACTCCGAGATGCTGCGCTACGTGCGCAAACTCGTCAACGCCGACGAGCACGAACTCGTAACCTTCGCTGAGAAGATCATCGAGCCCAGCTCGCACTCCATCCAGAGGAACTTGTACAGCATCTACAGCGAATTCTGTCGGGATGTTGAAAATTGTATCCTGTACTCGTTACATGATGCCATGAAGGTAAGGTCGAAAGGGCATCGATTTGACCCACTTTAGGTCTCTGGACTGTCAGCTAAAAACAGTTTGCAAATAAAATAATAACGGTTAATTAGATCAGGTCAGAGTTGAGATATTTTTGGATAACAGTTTGGTTCCTCAATGAAAAGTGACTCGTTTTCCTGGTTACAGCGATGTAAATTTTGATAGACAATTGTGATGCATTTTTCAGGCAATTTTTGTACAACATTTTTGCTAGTTGAAAGTTTAGGATTTAAACACAGGGGATATAGAATTTGAAACAATGAAGATTTTGCATGAAACGGAAATTGGCAACTGAGAAATCGTCCGCTGTTATTACCGGGCGTTGCATTATCATTTTTATGCAGTAACTTGGGCCAAGGTGAGCTGAAGCGTGGAAGATGATTTACCAGGCATCAATTTCCGAGGAGAAATTCAACGTTTCGGTAACTTCAGTTTTGTTATTGAAACAAAAGATGAGATATTTAGCATCAGTTGATACTCAATAATGCATGTTGTGGAGGTCTATTTAAAATCTTCCTGTGAAACTCGACACAAAGGGACGGAGTGTCCAGAGGCGTATTTATCAATTGTCACGGTTATCTGGCTGTGCGACACTTCGAACGACACAGTTGAAAAGCATACAATGCCAGTCAGTTCGCATTGTGTGAAAATTATTAATCCATATTTGATCGGGGTTTCAATTGCACGACAAAAGACTTATTGATTCAGCTGGGTCAATTTTACAGATGAAAATAAATCGAGTTAATTTTAATCTTCGATTTAAATTTGTTGAATTAATTATCCAACTTTTAATCATTCATTTCAATTTCATCTACATTCGTATAACTCAAGACTTTTGTAATTTTTTTACGTCATCCAGATGTTATCCAATATTTCATCTGACATTATTTCTAACTTCACATTATGAAAAGTGATCTGCTTCTTGGTAAGAGACTTTTTTTAAATGAAAAAAAATTCTTTCTTTTTAGTTGGATCAGAGATGTGGGTCAAAAATGAGCAATTGCTCAAGTGATTAAAATTGATTAGTCTTGATGTTTTTCTTCTCGTTTTCTTTTCAAAAATAGTACTTTTCTAAAATAATTCCATAGATTATCTTTATCGTTGCGGAAAAATAAAAAAATTGACTTTTTTATGATCCATGGATAATTACAATAATATTTTCTTGATCTTGCCTTCTGTAATTATTAATACCAAACAGAGTCTAAGCGCATAAACATTCATACGAATTCAAGTCGACGTTTTTCTAAAGTAATCAAATAACACTGAAGAAAGAGCATTACTTGCATACTTGCGACGCTTAATCAGCATTGAAACGAAATCGCAAGGCGCAATAAAAAGTGGTTTCATTACAACGTATTCATAAATAATAACAATATTATATTACAAATTTATTGTTTTCCTCCGCGTGAGTAAAATATATCTTGAACTGGATTCGACGAACGAAATGAAAATTAAATGCATAAAATTTTCCCAGCGACAGAATCACCTTCCCCGCTCCAAACAAAGAGAAAAACGAGCGACTATTACGTATATGGAAGATTGCGTTACAACTATCATTTGCTCGTTTTATCTTCTCATACATCGTCTAAAACAAACAACCGAGAGAACGAAAAAGAAACATCAGCTAATATTACTTGTTCTTTTTCTGCCGCGGCATTCCATTTCTGCCATTACAATATTCCAAAACAACAAATAAAACCTCATTCATCACCATCTTAAAACGAGCATGACGTCATTGCACTTGAGATTCGTTCGGTGAGAAAACCGGAATGGCCAAAGTGTATTTAGACCGACTCTCGTACAGAGACCCATGGTAGGGACACGAGTGCAATATAGAAAGAGCGACGAATTGCAAGCGAAGCGGAATTCTCTCCGTTTGCGAATCGAGGGTTCCGCGACAGTCGCTTGATAACTTCGCGACGCGTTGCACGCAACGAACAAAGGCGGCCCGGCCTCGAGGCCACTTGTTGATTGGTCAGCGGACATTCCATCATAGAAGTTACGGCAACGCAAAAAGAAAAACAAGATCTAGCGGTTTTGCAAAAACGTTATCCCGAGGGATCTAGCGGTTTGTGCGCGCTTGGGCTCTCCATTGTTTGCGATGAGGTGCTGCCGAGCGACGGTGCAAGTGGCCGAACGTCAGTTGGCGATACGACATATGCTCGTCAATTAATGACCCGTCCTTGATCTCAGATAAGTTCTGCAAGAGCAAGCGAGCGAGAGAGAGAGAGGGGCAACTTCAGCACCGGGCGCGCACGTTGATTCATGCGTTTTCAGTAGACACAAAGACAATGAGCTAGCGTGGCCCAGTCGCGTTCCTCACGCCGAGAAGAGACAAGTGTTTTCGGTCCTAAAAATAAGAGACAAAATAAAATTTCTGCAGAATAACCAGTTGGAACATTTAAGATTGGAAATAGTTTTGAAACGTCGTCAAGATGGTGACAAAGTGGTATACGAAAGTGGTCCTCCTTTTGTGCTCCTTGACGCTGGTCTCGGCGGTTGCAAAGGACCTGTCAGCGGTGGACGGACTGCGACAGGAACTCCTGGCGATGGACGAGCAGCTCCAATCCGATTACAAGGCCGGAATGCAGACTTACATCCACACGATCGACGAGTACTACCAGTTCGGCAGGACCGTGGACGACCTGTTCCCGGTCGACAGGAAGATGTACTTCAACGGGTTGAACAATTTCAGTCTCTGGAAGAGAGCGAAATCTGAGATGGAGATCATCGAGAATATGTATGGACGATTTCGGCAGATGCAGAAGGACCTGATCGAACGGGAGGGTCCTTTTCAGATCGATCAGTGGATCAAGTTCACGGGGATCGTGATAAACGACCCGATCAATTCTGTCATGCTTCGGCTCATCCACATCACTGACATGGTTGCTCTTGAACGATTGTTCTATGCTGCCTACGAGGTACCCTGAAAATTCTAGTCTGAAAAAAAAACGAGCAAATTGTATAAAATGGACGATTAAAAATGTTCAATAACTTAATTGATCCAAGAGATCCGAGAATCTTGTTTGATGATTTCCACGAAAATGAGTCACAACAGCGCCATGCAAAACATTTTTTCGCTGACAATCCCACTGAATCGTTTTGCAGTTGCAAGAAAGAAAAACGTGACGATTATAATCTCATTCATTTGTTCATTGGTTGTCTTCCTCTTTGTTCCAGGAAAGTCAAACGGCGTTGTGCGACACGAAACAGTCGCCGCAGCAGCTAATGTATAATCTTTATAATAGCATCGCACTGGCTGAAATGAAAGGATACGCGATGTTGCAATTTTCGTACAACATTTTGAGATTGCATAACAAGAGTGAGTTTTCAAACATGCCAAACGTCTTAATTCGAGCGGTTTCAACTCCGGTTCCCTTTGAACGTTCTTACGCAACCGATTCTCCGATATATTTCTCTCCGAATAAACAACTCTAATTAGCGAGTTGAACCGTCACGCCCCCCCCCCCTTTTTTCTTTTTTTTTTTTTTTTTTTTTTTTTTTTCCAGAGAATTACACCCAGGAGATCAAGAACTCGAAGAACGACTACGCGCAGATGGTGATGGAGACGCTCAAGCACGTGAAGATCGCCATGGCTTACGCCACGAAGGAGATGTGGCGTTGCGATCCGCACGATCACAAGGAAGGTGAGCGAACCAACGTTCTAACTGAACGATTGATTAGTTTGTTTGTCGACTGATTGCTTTGTTTCTCATCCTTGACAGATGTTACGTTCACGGAACTCAAGGAGGTCTTCCAAGGTTACATCGTCAACGAGGTTGACCTTAACCCCTACGGAACCTGCCGGGAGAACTGTGCGTTCTACACAAATACCAAAGTTGAAGGCTGTTACGCGTCCCAGTACTGCGGCAGACAGAAGAGATGTAATGGAAAGGTCGTCAAGTGCCAGTTCATCGATTCGGACATGTGGGTCTGTCCAGCCGTGAGTATAATTAGCAAAATTAAATCATTGTGAAACTAAATTAAACTTAATTGTGATGATATCATTTTTGTTCTTTTCTGCAGCCTGCAGGATCTAAGAGGAGGTACGAGTATATCGAATACGAGAATGGCAGACGATTTGGAAGGAAACATCTTGGTTGTTCCGGTCAGACCAAGGTGAACAGCTGGTGGCGCTGGGTGTTCTGGCACTGCAGCTACTGTTTCTGTTACTGCGACGACCATACCCCCGAATCTGACAGATACTTCAATCTCCGAAACGTCACTTCTGATATCTACCAAAACAAGTACGAGGAACTTAAACTTGCAACTTTTCAAGGTTGATTTTGAACATTTTATGGATAATAACAAAGTTCAAACATTTTTCACAGAGTTATAGTTGGGATAAGATTCAAGAAGGTGAATCATGTAGTTTACATTCAAATCAAGGAAGGTCTTTTGCTACCCAAGGGCGAGATTGATCCTGAATCAGTGAAATGGAAGGCGTTGGACACCTACGGCATCTCCCAGATTGGCATCAGAAACGGGGTGGATTATCACACGATCGACTGGCAGAAGAGGGCAGTGGATTTGGATGATCTTGTTCCAGTGAAAGATGAGCAGGCGGATGAATTACTAACAGGTATTTTAGAATTCAGTGATGTATAATTCAAACCGATCAATCTCGACAAATACCAGAGGTGAAGATAAATTTAATTTCTTCCAGGTCTTAGATTCCGAGTTGTTGGAGCCCACTTGAATTTAGAGATCAGAACCACGCCCTTCAACTTCACAACGGGAAAACTCATGCCTGACAGGAGCCAGTGGCACTCGAACGACAATACCGACAAGGATGGAAACGCCAGTACTCACGTCAAAGGTCGAAGGTAAGAATCTAAAATGAGCGAAATGGTAATTTTGAAAAGCTGTGGAACTATGGGAAGTTGAATGTGATTTCTATTTTGCAGAACCCAAGTTGGATTGGAGCATCGTGACATTCCGACACGTGAGGAGTACGCGAGATCACAGCCCGACTCACAGTCCAACCAGTTCCTCTACTTCCAGCCGACAGATTTGGAGATGGATGTGGCCCAAAGCACGATCCCATTTTTGGACATCCAACCGGTCGAGGTGGACCCGCCGGCGCCAGTGTCCGGCGCCGGGATCTTCCACAAGAGCCGAGGAAAAAGCGGCGGTTTCTTGGCCCTCAAGCTAATAACTTACGACTTCGCCAAACATCTCAATGCCGACCTTCCGTTCACCCCCATGACCGTGGTTGGCCTGAGCAACGAAATCAACTCGGTCTAACAAGCTGAGGTTGAGCAAAGAAACTCGTGATCTAGAATTAATCTTCTTTTGTAATAAAATAAAGAAACAAGCTAATAAGTTATTTTATTATTAATAATTCAGGAACGATCGATCAGTTCGCTGAAGGCTCGAATAGAAAGAGACCAAAAATTATGTCATAGTTTTATTCTCGCTGTTAACTTTAGCGATTTGATAAGCAGTTTCTTGTTTGCAATCCTGTGCCATTTTCATTTTTTGTTCTTTTTTTTCTTCGTTCGGAACAAAGAGCGCAAAGCACAGGAGTAAATTAACGTTGTCATGTAAATACTGATATGTGATTCAATAAAACTTTTGTATGAAAAAAAGGGAGTGCGCGTCTAGGCTTTTATTTGTTCCAACGCCCCTAGATTGGTTGTAAATAACTGATAGATTGTTTGCTTCGAGGTTTGCTTATTGGAGAGAGGTATTTTAATGAGCGTGATTTGTGCCGCGTTATCAGTGAATAAAGGTTTACCAAACCAGACGAGCGAACACTCAAGAATATCAACTTATGCTAAGCAATATTCATAATCGTCTCATTTGAATACGCACTTTTTTCCTTCCTATTCGATTTGAATGAAACTCGATGGTTTGCACGTACCGGGGATCGTTATTGATCAGTAATTTGTGAATTGCAATCAACTATGAATTATGCATTGACACTCGTTCCTTTTCGTTCGCGATTTTTTTTTTCAAACGCGCGGTGTAAAATTAAACGCGCCGCATTATGCGCTGTTCTAGTAATGAATGAAAATAAAAATTCTGTTTCTTGAAGGCTCCTTTTACACTTTCGAAGCAATGAACGGCGCGCAGGTGCTTCGGGCTTTGTTTGTTTTGTCACGTCTGGTTTTTTGAAACGTTATCAAAACGAGATGACGATTTTTTACTTCGATTTTCATCACGTTTGCAAGGTATTAAAAATTTGTATAGAAAACAGAGAGAAAAAAAGGTTGCCTTAATTTATGAGTATGATTATTTATGAATTAAATCGCAATAAAGTGCAACCTTTTAGCATACTTGAATGATAATTACAATTTTTTTTCTATCTCGTTGCGTATATTACAAAATTATTTCTTTTTCTTAGCAATTTTTGCGGCTCAACTCATGCATACGAAATTTCATGCAAATGTACTTACCTGGATCCTGAGAGGATGCATCATAAGGAGATGTAACATATCGGTCGGTGGTAATAAATCGTCCAGTTTTGCACCTTGTTGTCTTATCGCCTGACACATGAATACCGCAAAGTATCGATGAAGAGGCACATGAAAAGACACTTGTAAACTGTCGCTCTGCAAACGAAAATTATACGTTACTATCATTGAACGGCCCACAATCTATTTAACTTATTTATGTAACAAATGTTTTACAAATTGGCCATAATTTTAGTTTATTATCTCGTCTTCGGCAATTTGTGAGCACAAATTGAATTATTTGACAAAGTACGTTCGTTAACATATCTTCAGATAACAATAATTATTATTGAAAGATGGTAATTACCACATTGGGATCAGTAAAATTGACGGCATCCAACCAGTCTTGCAGCGCAGTGAGACAAAAGTTGAGAACTCTCTTGCTGAGAACTGCACTTTCGGGTCCATGCAAATGCGACACGAGTTGCCACATCGGGTATGAACTAGCTTCCAATTCAGCACTAAATGCTGCATAATACGTGTTGGATTCGAATTCCACGTGTTGACTCAGTTCTCTTTGGTTTACGTTCATACCTACGAACCAAAAGCGGTCATTACCCAGTTCTCATGCAAAATCTGTTTTCATTATCAAAGAAAACCTCGTAAATTCACCTTGAAACAGCGAAAGAAACTCAAACCACATCTCCAGCAGAGTGTCGTCGCTCATGAAACGTTCTGCCACAGGCTTGTGGGACAGAACATTGTTCAAATCGGACACCAAAGGCCAATAGCAATGTTCCTTCATAACTTGTCTCCCGCAGTCGACGACGTAATGAAAATTCTTGTCAGGATCTGCAAATGGAATTCAATGCCCATCAGATCTAGTTTGGCGAATATAAATTCTTCCATTTCCAATAACTTTTCTTTCTTTATGTCAATTTCTTTTCTTTTTTTTTGTAGTAATAAAACAAAATCATACCGTGCAAAGTATTTTGAATGAGAATTTTACTCATCATGTACTTCAAGCTGATAACCATAACGTGCAGTAATTTCAGTTGGTCCACCATTCGCAGTGCGAGATCTTTGTTACTGAACAGCTGCAATAAACATATATAATTAATTAAGTAATAAAGATTCAATTTTATAATCATCAAGAAAGAATACATGAAAAATATAAACGAGTGAATCACGAGAGAAACATATGAATAAACGGATAAAACTTTGAGATAATATTAGCATCTTAATTGATTGCGCACCTGAACGCTAACGTGAACGACTCTATTGCTTAACGTATCAGGATCAGTGGAACGTTCCAGCATCATCGATATCCTACTGTAATGCAGGACGAATGCCCGTGTCAACGCTTCTTTGTAATCAGGATCCGGTAGCATGTGCAACAACAGGCAGACCAACTTTTGGGGAAACTCGTAAGCCACTGTCCAAAACATTAGTTCCTCCAGGAACGTGGTATGAACCAAGTGTTCTTGCAGTGAAGCACATTCTGAAATAAAAATAAAACCATCAACAATTTACTCCAAAACACAAATAAAAATAAACATAAAAACAAATATAGAAAATAGAACGAAATTGAAGAAAAATAAAGAAGAAATGTCTCGTGAAGAGAGTCGAGTAAGAATGTAAACTGCGAGAATTTCACCTTTGTATTCATCTGGTGGTTCGGGATTTGGCAAGGACTTGACAGCGTCTTGATAAATTTTATTTGAATCTTGACAGTAGCTGTCGTACTCGGACTTGCCGGCGAACGCCAAAGGGTCCATGAGTCCGCGGTATTTCTGTGGATTCGTTAACGCTGACGTCATAACGTTTCTCATCAGTGCGCCCATATTGTTCAGATCAAGCAGCATCGTGAGGTAGGCGTCCACGTCATTGATCGCGTTCTTGTGGATCGCCACTCCGGGTTTCCTACAAAATCCGAGCGCATTTTTGATTAAATCCTGCTCTGCCTCGATTACATGACGAGTTTTATTTCAGGAACAATGCGATCAAACGATCGTTCAACTTACCCGTTTTCTCGAAGATGCTGAATTAGTCGGAGAATAATTCTTGGCATCATTGCCTCGGCGACGCACATTAAATCAGACGGGGCGTCTGATTTGTTTACTGCAGCTTTTGGGCCGTGTTTATCGCAGAAGCTAGAGAAATAATGTTTCATTTTCGTTGTTAATTTTTATTGTTTTTGATGTACATCTTGTCAATTTTCCTTATTTGTTTTCTAATATTCTTTTTTATATTTAGTTACCCGGTCTCTTTCATAACAGAAGTGTCACCGCAGTCACATGCTCCACCGGCTTGGCTCAGGAACATGTTGAAGTCATGACGATAATGGTTCCCCTTTTTGAAACATTCCGTGCAAAGTGACATGCACGGTGAGATCCCGCAGGTGCGACAGCGGTAAGCGACGAAGTTCGGCGTCCAGACCAATCCGCATGTCGTGGCGTTGTCGTAGGACCTCACTGCAAAAGTGAAAACGAAAATTGGACGATGTGATTTAAAAAAGTACTACTTGAAATGATACAATTATTTTGGAAACAAAAATCATTCTTTTATCTTTGAAAAACTTTTTGACGAGTGATAAGCATTAACAACTTTGTTACAAAGTTTTCCAAGTTAGATGTACGAGTTGTACATATATGTGCACATTTTAGCTCTGCCAAAGACGCAAATCGCATTAAAACGATGACAAAACTCATCCGAGTGCTATATTTTCATCTTAAAAAGAAGCGCTTTATTGCGTTCCAGCATAATCGAAAAAAAAAGAGTTACAATTTCATTAGATACCTCTTATTCTATGTATCGATTTCCTATCCTATGCTGGATAAAATTGAATCCCCGCTTGCATGGATTGTGTATGAAAAATATAGTAATAAAAAAATGTGACGCAACGTTTTGTCCGGCGTGAAAAAAATCCACGATTTGTAATTATTTAATTTCTATGAATTTATTGATCAATATTTATTCAATTTGCAGATAACGCTGAATCGATGCGAATTGAGTTAACGTATATTATATAAAAACAAAAACGTCACGTCTTTTTTTTATTCCATACTTTTCTTTCTAGTGATGTAAAAACAAAGCGGAACAAAATTTTTTTTTGATAAATGTTAATTTTTCACGACTCAGAATGGAGTTTGACCGAAAATAATCCACACTGCGTGTGAAACTAATGTACAAACAAATAATTATTACATTCACATGTACCTTTGGAGCAAATACAGGCATACAAAAATGCGTTACAGGCCTAAATATAGATATTACGAAAGTCTTGGGCGTTTATAAATCATATTGAAATAGAATTTTAGAGAAATTTGATTTTGCCAATTGCATGTACGGATTAATCCATCAATTTCACAAATTTTGGCCCATCTCAATTGACCGAACAAACTTTGTTATGCGTGCGATAAGGAACAGCTTGAACCTTTTTTTTGACAATTTTCTTTCAAAGTGAAAATGCAAATTTGATTTTCCAACACGAATTACATTTACAAATTTAATTTCAGTACAAGTATAACATTTTTGATATTGGAAATGGAAAAAAAAATTGTTTGATAACAGTGCAACGTTGAATCGGGAGTAGAAAAAAAAACAGGCTATATTGATAAAATTTAAAGGCCAATATAAATAAATGTTTTTCGAAGTTAATATTCACGACGGACGATTATTATGTATATGTGTGTTTTACCTAGATATAATTTAGCGTACAAGTCTATAGAAATATTAGTCACTACTTTACACATTGATTAATGTAGATTACATTGCAATGTTGAGCTGTCAAATTTGTTAACGAATAATTACCGTTGACACTCAAATATCTTTTAAAAAGATAACCAATCCACATTAACATTCATTTGAATTCAATCACATTACTGAACAGTCAAAATTAGTTGTTTTAATTTTTCTTTTGAAAATTAAAGATCTTTTTTATCACAAAATCATTAGAACAAAAAACGTCTTTCTCAAACTTTTGTTCATTTCTTGAACGTGCGATAAGAGAGAATTAAAATAACAGATGGCATCTCCGATAAACAAACGTAAAATTTTTCAAACGTTTGACAATTAGTCAGGCTTTAGCAGTGAATTAAATAATTTATCAGATGTTAAAATTTCCATCCACAAGCCAATTGAAAGATCGTTCCAAAATCAACAAACTGAAAGCCGTAACTAAAACAAACTCATCTCGCTTCAGTGTCACGTACAAAAATGTTGACAACAATTAAACAAAAATAATCCTGACAAAACAATCTGTACATTCCAAATGAATTCCACTACGAGCCAACCGTTTCGTCAAAATTGTCAAACCACTTTTTACAACCTAACCATTATCTCAATATTTTGTTTAAACCGCTTCACAAAGTAAACAGACAAAAAAACAATAAAAAAACAACAATAAAAAAGACAATTAAAAGAAAAGAATAAAAAAAAAGCGAGTAAGATGAAAAATCGAATGTGGAGCGAGGAACAAAAAGAGAAACAAGAGGAGAAGAAAAAGAAAAAAGTTGTGAGAAGAGAGTGTCGGGTCGTCCAAAATTAACCTAACTCTCGAAAAGGGAATGGAGGTTGGGGTGGCGCACCTGTTTTTTCGAACTCGTCGTCGGTCATGCCGCCGGCCATGAGGGCCTTGATCCAGTTGATGGTCTCGAGGTCGTCGATCTCCTTGCTCGGGTCGAGGAGGATGTCAAGCAGCTCGTTGAGGCTGTCGGCCTTGTTGTTGACGCACTCGGAGTGGACGTAGGCCGCCGCGGTGACTTTGCACTTGTTGAGCAGCACCCGCGCCGACGGGCTCGACGTCGAGGCCATCGCGACCGGCGCTCAAGGTCAAGGGTCGTTGGGCTTCACTGGTGCGAGCGGCACGCGCTCATCCACGTCTTTGACAGCATCGCAAGCGACGTCACGCGACGTTGTCCAAGAGTCCGGCGGGCGTCAATACCAAGGACACCGCCGAGTCGATAACCAACACCCAGCCGAATGATCCGAGCAACACAACAACGCAACTACGCGAGCCGTCCCGACAAATTCGCCACGGTTCATTCCCTTGCTTCTTGCACTGCTGCTGCTTGCTGCTGCTGCTCACTGCTGCTCCGAGACCAGTACGTCGCGGGTCGTTGATTCCTCCGAGCGCTTTTTTACCCACGTAGCGCAAGCGCCCAGCCGAGACCAATCGGTTATTTGTTCAGCGCTCTTACCGACTGTGCAACACTCGCAACCCCTCCTTTCTCTCTCTCTCTCATACAAATGTCAACGGCCGAAGGTCAGACGAGGACGGACAACACACTGTTCTCGAAATTACTAGATCAGTCTGGGGACAATTCTTTTTTTTTAGGGTAACCTCTTGTTTTGATCCATCCAGTCTTGCCAACAAGCAGGAATGATAATATTAATAAAAAATTGCCCTCCGTTTTTGGTTTTCTTTTTTTGATTGTTTACGGTGAAATTTTTTGACTGTCAATTTCGAGGTTATTTATTGTGATGGCGTGCAACTTTAAGACTCCGGTACGCATGCGCGACATGTTTCCTTGAAATTCCCTTTCTGGTACGTAGTTTGAAATTTGGAGGTCGCCGACTTGATTTTTGTATTGTTTAGTAATGAACTTCGATTGCAGACCTAAGGGCAGAATCAAATGGTGAAAAAAGGTTTTTCGAATTATTTGGATTTATAACGTTGGAAAATGGATCACAATGAGGACAACCTTTTACTTAACAAACCATAAGATGTAAACTAAAAGGTTGATTACAAAAATTATATTGTAATTTATTCAGTTTTGTTTTTATTTACATGGGAAAAACTAAGATTATAGTTTATTTGTTGAGTGGCTTAAACTACCGACGTGCAAAATTTGAATTCATGGAGGTCTTCGAGCGCTGAATGTTGTTCAGATTCGACTTGATTCTTGATTCCAAACTGCTGGCCTTAGCTGCTTTAGCCAATTCTTTCCTGTGAAATTAAAAAGAAAAGTACTTTTTATCAAATCTCATCTTCAAGAAATAAACTAAATTCTATGATTAAGGAAGACTTATACTTACGTCATGAACTCCTTGCTAAACGACTTCTCTGTCTTTTCTTTCTCCTCCTCTGCCCAATACTTGCGAACTTTTTTTGCTCTCTCTTTGTCCCGCACCTCAGCGTCCTTCATCATCTCTCTCAACCTACGCTGCTTCTCCTCGTCTGAAAGCTTCTCACGTTTCACTGGAACGTACTTTTTCTCCTCCTTTTCCACTTTTTTTGGTCCCTTTTCCCTGACGGGAGAAACTCTCCTTTCGTTTCCCCTATTTACTTTTGACCCATCTGCTTTCTGCAAAGTCAAAGAAACAGTTTCCCAAATAAGTTTTAACTTTATGTTTAATTTAAAAAATAAGACATATTTTTGTAAAATTATCAAAAAGTGATTTTCACCATCAATCCAAAAGATCCGTGTTTAAAATTTTTAATCTCCCTACTCCTCGACCTGGATCTGTTTCTTGGTTTTCTCTCTTTCCTCTCCCCAGATCTGGACCTCGATCTGGATCTCTCCCTCGACCTGTTTCTCTCCTTTCTTTCCGATCTACTAGATTCCCTCTTGTCATGCTTATCTCTTTTACGTTTTTCTTCCTCTTTTGAAACCCTCTTTTGAGGAGACGAATCTCTTCGTTTCTTCTTCTTCTTCCTCGACTCAGAATCACTCTCAGAACTCGAACTGTCAGACTCGCTACTGCTAGAACTGCTTGAACTACTGGAACTACTCCTCCTCTTACGCTTTTTGTTCTTCTTTTTATCCTTCTTGCTTTTTTTCAGTTCCTTGATCAAATCCTCGGCTCTGAACTCGCCTTTGAGTTTTTTGTACTTGCTCGCCAAGACATAATCTAATTTCGCTTCCAGGTCCTTCTTCTTTGACTTCTTCGAGCGTTTCGTCGATTGTAGCTGTTCACTCTGAAACAAAATTGACACCAGGTTAAAAAAATCTTACAACTTTAGTAGTGAATCTTGTAAATTTGAACTTTATATTTGGAGTTTCATTTGAGATTTTACCTTCTCTTGAAGTTTTTTCATTTTGAGAGGATTTTTCAATAACTGAGTCCTGGATTCGATAACTTTTTTCTTTATGGCGTACAGTGGATCTTCCTGTAATTTTCTTGCCAAATCTACTTGTTCTGATCCCACGAAGTTTCTTAACGATGGAGGGATGCATTCTGAAATAATTCAATTCATTTTAACTAAGTAACTAAAGTAACTAATTAAAAGTAACTAAGTATGTTTTATCATTTTCCTTACCATGCTCGACATGGTTTTTCGGAACTCTGTTAGCTTCTGCATCTTTGGAAGCTTGAATCGAGTCCTCAAACGCCCTGTCAATTTTTTTCCCCATCAAATATTCGTCCCGATTGACATTGCTGTTCGGTCCCTTGTACATCCAGTCCAATTTTTTATTGTCTTTCTTCTCGATGACGCCATGCTGCATCGCGTGCTCTGTTATCTCCTCCCTGTCTCGCTCCATTTCAATTTCTCGTTTCAGCTCGGCGATCCTCCGCTTTTCCTCGTTGTTCTGCTGCTCTGCTTTCCATACCTTTTCTATGTTCTTTTGCGTGGACGGGTGCCATGATTTCTTCAAATTCTACAAAATTACAAAAATAACATTAAGCTAAATGACAATAACTACATTAAATCAATTTCAGTTGTACATTATGACAAACTTTTATATAAAAGTTTTCCTTTAATTGAAATTGATAAGTAGATAAAGTGTCAAAACTTACCAAATCTCCACCACCCATGATTGATTTTTATATTGGATCTCAAGGGATCCAAACTTGAGATTGAAATAAAACAAAAACCTTGTTTTCGTACACCGTCCTTTTAAAAAACAAAAACTGTTTGTGTTTATTAGTCGTTCACAAAAACATGCTTTTGGTGTCAAAAGACGCTTTCACGTGAAAAAACAATAATGAACTGTGCCAACTTGCGATTGCAGCGTCGCCACAAGTGACATTTTGAAACATACGAAACTGTATGTTAGACAGAGACAAACAAACGGGTGTTCAGAAAACTAACTTCAGAACATTTTAATATACCAGAATCTTGAGACCTTACAATTTGTAATGTTGGCTGAAAAAGTGGAATAAATTTCCTCAATTCACCTAAACTGAAAAATGTTATATTGTAAAATTATAAGAGTTTGATATCAACAAATTATCCCTTCGATTAAAGAAAAACACAACTTAACAAAGTTTTTTTTATTACAAATTTTTTCTTATACAAAATAATCTTTATTTACAGTATGTTGTTTATTTACAAAATAATTTACATCTCGTTATTTTCCTGAGGTTCGACAACTTTCAAACAAGCGTCAGCAAGTTCAACAAAAATTGGTTCCTTCATAGCAAGTTCAACAGCATCCGTTGGGTTGCTGCTACTCAAAACTGTCTGAACAATATTTTTGACATGAGGATTTTTCAAACAATTTTTGACATCTTCGCTGTATCGGAGCTGCTCTAATCTCATTACAGGGACCGTGTCTTCGGTTGGAAATTCGTACTCCTTTTTACATTGGCCATTATTTTCCTCCTGTTCCGCCGGTTTTTGTGGACAACATGGAGTTGATTTGTGTACTTTATAACAATCCACTGAACAGCTGTGAAAACAAGCAAACTTCAATTATCACCAAATCTTTAATATTTTCAATTTAATTATATACTTATTAATTTTCAATTATTTTTGTTAATTACAATTATTTATTTACTTACTATGGAGATCTACAAATAGGACATTTATAAGTTCCCTCTTTTTGGCAGGCGCAGCGATTCATCTCTTTCTGTGTCATTTTCATCGAGTTCTCAAGCTGCCATATAAAATTAACGAACTGTTAAGTCAATAATTATTTATGCCGTTCAATTAAGAGTTTTTGCTCTGAAACAAGTAATACATAACCTCGTATCGCACACGTCCTTCATGCTCTTAAAATTT
The DNA here is from genome assembly GCA_030522925.1 of Trissolcus japonicus. Taxonomy (NCBI): domain Eukaryota; kingdom Metazoa; phylum Arthropoda; class Insecta; order Hymenoptera; family Scelionidae; genus Trissolcus; species Trissolcus japonicus. The sequence goes on along the minus strand of JAPYZS010000169.1, from coordinate 74,759 downwards.
CCAAGTCACCATAAGATACTTGGATCCTGTACCGTAAACTTTGGACTTAGTCCGTAAGGAATTCGGAACGTGAAAATCCTGAAAAAAAGAAAAAATCATTAGATATATTTTATTGAATTATATTAAAAGTAAGATTATTTATTAATAAATATACAGAAAGTTAAAAACTGTTCATTATTTAGTATCGATATTAATTATTATATTTATGAAAAATTAATTTGTTTAGTAATTTTGAACAAAATTAAATTTAAAAAAAATCTGTGAGTAAAAAACCCGAGAACCTTTGTATTAATTGGAATACAAAACTGTGGTACTGAATCATAGTTGACTTTTTTGAGTAACAAGTCGATGTATCACCACTGAAGTTGAATCATTCCTAAATGAAGTATTCAATGCGTTACTTTGAATCAATGAAAAAAAAAAATGTGAAAACGGAAAAGTATGTGGATCTCGATGAATGCCTTATTATAGTTGGGATCTCGGAAAATTTTAATCAACAATTCAACATTAATGAAAAGCCGACGTCATAATTGTTCAATTACTCCTCACCAAAGATATAAAAACACGTTGAAGTAAGAAATTGACCAACACGATTTTATCTTGCGTTGCGCGATTTTATGTTTTTATTTATTTCTAAAATTTTTTTCGCTAAAGCCACAAAACAACTCTTGGAACCACGAGATTGGCTTGGAAAATAATAAGCGTTGACATTATAATATTTGGTATGCTGGAAAATATGGTATGTATGTTAAAAAATGTGCAGTAAATAAACCGCACGGAGCGTGCAGTGCTAAAAAGTAGTATGACTGGAAGGCACGCACCTCGTTAGTTATCGAGTGACGTAAGCCAGGTGGCATGAATGAGTCGTTACCGAGCGACGGGATCCGCCTTCATTCCTACGTGCAATGTCCTCTCTTCTCTCCCACTTTTTTTTTCGTCAGTCTTCCTTTTCCAACATTTCAATTCGGAGCCTCGCTTTTTGCAAATCAGCGTGTAACTAAAACGCAATCACCATCATTACAAGATTTCCCCAAAAAATTGCTTCCAACTCGGCGACCAGAAACACGCCACGCTCTCGTGAGATATAGGAATTGGGATTCTTGCATGACTAACACCCGTAAGAACTTGATTTCTCGATCCGGGGAAATCCTTGTTTCACAATCCTTTTGGATTTTCCATTAAAAAGAAACAACCAAACAAATTGTCAAAATTGTAAACAAAAATTTGTTCACAATGTCAAAGGGACATTGTTGAAGGTCAAACGTAACCGTTGTAAAAATTGTGCTTGGTACCGGAAGTTGCAACAAGTTGAAAGTCAAATGAATGACAGAGAGAATTTGATGCAAAAAGTTTGGATTGTTTTGCAATTCTTTTAATTTTATATCTTGCTGTTTCACAAACGTTCTTGATTGTTCATTATGAGTGATTTTTTAATGAGCGTTAATTAATCGCGGAGAGTCGGGCAACGCACTTAACAGTAGCGAATCAAAAGCCCATAAAGTTAATGGAAGAGAGAAGAGCCTCGGTGTGTAATTTCATTTATGAACATTGGGCACGCTCGTTCCAATAAAATTGCTTATGTATCCGGACACAGTGAAATCTCAGGTAATGTTACACGTATCCGCATAACCGTTTCTCTGTATAAAACGCCGCCATTTATTGTTGGCTAAAAAAAAAAAAAAAAAAAAAAAAAAAAGAACTTACGACACACTCGCGCCAGGTTTATGCCAGATTGAGAAGTTGATTGCAAAGCTACTTGGAGTCTCATCTTCCGGGATGCTGAGAAAAGCAAGTCCGGTTGCAAAAAATCACGTCTGGAAAATGATGAGAAATGTAAAAACAATGTTCTGACGACGAGGGATATCAAAAAGTGTGCTTACGCGCGTTCGCAGAATAATCGCCCGCCGGCAGTCCTTAAGCCAAGGTCATTGATTCCATCAAGAGTTCCGTCTTGGTTTCTGGGCCAGGTTAACCGTCATTACCGCTATACCCGATTACCTGCACTTCGCATGCCAAGAGTTCCAACACAGTTGAAATATTTCTAGTACTAGGTTACCAAGTTAAATATGCGGATTACATTATGCAGTTTTTTCCCTCAATACTTCAACGAAAAATTCAATATCAACAAAATAATATTTAAACTAATAAAAAGAAACTGTAAAAAATAACTAAAAATAAATTTAAAAACAAAATCAAATACCCACAATTAAACTTCGGTTAAATTCAAGTTCGACTGTTTGATTGTTTAGTTTGCAATTTTGACTTGCGTATTTTTTATTTTAAAACAAAATTAATATTTTGTTTTATTTTAAAATTTCAATACTGAAGTGACATCATTTTATTAAATAATCTAACAGTATTTTCATGCAGTACGTGTGACCTTGAAAGGTCGCTCTTACCAGATAGTCGGTCGTACCATCGCCAACAACTCCGGTACAATTTCTCTAATACCGTACTAAATTTTATTAGAGAGAAAGTAAGGTTGTACAGATTTTATCAGTAGACTCTCGAGATAATTTTAAAACAATTCGATTCTATCACATTCGCCTTACGATGAAAAAGAAAAAAAAACACAATTGAAGAAAATTTGCATGCTGAAATATTTTTTGAAAAAAAAAAAATCACTTCAAGGAAACCCGACGCGATTGCTTGTTGCCACGAAATTGAAAAGAAGAAAATTCTTCGCTCAAGATTGACGATAATCTCCGGCGAAAAAAAATGTTACATTATTCAGGAATGACTTTAATGAATTATTTTGTAAACCAGGATAATGTGCCAATGCCGCGCGACCAATATGGCATTTGTAAACTCAAATTGTCTTCCGAACAATTTATATATGTCTTACCATACAATATGCTGTGCCATAAAAAATGAGAATTTATACAATGATGTCATCATTGAGTTGTAAAAAAAAAAAGAAACAAAAATTCGTACGAACAAAATTCAGCCAATTAATTTATTTGCAGTTTCAATTAACATATCCGTGTGTCGTACAGGGATTGACACTTTCTCATTTCGATTCGGAAACATTTCCCTTTTTAATCATTCATGAAACTTCACCCGGATCTACTTTGCATTTATTTGCACACAGTAATTGAAGAATCAAAAAGCAAATAAAATAACAAGCATGATAAAAAGAAAACAATTAACAAACAAAAATGTGAGAAAACAGATGTAAATTTTGGTCTGAGACTCATGGAAAAAGGTATTGCAAGACAGATAGGAATCTGACAACTGGAAGAGGCATTAAAACTAAGTACATAAAATGCATATAAAATACAAAAACGAGGCCTGCAATAAATAACGAGGCATACTGACAAAATGATGGCGGATTGCTTAAGCGAGGCAATAAATGGTTAACAAAGGTAGTCAGGATTATATATCTGAGGTGAAGTTTTTCGTACAGTGACATCAGCCTATGACGATTCGAAGAAGAAAAAAGGGACGGACTCGTTCATCGGGATGACGAAAGTTCAAGTAGGTGGAAAAACGATGCGAGATTCTCGATCGCGAGAGAAACCGTGAGTTCGACATCGTGCTAACTCGTTTATGACACCATTCTTGAATGACGTCACCCGGTTGAATGCCGCTAACGTCAACAAACGTCTCGCGACGGCAAACTTGCTGTCCATGAACAAGAATGGCTCCGCGCGATAATCGCAAACTTTGCAGCATCGCGGCCCTGCCATTCATCGCACGAAATTTCATATTCCATCGTCTCTTTCAGCCAGCGTTTTCAAGAGAGAGAAAATGAAAATTCAATATGACAAGCCAAGAAGAGAGAAAGAGACTTGAGAAAACAAAGAATGTCAACTTTCAGATTCATCAAAGTTGATATCCAATCGGTGAAATAAATCTATTGAAAACAGATTTCTATTCAATTTTTATCAGCAGAAACGCCTTTAATAAGATTTTTTACGATTTCTTTTACTAACCGATTTTTTATATCAATTACTGTCGTTTCCTTTTACTTTTGGTTGTATTTTCATTGTCAATTTATTTTATCAAAGTTTCATCAACCGATTTTTTAGAAAAACCCATTCATGATTATTTGTATTTTTGACATTTAAAAAATCAGGATGTAAAAATATATTTTTTTTTTTTTCAGAAACGTGAATATGGAACAGCCATTCATCGGAGAAATGTCCGCAGCCAGAACACGTCAACGGAATATAGATATGCCGTGAATGCAAGGATTTCAGAAAGTGTGGAATCCGCGAGAGCGGTTTCACAGTTCCAACCGAGTCGCTCTATCGGCTTGTCATCTGCCTTATAACCACCTGCTATCAATGAACAATACGTTGGCACTTCTAAAACAGAAATAACTACTTTGAATTTCCAAGAAAGGAGAGTTAATTACACGACTGTATGACGCACAAAATTCGGTTTTTTCTGTAACCCGCCATCAACCAGCGATAGAGTGAAGAAGAAAAAGTTTATACATTTTTCAATTGAACCGGGGATAAATTGTATCGAAGAAAATAGATTGAATTGTGTTTTTCCTTTGAATGTACAAGACCACACACGAAGTCGGGAAGAAAAAAAAAAAGTACAGAAAAAGAAACGCGAATTAGCAAGTTAATCTATATCTGAAACCGCTTTATTATACGATGTTTGATTACGGTTTTAGTGTAGAATTGTCCGGAGTCGCTTTATCTTGCAATGAAAACCATTTTTGCAACGTTCAACGGAATTATCAACTCGCCGGCCACAAAAAAGAAAAAAATATCCAAGCAAATCGTTATTGGCATTTAGAACCGACTACAAAATTCCTCAAAATTTCTTCACTATTTAAACTGAAATTCTACAACTAAACAGATGATAACATTCAAGATTAACATTTGCCAGTTCGGATGAAATTTTAATAAGACAAGAAAAAAGACAGAACAATTTTAAACAACTGTTTTACAGGAATTCAAAACCTTCATCTTTTGGATAAAAATTTGGGACTGAAGTTAAAAATCCTTATGATTCTCATTAAAATTCCCCGACAAAAAGATTACACAATTAGGTGCATTACAGGACAATTTGACGTCAAGCGAATCGAGAGCTCGAAGATCGAAAGGCCGATGAAACGCAGCAGAGTAGGAGAAGCAGTCGGCACTCGCATTTCAAATTGCACTTCCAAGCAGTTTCTTCGAGTCTTCCGAGTAAAGAGGACCGTGATGATCCCACGCCCCAATCCCGCAGTGCCGGCGAGATAACAAATAAAATCACAAGCGTAAGCATCCGCAGCGGTACAGGAACAAGAGGAAAGACAAAAAAAAGAGCCTGGCGCGTGTCGCGCGGTCGTGTGCAGTGCTTGACAGTGACCCACTTGGTACCGCCGGTTTTGCAGTGACGATTTTTTTTCTTCCGCTGACTCTTATCCCCCAAGTTTGATTCCTTTTTTGTTCTCTGTGATATCAAAGTTATGTAACAACTGCATAGAACCGTTGCCTTCTCGTCGCGGGCTTGAAGAAAATGATTTTCCTGCAATTCAGAAAAGTTGAACGGATGAAACCTGATGATATCTTGCAAAAACGTGAAGTTCAATTTTGTCAAGTATAATTTCATTGATTGGAAGAATTTAGATAAACGTAAGACAGACTTTACCAAGTCTGAAGGCAGTTGTAGAAATAAAATAAAGATAAAATTTTAATATTGGAGATAAAAAGTTGATCTTTGAGATTCATTGACACATAAAACTATTATTTGTTAAAACTAAACACTGAGTCACCAGAACAAATGACTCACTTGAAAAATTCGCCATCCCACGAACTCTGTCAGAGACGGTGGTCAAAAATGTACATCGCGGAATATATAAAAAGCGATTAATTTTGCGGGGATACAAAGTGCGGACGAAAATAATAAAAGAACCGAAAAAAATTGCAAAGATGCGCGCATGCGAGGACGAAGGACACGCGCCGATGGCGAGATAAAAGCCACGTGAGTGAGCAGTGACAAAGCGAGTTCATCGACAGAAATACACTTGGCTTGGAAGAGAGAAAAAAAAACATCTTAGCATTATTTATCGGAGAAGCAACCTGTTCGAGTTCGGAGGATTCAATCTTTTGACTGAGAGCGATCAAAATTTCCAGTCGCGACGAAAAACACTTGAGATGCGGATTTTTGTTTAATCCAGCTAAGAGATATTCATTATTAGGATCACGTAATTTTTCTTATTGAAACTCTTTTTATTTCATTTCTCGATAATGAAAATGTCTTTTTCATATAACTCCGTTTAAAGTGCAGATTTTATAAGTTCGTATCTGATGCGATTTCATGCATAATCATTATATTTTAAGACGGACAAAAAAATCATGATCGCAAATTCATTTTATCAGCGACTTTTCAATTTTTCAATTATCCATCACTTATGATTTTCAATTCATTTCAAACCGTCGCGTCGAGTCGTAAAATGTAAATTATTTATCGTACGATCAAAAATAGCAATATTCAAATGAATATTATACGCCCATTATTACAACATTCTATACGTTCACGGTGGGAAAAAGTTAATTCTCTTTCATTTTTTATTCTCACTTAAAGAGTAAATAAAGAAAATAAAAAAAAAATCCGAAATAGAACACCACACACAAATTTCATGAACTAAAAATATTTCATAATTCAACATAAAAACAACTTCATTCTGATCTCGCATGAAATTAATTATGAAAATAAAATATAATTACGCATAGTCACTTGACCATATCTCTCCGCGGAGAGCAGCACGGTTGGAAAACAAATTTAAAATGCTGATAATCGTGTGTGGTTTTCATCCCAGATTGTTAGGCAAGGATCAAAGCCGAGGTGGAATCAATATTAATATTATACGGCGATTAACTAATTAATAATGCGTTTGTTGTGGAATGAAATTACTTTAATTTACCGCGTGCGTTAATTTGCGCGAGTGTTTCTTACTCGGGCTATAATTAAAGGTGCTTAACAATGCACATTCGCAAGTTAAAGGGAACGATATTAAGTCGAAATTGAATGCACCTAGTTTTACTGGTTAATTCCGTTCATTCAAGTCGTATAGTAATTAATTCGAAACAACATTTTTCATTTTGATTTAAAAAGTTTATGGCAAATTAAAGACGGCTTTGACCTTTGACAATTTTTTTGTCTACTTTTTTTATATATAGGATGGGAATGTTTGCATTTTGGTATAGGAGATTTGAAAAATACTAATTTCCATATATCAACTTAGGAGCAGCGCACAGGCTGATTCTGTAATCACAAATTTAATTGTGGAGTTGCGCAAATACCCTCGGGTCAATTATCAGGCACCGTTCTTTTTTTATCTTTGTATTGCCGTTCGAAATATGAAATAGTGGCGTCTCATGACGTTGCTAATTTTCAACACTGGATAATGTACGATCGAGGACTTTTTAAGGCGGGCACATTTTTTTCAAAATCTGAAAAAAAGAGAACAAAGAAGGTTTAAAAATAAAATTATAAGAAATTAAAAGTATGATTTTTGAGATTAAATTTAGCGTCTGATTGTTACAGGTTCTACTCTGGCAAATATGGAGCAACGGGATGTTTATGAATGAAAAGTGTGTGGAAGTGAGTTACGCATCCGGATGAAGTTTTCATCGGCCGTTTTTAATAACGCTGGTCGGTGGGACTTTCGTCCGTTTGAAGAACTCTCTGATTCATCGAGCCACAAACGACTGTTCGCAGATCAGACGGAAACAAAATTCGACCATCTTATTTTATCTTGATTATTTTATTTTGCGCACCTCGTTTTTTTTTCATTCAACAATGTTAGATTCACACAAACTTCGACCCCATTAAAACTTCCTAAAAACTGGCAAAATAAGAGATAAACTCTAGCATGATATCTTATTTACAAAATTTGTTCGAAAAATAGATAGTTAACAAAAAAAGAACCCTCCTTTCAACCGGATCCTAATTATTATGAATTCGATAATTTATTAAACGGAGTAACTTCTCACGAAGTTACCAATAATTGGGAGGTAAGAGTCCTGCTGGAGGTGGAACAACGTTAGTTGAGGCACACTTTTCAAGAAATTCTTCCAGGCGAGTCACAGGGCCACCGGCTTCGTTCACCAAACTCTTCAACTTGGGGAAAAAGTTGGTTCGCAGGGCATGCAAAAGTTTGGCAAACTGCCTTGGGTAAGAACACTGCAGTGAGCTTCCAGTGACCTCGAGCATGTCCAGGACCAAAGTTGATATCAACTCTGCCGTGTCAATTCTAGGTTCTAAAAATAAAATCGATTTTCATTACAACAAAATTGAGATACAAGTTTTCTTTTGATTTCAGAATTTGAATTTTAGATCTGAGCATTTTTCAGAATTTGTAATTTCAGATTTTCCTTGGTTACCTATATTCATCGTTGCAGCCAACCATTTCCAGGCATTTCCTATTCCGTGTGGATGCGATTTGGTAACGCCTTGCCTTGGCCGCGATACAATCACTGACGCATAAAGTCGAAGTATTCCGGAATGTTTTTTGAGATTTCTGTAATCTTTTGTGTCAGCACCGGAGGTGTCCTCAAGTTGTGGCAGCCAAATTGGAACGGTGTACGGACAAGCCGTTCTGAAATGTACCAAGAGCATCTCGCCAAAATCAGGAAACTCGTTCCAGATGGCGACAGCGAAAGATGCCAGACTGAAGGCCATCTCTGGCTTACTGGAAACTAGTGTCTCACCTTGGCTCTAAAAAATATACATAAATAAAGATTTTTATTCAAAGATTCGAACAGTTAAAGTTCAAGTTATAAAAGACGTACCACTATCTTCTTGGCTAACATGTAAATACAAAAGGAGAAACCCTGCGGATGTATGTCCACTTTGGGAGTCGATTTGCCGGTCAAAAAATTGACCACTCGGTTATACTTGTCAGTGAGATGTTCCCGACTAATGGCGTTTATCGCATTGACAGGTGTGATGACAGCTTTTTGACACTCAAAGCGGAATTTTTTCAACGATTCGTTGTATAAAATGTCATTGTGCGACCTTTGAAACTGTTGTAAGAATGTCTGGCATTGAACGTACAGTTGCCACAAGTCTGGGTGAACGAAAGCGTGTAGGTCATCTGAAAAGATTAAGAAATTCCCATTAAAGATTTTACTTTAAAAAATAAGTTTTAAAAGTATAGTCCAGTTTCAAAGCTTTTTAAACCTTGCGGTGCAGTTTCTTGAGTTGATTGAACAGGATTTTCCGGTGCTGCTTGTTGTTCAGCAGGAGGTAAAGCTGCTTCGGCGGGAACTTCTCTGGAGTTGTCAACTCGATCAGCTGTCGGTTGTAATTGTAACTGAACATTCTGCTGAGGTGCTGCTTGTAATTTTAACTCAGCCTGTCTGTACTCGTCTTCCCTCCGAGAAAGTTCTGCATTAAAGTCCCGGTCAATCCGATCTAAAAAAAGTATCCTCTTATTTAAAAACTGTTCAATTATTTTTTTTATATTTTCTTCATTCGCCCTTACCAGTTTCGAGTTTATACATCTGTATAACTTCATCTAAACTTCTTAAAATGCTCTCAGCAGTTTCCACATCTTCGTTTGTTATATTCCCGCTCTAAATGCAAACAAATTAATTAATATTGTAATTCAATTATTTAATAATTTAAAAAAAGAAATTTTGTTTGAATAATTACCTGAGTTTTTTCCTTGATTATTTCCATCTGCCAACCCAAATCTTTGAGCCTCTGATAATGAGGGGACAGTGCCAGAATTGCCGTATGTCTGTCTTTACAAGTCATAAAGAGCGAATTGATGTTTTCATATTTCGATTCAAAAGAAGCTGGACAAGCCTTAATCTTTTCCAAAAGCTTGTCTCGCATCTCTTCCTGTCTCGCATACTCGGCCTGTTCACTTTCCAGCTTCTCAATCGCCTCCTGTATCCTTTGCTTTTGCAACTGCTGCTCGCGCTTCCGGCGAATCTCATTTTGTTTTATCTTCTCATTCATTATGTCCTCTTCGGCTTTCAAACGCCTACTCTTAACCTGCTCCTCTTCCTGTCGTTTTTGTGCTAAAATAGTTCTCATGATAGCTTTTTGATAGATCAGATTTTTACTGAAATTTTCCATTTCTTCTTTCCTCTGCTCGATTTCTTTCTAAAATATATCATTGATTATCTTTTAAATATCAAAATTCAAATTCAAATCAACTTAAATCAAATATCAAAAAAAGAAATCTTACCATTACATCTTCTTTACGAAGCAATTCATTTTCTAGTAACAATTTCTTCTTCGAAAACACAATCTGAGTTCTCGCAGAATTTTCATCGGATGAATTCAGGATATTTTTCGCGTCTACTTTTCTGGTCTCGCCATTGTCCGGAGTCATTTTCTTCAGTTGGTTTAAGATATCATTGTCGCATAAAGTGGAGTTGTGCAATGCAGGGGTTGGTGATTTCATTGTTTTGGAAGATTTTTTTCTCAATATCTCAAGTCCTTTTTCAATTGCGGATGTTTTTAGACATTCAAAGTCTGTGTTTATTATAGAGTTGCTCCTGGGTGACTTCGTGTTGTATAATTGATCTGCCAACGTAGTTTGTGTACTACGAAAAATCTGTCAACGACATTCAATAAACATCATTAAAGTTTAAAAATTTTATTTATCTCCCAAAACAAAAATTAGGGCTAAACAATTGAAAGACTTTTACCATTTTCGTATTCGGTGGGGACAATTTTAAACCTTTTTTCTCAGCTGCTGCTTTCAGCCACTCGTTATCAGATGACACGTTCAGGGTGTCAGACGTACTCAAACTTATATCATTCAAATTTCTTTCATTCATCTAAAAATCAAAACAAAAATGTTGACATTTGGTAAACTTACGTTTGAAATAACACTTTTGTAATTTCATTTTGGTTGTATTCAACAGTGACACTTACAGAATGTTCATCTTTTGTAACAGAAATCGACAGATCTGATTCGTCAAAATCATCATGGACAACAAACCGTGGCATCTTGCGAATAATAAAAATTATTTATTTACAATGACAATAACCTCTGACAATTCTCGCACATTCGGCATCAATAGTCGTAGCTTTGAACGAAAATAGCACACTGAACACTGTGAGCTGTATTTGTTATTGTTTCATAATTTTAAGGTTATGTTGGTTATGTTCCTCCGGTTTCTCCGCATCACACAATTTTATGACGCGCGCACAACAACAAAATGAGAGGGAAATTTAACAAAAAATGTACTATCTTACAATGTTTGTTATTAAATGGGCATGAATGACGTACAATATACAAAAAATGATTTTTTTTGTAACTCAATCATATTTTTATTAAATATTATTTTACTTATACAACTTTTTAGAGTGAGCAAATAAACAAAAAATTAAACATTATGTTTATAGAATCGCAGTGATTTTTTACATCAGAATTTTTAAATAATGAATGAGCATGAACATATAAATTACCTCGAAGTAGACAAATGTAATATGTATCCTCTCGCATATAATAATTTGTTTTGTTTATTTGACCTAAATTTAAATCAACGTTCAACATATTTATTAAATTTTACTCTTTTTAAAACACAATTTAGTAATGTTCTTATTACGTGATTATATTCGTCTAATCTAAGCTCTGTAACAATTGAGCATTGAATCTTTAAAAACGAATGAAAAGAAACGTCTGGTTTCTAAAATTTTGCAGTAACTGTTGTCTAAGCTCTTCTAGTTTCTCAATCTCATTGTCAGAAATAACAGATATCTTTAACTTTTGGATCGTAGGTGCAATTTTCTTGAGAAACTTGCAAATTAATCTTATATTCAAGGAATTCGTTCGTTCAGTCTTTATAAACACTGATGTTATTTTGAAAAATATCTGCGAAGGGTCCTGCAGTAGCGTTGGCTCGAGTACCGGTGATATTACTTTTCTTAAGGAGATCGTAACATCCACACCTCGCTGCGACCAATCATCGTCTGAAACAATCGTACCAAAATTTGCATCGATTTTTAATTCCACGATCTCTTCTTAAATGACATGTAACAAAATTGATTATGTATTTATGGACCTTCCGTTACCAGCCTTTCCTTGAAGCAATGTTGGCTCAAAAGCGACAGCACCGTACTTACGCATTTATCACAACGATGAATTTGAACACGTAATTCTTGAGGTCCATCCCGCCTCCCATACAATAATGACAATAATTCATCAAACATGTCTAAATTTTGTTCGTCCACTGATAAGAACGTCACAGTGAGTCTTTCCAGCTTTCGGAACGTTTCCAAGATCTAAAATAATATCACAGTATTACAACATTTTTGTATTATTTTAAAATGAGTTTTGCAAATGAATTATGAATTAAATTAATTAAATAAATAAAATTAAGTCTCACTTGTCTACAGAGCTTTGCACACATGTTTCTATGCTGCAACCTTCGTTTTTCTGTCTCTTTCTCAACTTCTTCTTCTCCCTTGTTTTTTTTACTGCGAAGATAATAATTTTTGCTCGCAGTTTTTGAATCGGCAAAACAGTCTTTGTTCAGTGTCAAAGTTAGCTCGGTCAAGTTCTGGTTCATCTTCATAAGGTACTTCAACAATTCCTGGTTGGGTAGGGCATTAGCTTTCAAGATTTGACCAGTTGAATATTTTGCCAACGATTTCAAAACAGCGTTCATGTTCAGGCCCCTCAAGTTGTACGTGTGACTGCCCAACTTGATGTGACTTATTTCGTTGTGTTTAGTTATGTTGATCTGGTTGACATGCTGGGCTGCATATTCCATCATTTCAATCACCTCCTTTGTTGACAAATCCTGACGTTCCGGATCGTACGTGTAACAGGAATCATCGACTTCGATGAGATTGATTCGTTTCCAAAATCTTGAGACGACGTCTTGCCACTTGATGCACACTTTGGATAACAACAACCATTCCTTGGGACCGCAATTGAGGAACCCAAAGATATGCTCCAGGCACTCATGATTTAACTTATCCATTTTTGTATTTCACTAATGTATTTTCACAACAACAATAACGTCAACTTGAAAATCGTCAATGAAAGTACGTGACAATTAATTCGTGCTCGTTCACTGATAACTTTTTGTTTAAAAACTATTGCCCTACAGAACCGATTGTGTTTTTATTTTGAAATCTGACCCGGCGTGCGCAGAATTCGAGCGCGCAGTACAAAAACATAACCTAACCTCACTGACACGTTATCAACGTCGTTCTGAGTAAAGTTGAGCTCGGATCGCGGCAAAGTGTTTTTTTTTCGCATTTTATTGTTTTTATCTCACTTTGATACAGTAAATATAATCGCCACGAGAGACTATTTTTTTGTTTCACGGTTCTATTAATAACCATCGGTTGGTCAACAAAATGCAATGATATTCGAGAACAATTTCAAGTTCGCGTTCGAACGACACAATTTTGCGATATTTTTCCGAAAATGTTTTTTAGTTGTGTAAATTACTGATTTTTAATTCAAACAAAAATTTTTTTCAAATAAAGAACTTTCGAAAAGATGTCAAGTGTAAATTTTTTAAGAAGTTTTACGACCAAGACGTTGAATAGGAGACGAGTTGTCATTACCGGCATCGGTGTTGTTTGCCCACTTGGAGTCGGCACGCAAAATGCTTGGAAGGCTCTTCTTGAGAGCAAAAGTGGAGTTGTGAAACTCACCGATACGCTTTACAATAAATTACCATGTCAGATTGGTAAAAAAATGTTTATATAAGACTACTCATTTTTCTTTTTACTTTTAAAATTGCATTTTTCTTTACATTTTCATATACTTTGAATAATTAAAACTTTAAAATAACTTTTTGTTGAAGTAAATGAATTTTTAATTGTTTAGGCGCCCTGGTACCAAAAGGGACAAAACCTCACGAGTTGGATCTGACAAGTAAATTTAGCAAGAGTGAACTGAAAACAATGTGTCCAGCAACAGCCTACGCTTTGATAGCGACAGAAGAAGCCCTAACCGATGCCAACTGGAGACCAACAGATGAAAGCGACAAGAGAGACACTGGGGTTGCTGTAGGCACAGGGATGGTTGATCTGGTCGACATCTGTTCGATGCACGAAGCCCTGAACAAGAGTTACAACAAAGTCAGTCCTTTCTTCATCCCAAGAATTTTGCCAAACATGTCTGCTGGACAGATTAGCATCAAGTATGGTTTCCGGGGTCCTAACCATTCGGTGTCCACTGCTTGTGCAACTGGAGCTCATGCTATAGGTAAACAAACTTTTCAAACTTTTTATATCCTCTATTTTATTCATTAATTGAAGTAATTAATTAATGTTCGTTTAATATTAATTTCATTTTGTTTTATTGAACTTCATGATGTAATTCCAATTTTATATTTGTGAAATTTCGATATTCTATATTCGAAATTATTTTCAGGGGACGCATTTCGTTTTATCCGAGGAGGAGAATCAAGCGTGATGATCTGCGGCGGAACAGAAGCCTGCATAAGTCCATTGGCAATAGCAGCGTTTTGTAGACTCCGTGCTCTCAGCACCAACAGAAACGATTTTCCCGTCGAGGCTTCTCGTCCATTCGACAAAGATCGCGACGGTTTCATCATGGGCGAAGGTTCGGCGATCCTGGTCCTGGAGGAACTGAACCACGCTCTACAGAGAAACGCGAAAATTTACGCGGAAATCCTCGGGTACGGTTTATCCGGCGACGCGTCTCACCTAACTGCCCCCAGCGAGGATGGGACTGGGGCCATTTTGTCGATGGATAGGGCACTGAAGGATGCGGGTGTTGACGCCAACGAGATTACTCTTGTCAATGCACATGCGACCTCGACTCCTTTGGGGGACGCGATCGAGTTGAAAGCTATCGAGTCTCTTTTGGGTGAGCATAGTAGGGATGTCACTGTGACGAGCACCAAAGGTGCTCATGGACACCTGCTTGGAGCCGCCGGGAACTTGGAAACTGCATTCACCGCGCTGGCGCTCAAGGAAGCGGTTATTCCCCCGACAATCAATCTGCACGAGCTGGACACAAAGACGAGTTTGAAGTTTGTTCCTCACGTTAAACAAAGTTGGAATAGTCCCGGGAGAAGAATCGCTTTGAAAAATGCGTTCGGATTTGGAGGCACTAATGCTTCTCTATGTCTCGCAGAGTTTGGGCAATGAAAAGTAAATGATGAATTATATTTGATGAAAGACTGATGTTTAAGGAAATGTTTGTTAATTTAAAAAATTGTTTAACAAGTTTTTAGAGCAAGAGAATGTATAAAAGTTAGAAATCGTTATTTTTTTAAGATGTGAATTGTTAATTGTTAATTTTACTGTAAATAAATGGAAAAGTTTGGAGATGTGGAAAATTTTTGGTTTTCTTCTATTGAATAATTATTAATGGCTCTCCAATCATTGATTTATGAGGGGATATTAACATTTTCAATAATTAAGTTTCATCTAACAGATGTTATCGACTGTTTAACGACCGAAAATTTGTTTCCCCGAAAAGTATTGGTTGTCAGTTTTCCTGTATGCTAATCAATCGACACATGGATTGCGTGAAGTCACACTCTTGGTCGTCTCATTAAAGACAATGGCGTCAAACTGAGATGAGTGTGCAAAAAATTAATTGTTTCCCTCCAGTTTAGTTCGCGCGACACAGACATAAAAACGTTCTCTACTAGATAAAGTGTTAGTCTTTTATATAACTTAATTACGCGCGGAAGTTCGGAGAGAGAATTTCCAATTTCCACGATAAGAATAATGGTTTCCATTCAAAGTTTCAAAGCTTGCTCCATGGTATGTACTCTTATTTGGTAACCATTTTTCTTTTCTTTTTTTTTACACAAAATTTCAATTTTGTCATTCTATATTTTCTACATTGGATTTTTTCACTTCTAATCTTACAAATTATAAATTAAATAAGAGTAACACTAATAAAATTAAACAAAAAAAAATTATCGCTTATTTTCGATGAAGTAAAAAATAAATTCAATTTTTTTATAAATCGTATAGATCAGTAGTAGTTTTACGAAGTTATTCTTGGCAGATTATTGAATAACTTTTTCTTCAAGTACCGAGTGATTCGTTACTTGAAATTGCTTGAAATTTGGCTCACACTGTCGTTAACGTCCACCTCGTCAGATGCAGAAATAACCGACATGCTCTCCACATTTTTCTTTCTGAAATGAACAGTGTGTTCCACCCAATTTGGAACCCTGTAAGAATAAAAATTTGTATTTAAAAAGTACTCTTGAAAGTTTCGATTCAATTTGATTCAAGTCACTTGCTGAATTTTTTCATTTCGCACTGGAATGCAGGTGCACTCACGAAGTCAGCAATTACCATAACATTTGCAAGGCAATGATTTTGAAAATCTTTGAACTAGTTTTTTTGATGCTGAATAAATTTTAATTCATGTTTGCAAATGTTTGTGCGATGATTATATGTATACCTAACGTCCAAATTTTTTCTTTTATAACCGTCTTGAAAATCCGTGTTGTCTTTTACAATTGAAAGTGATGGTCCATCATTTTTGATATCCCAATTTTCATCATTTTCTTCGACCAATAAATTGACGTTTATGTCACAAGGAATATTTTTTGGAATATCAACTTCACCTGAAAGAAAATGAACACAAAATTAAACTGTCTGTTTTCTTTTACTTTGTTTTGAATTCTTTTTAAATACTTTCCAGTAAATTCCAGTCGTAATGTTTAGTAAACTTTGCAGAAGTATATATATAAATAAAAATGTTTTCCATTTTTTTCACGGTATTATCATGTAGATTAGAAAATGAAAAAAATTGAACTTGCTTTTCACTAAATTTTTTTCTGGGCAATCCAGAATATGATCTTGCATTTTTTCCTTAGACATGCGATGAGTTGCATTAAATGGGCAGATGGACAAGTATCCTCCTGGATATTGCTGTAAAAAGAGACATAATAATTGATATAGCAAATTAAGAACAAATATCTATATCAAAATTCTACAAATAAATAAAATATTTGATACATTTTCAATCATTATTTTACTCACTTTCTCGCATTTGACCAAATGTTTTTGCAGTCGTGAAGTAGTGATCAAATGAGATTTATTGTAAGGACATATCACAACTTTATCAGGATGATAATGGAGATCCATTTTTGTTTTACTCCAAAACAATCTGGAAATCTCACAATTTTGTTTCTATAATCAAATGTTTTTCTCGTTTTTATAACTTCTGAAAAATTTTTGGACTTGAAAATTAACAATTACTCCAACGATTTGCGCAGTGTACTAAAATCTGAAAAGAATGAGAAAATCAGAATGAAAAATTAGTGCCATCTACGAGATTTTTAAGAAGACGAGATTTTCTATCATTTTTCAATTGTTCAATTTCTATGTTCAAGTAGTTTATTGTTGTTCAGTTTTTATTCTAGTTGAAAAATCAAAAAAAGATAAACAAAATTGATTATTTTATTGAGTAAACTTGAGTAAAAAATTTTTATCAGGGTATTTTGTTTTTAAATTAAATAAAATTAAATATAAAAAATAAATAATACAGGGTTTTTTTTGGAACTAAATAAACAAAAAAAAAAAAAAACGAAAAAGAAAGTGGGGGGAGAACATCACGCGGGGTTCCCAAGCGGTCACCCATCCAAGTACTGACCGCGCCTAGTCCAGCTTAACTTCCGTGATCGGACGAGTACGGGTGTTTCGTCTGGACAGTTTGGACGTTCTCAACATAACTGTCTTTGATTTCATATTAAAGTCGTATCACGTACTTTCAAATATAGTGTAACACTAACAATATGAATTTATTTAACATTTTTAAATAATGTCAATAATTAAAGAATTGTCAAAAATAGATTTCCAAAATGACATAAAAAATAGCAAAGCACAATTATAAAAATCATTTTATCAGAAAACAAATAAAAAAAACCTGAAAATTATTTGTTTGATTTCAAACAATAATAAATGAATACAATAATAAATAAAGAAATGAAAAAAACATTGTAAGAGAGCAGTTTTCCTTCACCCCTTTTAGGCGCGTTTGCGCAACCAAGATTGCGCATGCGCGGCTGTCTGCAAGTGCGTGTGCGCGTGGGGCACCTAGCTGTCAGCGAGTTCTTGTGTTGAGCACACGCACGTAATCGTTTCGAAAATTCGATCGCGTTGAAATCGAGGTTGGTCGCGCGAATCATCTCCCGTTTGTCATCTTTGGCATCCGTCCACGTCTTGACGGCAGTCCGCTTTAACCCTTCAACCTTTTCTGTTACAGCTCGCACGTCAGAGTCTTATCCACGGCAGTTGTCAGTTGATCAGTGCAACGAAAGGTGAGTCGAATTTTCACCTTTCCTGTGTCATTTAATAGTGACATATTGAGCCTAATTGCCAGCTGCAGATAAACAGGTTCCTCGGAATTCAGTCGCTCAGTTACTCTCGCTTTCTCTATCTGACGTTTCAACTCCTTTTTATTACATTTTTAATCTCAATTTTATTTCATTTAAATTTACTTATTTGATTTTTTACATTTACTTTGGTTTGTTTACCGTTTGTTATAATTGTAAAATTATTCATAAGGTTGCGTTTGAAGATTTTTATTCTGAATAAATTTTCATTCAACTTTTTTAATTTGTTTTTCAATCATCTGGTTTTTGTTTACCTCTTTATTATTGCAACATTTTTAGATTGCAGCTGAATAGTAAATTTTAGACCGAAGGTAATTACAGTTAAACTGTATTGAACTGTAATATGCTTGTATATCTATACATGCCAATTACGAAATTCGTTTCAAAGAAATTTAAGTACATTAGATTGATTATTATTCATATTAGATAACGTAATCACTTATTCAAAATGAAATGTTGTCGTATAACTTTGATTTCATATTAAATTTCAAAGTAATTTTGAAAAATGATAGAAGTCTATTGTTACAACCGTACGATAAGAATTTAAATAATAATGCTTACTTATTTTCTGGGTTAAACGAATTCCGTTTAAATTTTTTTTCCTCGTTGAAATTTTTCTTGATGAATTCAAACGGTATTAACTGTTCTTGCAAACCAGTCTTGTATTCAATTTTTGTTTATATAAACGTCATCGGAAGATCAATTTTTTATCACCTTTTATCATGCAAATCAGAGTTAACGAGCTTTTTAGATACAACAGTTACATTAGTCTGATTGCTTTCTATTGATTCCAATTTGAAAAATAATCCTGAAAAGAAAGAAAATCAATTGAAAATTCTTTTTAATAATAACAAATATTTAAAAATAAAAAAATAATAAATCATCATTCGTTTAAAATAATTTCTGAAAGTTTCAATTCGATAATTTTTTTTTTCTTGTTTCAGGAAAAAACATGCCTTGTCCATTTTTGACTCGCCTTTCTGCCAACTACGTTCGCAACTATGGCTCATCGGTGATGAGTTACTGGCAGCACTGCCCGGTTATGTCACGTCTGTCGAGCACCCTTGCCGACGGAAATGAAAGTGCAATTCCCGAATCAATTCGCAAGCAATGTCCATTCCTTTCGAAAGAACAAGATACCATGAAAGACGCCGTCAAGGAGGCCAGTTCGGCCGTAGAGGAAGATATCATCAACTTGGACTCGACTCCTGTCGACAAAAATACTTTCCCTTATGAGGACTTTTTCCATAATCAAATCATGAAGAAGAAGAAGGATCATTCTTATAGGTACCAATTACTCATTCTCCATCTGAAATGAAAATTAATTAAACCTTT
This sequence comes from Trissolcus japonicus, assembly GCA_030522925.1. NCBI lineage: Eukaryota > Metazoa > Arthropoda > Insecta > Hymenoptera > Scelionidae > Trissolcus > Trissolcus japonicus. The sequence continues at coordinate 55,152 of JAPYZS010000169.1, read as the reverse complement.
TTAAAATATAAAACACATTTTATATTACAGAATCTTCAAAAAGGTGAATCGCCTAGCCGAGGAGTTTCCAACAGCGATGGAATATTCCATGGGCGAGAAGCCGATAACCGTGTGGTGTTCGAACGATTACCTCGGGATGTCTCGTCACCCGAGCGTGATCGGGTCTGTGCGCGAGGCCTTGGAGAAGTTCGGATCCGGAGCGGGTGGCACTCGGAACATCTCCGGCAACTCGATGGGCCACATCCTGCTGGAGAAACGACTGGCGGAGCTCCACCAGAAGGAGGCCGGCTTGCTCTTCACCTCCTGTTTCGTCGCGAACGACTCCACGCTGTGCACCCTAGCCAAGTTACTGCCGGGTTGTCACATCTTCTCGGATGCGGGCAACCACGCCTCGATGATCCAGGGTATCCGCAACAGTGGCGTGCCGAAACACATTTTCCGACACAACGACGTGCAGCACCTCGAGGAGTTGCTCTCCAAAGTTGACAAGAACGTGCCTAAGATCGTTGCTTTTGAGACAGTGCATTCCATGACCGGGGACATCTGTCCCTTGGAGGAGATGTGCGACATTGCCAAAAAACACGGAGCCATCACCTTCGTCGACGAGGTTCACGCTGTTGGACTTTATGGATACCACGGAGCAGGCGTTGGAGAGAGGGATTATGTTTTGCATAAGATGGATATTATCTCAGGTAAAAAAACCGTTAGCAAACAGGTTAAACCGTCCTAAAAAAACAGGAAAAATGAAAGATTATAAAAAAGGATTCAAACAGATTATAAAAGGATAAAAATTGTCTTATTAAGGTTCATTTTTTTATTTAAGATGAATGATACATGTCTGATACGTAATTGAATTAACAGGAACTTTGGGGAAAGCATTTGGCAACGTCGGCGGGTACATTGTTGGGACGTCAAATCTCGTCGACATGATTAGAAGTTACGCAGCTGGTTTTATCTTTACCACGTCGTTGCCTCCGACGGTATTGTACGGCGCGTTGGCGGCTGTCAATGTTTTAGCTTCGGATGAGGGTCGAGCGTTGCGGGCAATGCACCAGAAGAATGTCGCCTACGTCAAGTCGAACCTTATGAACGCCGGTCTTCCTGTTGAGCCGACACCTTCACATATCATACCCATCAAGGTTGCTATTTCGTCACACATATTTGCATGTCTTATATCTAATTATTATATTTAAACACAGACGTTTGATACTATGATTGGTTTATTTATCGGTTGAATAATTATTTTGTTGAATATATAATATGTTTTAATAATATTTTTTTTTAATAATAAAATAAAATAATTAGTGAATGTTTATTTTTATTCTTTTATTTTTAGATCGGCGATCCTGTGCTGAGCAGTCAGATAGCGGACACATTGATGTTCGAAAAGGGCCATTACGTGCAGGCAATTAATTATCCGACGGTGCCGAAAGGCGAGGAGAAATTGAGACTTGCGCCGACGCCTAAGCACACGAAGGAGATGATGGACAAGTTCATTGATGACACGGTCGACGTATTTCAGAGACTCAACATTCCGCGCGTCGTTCTGGTTCATTGACGATTGTGCCGTTAATAATAATTATGTTGAAATGTTCACGACAAACAAGATTTTTTAGTATAGAATTTGCATGTAGACTCAATGTTGCAACTCAACGTGCCGTAACAACTGGGATTATTGTTGATGGATGTGGAAATTTCAATCGCGCTGTTCATTGGAAAGTACATATACATATTTTTCTGTCACGCGACCATTTCCAGTACAAAATTTTTGCATGCGTGCAAAAGTCAAGTCTTAATTTTGTGCAATGTTGCATCATTTTAAATTTCGTTTTGAATAATTTAAAACTGACGTTTAAAATTGTTTAAAATTGAAAAAAGGGATTAAAAATAATTTTATGATTTTTTTAGAATTGCTTTTTAAATTTTTAAATTGCAGCGATCATTGAACGCTGTTGATGTTAAACTCCAAAACGTGTTACAAAAAATTGCTCGTCAATTTCATGCAAGTTTTATATTGAATTTTACCAATCACCCAGGCCTATACAGAACTATCGGATAAGTTTTAAACTATATACAAACATATTTCTTCATAAAAAAGAATAAAAAAAAACAAAATCTATCTGTTGTTGATGGAAGGGAGAAAATTTATTGTTGTGAATTTACGGATGTGTATTAATCTTCGAATAAAAAGGGAAGAGCTTATCTTTAAAATGTCAACCTGCTTTTATTTATTTTCATTCGATCGTCGCTATGTTCGGCCCGGTTTCCACTCTTTTGTCCCGAATGCATGGCGAACGGGGTCTCAGATTGTCGCAGGACAGAGAAATGGTCTTGCAAGTTCTTTGGGTGTGTTGCTTCTTCTTTTTCAAGATCCACGATATCCCCGGACACTTGGCGATCTCACTGCGAAGGGGACTGCTGCTGTATCCGTACAACAGTGGGTTCAACGCCGCATTTTGGATGACCAGAAATCTGCTTATGTACCTAAAAAGAATTACGACATTAGTAAACCCAAAATAAAAAAGAATAAAAAGTATAAAAAATGAAATTTCACCAGAGCAGATAGATGGACTTTGCCTGTCCAGGCATAGGCTCTTGCTGTAACATCGCAGTCCTCAGTAGCACAAGGACAGTGAACGGAACTCGGCAGATAATGAAAGACATCAGAATGAGGGCTAAAATTTTTGCAACCCTCTTCTTGTGTCGCATTATTATTGGATGTTTTTGCTTCAGAGCTTCGAGTTCATGATAATGCAACTGAAAATAAAAGTTATATTTCATTTGTTGTATTCTATTTTTTGAGTTTATTTATAAATTTTAAGATAGTTTTCCAGTTGAGAGTATTTTTTAATTTTGTGTTTTTTAAATTGAACTGATGATTTACTTTGATAAGTATGGCGGTGTAGCAGATGGCCATAATGGCAAGTGGCAGCCACACACTGATGCCAACGAAAATACTCCAATACGTGTAGATGAGCACAAAGTCTTCTGTACAAAACGTTTCCAGATAATTTTTCCACTGCCTCTCGTGGTACTGACGAAAATAGGCCAGTGGTCCAGCTACCAATATGCCAACGAGCCAGGTCACCAGGAACGCATAACCAGTTTTTCTAAAACAAATAAATAAATGAAAATACAATCCAAAATATCAAATAAAATAAATCAAATAAATGTATAAAATGAAAGCAGTTACAAATCTTTTATGTAAAAAAAAATGATAAGGACAAAAAAGAGTTTCGCTCCTCACTTGGCAGGTAATTTTCCAGCACAATTCAAGACAATGGAGACAAATTGGTCGTAACTGATGAAACTCAAACTGAAGACCGCAACCATCGTGAGTGCGTGGACCAAAAATCCGTCCATCCTGCAGCCAAACTCTCCAAAGACGAAATTTTGAAACAGGTCCCTGCACAACAACATCCAAGGACAAATCGTGCAGATGCACAGATCCGCGATCGCCATGTTCATGATCAACAAATTGGTGGTGGAGTGTAATGATTTTGTCCGTACTATCACGCAGATGAGACTGATGTTGGCTGGCACGCCGAGGATGAAAACAGGAGCTATCAGAGCGACCTTGAGAGAGATGTCCCAGGTTGGTCGGACCACCCAGATCTCTGCGATGTAATCGTGATCTGTGTTGTTATGATACGTGACCATTTTTTCGTTTACTGCAAGCTGTAAAATTTCACTGGAAAAAAGTCGTTATGAGAAGATCAAAAAGAAGAATTTTCTCTCCTGGGATGTCAAGTGGTGGACTGATGACTACTGAGCTGTTTTTAGGTTGAAATCTTATCGTTGCAGGGAGCATTTGGTGCATTAGCATCAATGGTACACCTAATCTCGTGTTTGCCCTTCACTTGAGTTCATAAAAAGTGTACATAATGAAAATACAAACATCCATTTGACTCGGTTGGATATATGCCACGCAATTCGCTTGGTTCATTGCCATCCGAGAGATCATTTGTTTTACCTACTTTTGCAGAGTGATAAAAAAGCGCATCATGCGTCAGGAAACCAAATTGCATATATAAAATTGTCTAGGATGCGATAAGAATGATGGTTTTATTAGTAAATCGATTATTTGAGCTCTGAAAGAAATATTATTGATGATGCATATGTAAATTTTTTAATTAAAAAAATGTAAAATATGAATGAAACAAAATTTTTTAAGTAGATATATAATTGCAATTAGAAATAATTTTTTATACTTAGCTGAAAAATTATTCACATAAACACACTTTTTATCTGAACACAATAAACGCGGTTTTCAATAAAAATAAAAACATTTTTTTTAAGAATTTAAAAATAACCGACAATGCATTGAAAATAAACATTTGAAGGTCATTTTGTTAAAATTAATATTTTAGTAACAAATGACGACACAAGGTCGTTGATACTAAAATCTGAAAAAAATTAATTGACAATGCCTAAAAAACGTAAGACATTGTAAAAATAAATAATACAAACTTTTAAAAGGAAATGTAACTGAAATTATAAATAATAATTTATACTTAGCTGAAAATATTATTGTTTGGATTATTTATATAAACACACTTTTTATTTGAACACAATAAACTGCACTGTATTAGATGAAAAAAAATGTTTTTTTTTCAAAACAATTTGAAAATAACCGACAATGTTATAAAAGTAAAAACATTTGAAGGTCACTTTGTTAAAATGAATGTTTTAGTATCAAATGACAAAACAAGGTCGTTGACACTTAAATCTGAAAAAATTCAATTGATTTTGCATTGTATTTTATTGATACATGTGTGTTTAAAAAATGTACATGTCTACTTACCTGAAATATTATTTTGATTATTCATATAAACACACTTTTTTATCGAACACAATAAACACTGTTTTCTATGAAAAATATTGTTTTTCAAAAGAATTTGAAAATAACCGACAATGTAATGAAAATAAACATTTAAAGGTCATTTGTTAAAATGAAAATTCTAGTATCAATGACAAAAAGGTCATTGCCAGAATATATGCAAATACATTGTATTTGCTTAAAAAATGTTTTTTCTTTTTTCATTGTAAACATGTTAGAGTTTACAAAAAAAAATTGATATTTAAAAAAATGTTTAATGTCAAAACAAAACAATGTCAAAAGGTCATCTCCTTCTAAAATGTATACGATGTATTTGATACTGTAAAAAATATTTGCACCTGCAACAAAAAACTTAAAATATTAGATTGAAATAAATAATAAATAACCTGTAAATATTGTGAAGGTCATTGTATGAACAAAGGTATTCCATGTAATATAAACAAGATACAATTGCACTTACTCGTATACTTTTACTTTGTTTTTGCATACTTACTTCGAAATTTTTCACTTTATCACTTCACTCTTACGTCTACTATATCGTTCGAATATATTGACGCTTCTTCAGGAAAAAAAATCTTTTAGAAATTTTAATGATATTGTGCAAAAGGAATTTTCAAAATGACTTATTTTTCTTCCGAATCGTCAATATGTTCAGAACATTTGTGATTGGCCATTGGCTGTTTTTTTCTGTTTTTTTGTTCCCCCTTTCGGTTTTTTTTTTTTTTTTTTTTTTTTTTTTTTTTTTGCAGCCCATATCTCCCATGTTGTCAGTCCACGTCTCCTTTGTCCTCTATCGATGAAACACAGCATCAAAAGCAGCAACAATCTCTCTCCACCCCGTCGTCGAGTGATCCCGGCAGCATTATTGGCTCTCACTTCACATAACCCCACATTTTAATTCGAAAAAAAACCCCAAATTGACTATTAAATCACTCACATCACTTCTCACTCACTGTCACCCACTGTCACTCGCTAATTAATTAACAAATCAACCATTAGCATCAAAACCAACAACGATCTTTCCACCCCCCGACATTGGATGATGCAACACTATTGGCTTTGTTCACATAACCCCACACTTTGATCGGAAAAAAAACCCCAAACTGACTATTAAATCACTCACATCACCTCTCATTCACGAATCAATTAACAAATTACCTTATTTCGATGAATATTGGTCGACAAGAAAACGATTGCGCGAAGATCCACGGGTTCGTACGCAAGGACGCCAACCGCCAATTCTCGAGACTGTGCGCGCCGACCGCTCGCGCAACTCTGCCGCCGCGCGCGCAACGGCTCGGGCATCTTCGTCGAATCGCTTGGTTCCGTTCGATGAATCGCGCGCCAAACGTGCTATCGCGACTACCAATATGTCTCTGTCAGATTGTCGTGCAGTTTCGGGGTGGTAAACATTCGATACCGTCATTGTTAAAGTTCAATTGCGTTTAATTCATGTCACGGCATTAATTTCAACAACGCCGAGTCGTTGTCGCGAAAAACTGACGATTGGCGGGCGAATTGAGTTCGGTGGGCAAGATGGCGCTACTGATCGGGACATCGCAGTTCGTTCGTGTTTTCGCGTTCGTTTGAAGTCTCGCTCGCTTTAGTTTTCGCAACGTGAATTTAATAAATAATATGGAGTGTTTTGATTTTGTTTATTGTAATGTGTGAAGTGGAATGCAGTAAAGTGATTTCGATCAAACAATACGACGCTGACAAAATGGCTGCCATTGTTAATGACGGGGGTGCGATTTTCGAAGCTGAAACTGCCAAGAAAAATCAGAAATACATCGAAAGGTAAGACATTGATCTGAACAGGATGAAATTGATCAAACAAATTTGTTAATTAAAAGGAGTGAAAAATAAAAAGAAAATATTAATTTGCAATTTGATGAGTAAGGTTATGAGCAAATTGATGCTACATGTATATGGCAAAACTGACAGAAATTCTTATTATGATTAATTGTAATAATAATATATATGGAACGTAAATTGGAAACTTTTTGGTAGAGAGTTTTTTGAGGATTAAGGAAAAAATATTCAATATAAGTTAATATTTATAATGAAAATTTCTTATTCAACAATTTCATGATAAATAATTTTATTTCGTTACCAAAAAATTTATTTCATTATTTCATAATGTTCTGAAGTTTCCATTAATTAAGAAATTGAGAAAATTTAAAATTTTATACGTATTATTTCATAACAAATAAATAAATAGAACATTTATTATATTCAAATAGCTCAAAGACCAAACAATATTTCAACGATAAAAAACTCTAATTCAACAAAAGAATCTAGATTTATTTGATTGCGAAAATCAAAGACCCTTGGCGATGGATACGCAACTTCCTCCTCGTCTGTGTCAACCGAACTCTCAACATACAGAGGTAAAATCAATCCAGGACAATCATCAAAAAGTTCAATCCAACATCTACTTGCACACTCCCAAGGATAAGGTCATCAAAGTGGTCCTAATGATGCCGAAGGTCGGGTCAAATGTATCGGTCCCCTATCGGGAACCCGACCCATGCCCCTGGTACGAACAGTCGGGTTCCAAATGTTTCGGTTCCCTTGGATAATGGCAACGTCATCAATATAGTGCCAACAGAATTAAAATTTTATCTTCAAAATAATAACTTCAGTTTTCAAATTACGTTAGACACAACATTGAAACTGCGTAACTTGGAGTCTAGTCAATTAAAATTAATTTTCATAATAATTTATATTTTGATAATATATACCTTAAATAATATTACTTCCAATACAACTGTACATAAAAGATGAAACGTTCAGGTAGAAACTAAAAATGTAATTAAAAAAATTGTAAACAAAGAATCTTTCAAATTATTTATTAAAAAAATTCAGGACGGTAAATGTACATATTCAACAACCACTTGGTTTTCACATACTTTTATTTATTTTTAATTTAAACATTAGTTTAAACAGATTATAATGATAATCAATTTTATTAAATAAAATACACGCATTCGTCATACAACTCGAAGACAAGAACTATTATTATGCTTTATGACAATGGCATCAGTATGTACGAGCAATGATGTACATCATGAATACACTTTCTGTACAATGATCTATAACCACGAGGATACAAATTGTTTCTCCACTTGCATTGTCACGGTCACAAAACAAAGACGTATTTGGCAACGATCGCGAGATTTTACGCTCTTACAACTGAACCCTGTTCTGAGATTTTTCTTCGAATCAAAAAATTTATCGATACATAATTGTAACTGAATCAAGGAATTATAAGAAATAGTATTTCTTAACAACAAAACAAAACAATTGACTAGCCGGTGCTTAATTAGAGTCGTCAGGGCCGGAAGACTGCGCCACAGGCAGGGGCGACGGGATCACAAGTTCCTCCTCCTCGACCTCTTCCTCGTCAGCGACCAAAAACGTCTCCTGCACTTCCTCCTCGTGCGCCGGTTCCGGTGCAGATGACATCTCCTCGCTGTGCTGTTTCAGGTGATCTTTCAAAGCGAACGCCCGACCGTAAGACGCGCCGCAGATGTCGCAGCTGAATTTCAAATTGTTGTCTTTCTTGTGGGTAGCGATGTGCGCACGCGCTGCATACAACGAGGCGAAGGGTCGCGAGCACTCGGTGCACCGGAAGGGTTTGGTGTGAGAGTTCTTGTGGCCCGCGAGTTGCACGCGGGTCTTGAAAGTTTTTGGACAGAAGGGACAGGTGTAGGCGCGCTCGTCGCTGTGCGTCAACAAGTGGTGATTGTAAACCGACGACGCTTTGAATCGCTTGCCGCAGTGCTTGCAGGCGTAGGGACGTACGCCAGTGTGAGTTCTCATGTGCAAGGTCAAACAGTACGACACACGGAACGTTTTTCCACAAACCTAAAACCAAACGAATATGAAAACAATTGTCCAAGATAGATGTTACATTTTTCTGTAATTTTAAATTTATATTTGGTATTCTCACCTCGCAAACGTGCGGCTTTTCTCCAGTATGAATCCGTTCGTGTTTGACTTTCTCGTGGGGGCGTGCGAATCGCCGACCGCAGTGTTGACACTGGTAAGGTTTCTGCGGATTCTCAGCGGCGTCCATCGTCGACATGGTCACAGAGGTCGCGGTGCTCCGACTGTTACTTCGACTTGTTGAAATAGAATCGATCTCTGAATTCGAGTTACCGACGGTCATAAAACCATCGGATGGCGATGGTGATCGTTGCACGATGAACGTTTCGGTGTGCACGGCAGCGTGCATCTCCAAACTTTGTGCCGAATCAAATTTACGATTGCAGATTGTGCAGGTCACAGAGTCCCCGGCGTGGAGGGCCATGTGGGCAGACTTGTATGATTCCGACAAAACTTTTCCTGAAACATTTTAAATCAGATAAATTTTCATCTCAATTTTTATTTTCTAGTTTAGTTTTAATTTTTTTTCATTACCGCATTCTTTGCAGGTAAAGGTGGACTCTCCAGTTCCTTCTGGAGCGTCGACGTGTCTCGTTCTAACAGGACCGTGCATCCGAGAGTGAAGCCTTAAACTTTTATGGGTTGTAAATTGAGTGCCACATTGTTTGCAGACAAACTTTGACATCTCTGCTACGTCCAGCTTGTGGAGCTTGTAGTGGGCGTGTAACGCTTTGAGGGTCGTGAATGTTTGATCGCAGTGTTCACAATGGTTAGCGCTATTGACACAGGGATGGCTCTTGAATTCTGATAATTTCGCATACTCGTTGAAACATTGGTTGCATTTGTAGGTACGAAGGGAAACTTGCTTGTCACCGCCAACCTGGAAGGCAACAATAAATACAACTTAAAAATCTTCTATTCCCAGATATAAATATCTTTCATTGATAATTGTGCTTTTACCTTAACGCCTTCGACATTGGAAAACAACTTTTCCAACAAGGTGGAAGATTTATTCGATTGTATAGCTTGCGGATTTTTGTCCCAGAACTTTTCGATCTGAACAACCTTTCGTGTATACAATCTGCCCTCGCTATCCTTGCATTCTTCAGTTCTCAAAGTGTTCATGGTGTGTCTGGGACGAGTAAAAGTCACGTTCTCGCTATCATTCTCTGTCTCGTTATCTCCGGATATCAAGGCACTTAGTTCCATATTGTTAATCTGGTCGCTGTCCATCTCCAGTACCACCTGCTGGCCGTCGTGGTACTGCTTGATGTGCTCGGCAACCGACGGGAAACTCATGTTGCAAGTGCTGCAGCTGTAGTTTGTGTTCAGGAAAACTTCCGTCTGAATTTCCTCCTATTGGAACAAATTTTTTTCATTTGAAATCATTCAATAATTTGTTTACAAAGTTTCAATACCGTTTTCTTACAACTTTGTTTAACTTTTTCAAAAAAAAATTTTGTTTGAAAAAATGTTTGTATCAACAAAATTCACCTCAACAGCACCGACGTCGCACATTTCTTCCTTCACGTTCAAAATTCTAGCATCAAGTTCCTCAGACTCCTCGGCGTTTGCGGCGTTTTCAGCGTCCATTGCGTTGTCATCGTCCTGTTGCATCTCGTCGGGGAAAATTGTGATTACGTTCTTAGCGGAATCCTTGTCAAGTGTAACAGGAATTTTAACATTTACAACAGATCCGGGCGCGATAGTTTTCGATTCCTTGGCAGATTTCAACCCCAACGATCTCGTTTCAGATTCTTGCTCCTCCGAGTCAAGTTTCTCTAACAATTTTATCTCTCCTAAAATAATTGATTAAAAATTAATAAAACAAAATTTGAATATTGTTTAATTAATAGTTCAAGGTTTACCAACCATTATCATCCACTGTTATTGTTCTAGAACCTCCAACTATGACAAGTCCTTCATTGGTCTGTATGAAATTCGAATTCAACTGTTCCGAAAGTACTTCTTCATCCTAAAAGAAAAAAAAACAAAATCATCAACGAGGTTAGGATAAGAAGAATAAAATTTTGAAAAAAAAAGGATTAACAAAATTGCATACCATTTCGACACTGATGGACTGGACGTTGACATTCTTAATGTCTTTCTGAATCATGTCCTCGTCAGATTCATTAGTCTGTCCACAACGGTCGAGGTGCTGGATCAAAGCCACAACCGAGTCGATGCGCTTCGAACACCCGGGGCAATACAGATTGTCCGTCATGCTCAACAAATGGTACTTCAAAGATTGCGAACTGTTAAATGTCTCGCCGCAGCACATCGGGCAAACAAGATTAAACGAACCCATCGTGAAAACGAAAAAAAAAAAAAAAAACAACCAAACTTACGTCGTCAAAAAGAACTCGATCACTTCGTTGACAAGCAATTTCTTTTCTTTTTTTTCAAACAAACTTTTTCTTACAAACTTTCGCTTTTCTTCTTCAACAAATTGGTTTTTCACCGGAAAAAACAAAACTCGGAAACAAAAACAAAAGGCAAAGGGATCTCGGTGACGGGCAGTTGATTTGCTGTTGGACGACTTGTGCTGCCACACTATTTCACTTGCGTGGACATCGTCGCCGAATGAGTTCGTCCAGGTTGCGAGGCTCGTCGCATCTTACGTGCACTGGTCCGTCCGACGATCCGGGTTGGAGTAAAGTCTGTCCCGTCAACGAACCATTGGAGACGAACTTCAGCGTAAACAAATGCCGAGCACAACAATCATGAAGTTAGTGTCGTTAGGCAAATGGATGGAAGCATCGACGAGGCGGCCATTGTTCGTTTCTTGCGGAAGTACTATGATGGTCAAATTCTAGGTTATGTTTTTGTCAAAATTCTGTCTTGTTTTATTTGATAGAACAAGATTTGGAAAAATGTGAGGGAAGATTTTTTCATTTTTTGAATTGATAATTTTCAGGGGATCTCGTTGTGTGGTTGTTTGTGAGATTGATAGTGATCAGATGGTTACAATTTGTTTGGACAGGAAGTCGCGTGACGTTACCATTTATTCAATTTTAAAATTTGTAAATGAAATAAGAAAGGTGTAATAAAATTGAAATTATAATTTAATTACAGTTTAAATGATGAAAAAATTATTATAGACGTTATAAATAATCGAAAAATAAAATTATTCACTATGATTTTTATTATGATATATGAAATTAATTCGAAATTAAATGATAATGAGTAATGAACGAATTATTTTTATTTAACAAATTTATTTCAGTTGATTACAGATTAAGATTGTTCGAAATTAAAAAATATGTTCATTTGATCTCTACTATTATATTGTCAAAGCTAAAATTGTATAAAAATTTTAGATATACACAAACTTGATTGTTACAATACGTGTATCCGCCGCAAATAAATAAATAATTAAATCTACAGTTAAAATTCACAATTAAAATAAAATAAATAAATAAATAAAATAAAATTAATGTTGGGGTAAAAATTTTTCAATCTCTTCTTTCAATTTTCGAAGCTGGTGGACAGTTTCGGGATGCAACGTTGGCAAGATGGACTGCCTGAGCGATGCTGTTGGTGCTATGTTGATGACGTCGCCATTATCCAAAGGAACCGAAACATTCGGGATCCGAATATCGCACACACCAGGGGCAAGGATGGGGCTCCCGGTCATGCTAAGGACTGTTTCGCCTGCCCTCGCGTATCTCGTTAAAGGGAGCGGCGCATTGTGTCCAACCTTAGGCGTGATTGGGACCACTTTCATGAAATTATCCTTGGGAGTGTGCAAGTAGATGTTGGATTGCACATTCAAATTTTTGGACGATTGTCCTGGTTTGGTTTTACCTCTGTATGTTGAGAGTTCGGTTGACACGGTCGAGGAGGTTGTCGCGTATCCATCATCGGTTTTCTCTATTATGGATATCTCCTCCATTTCCTCCTCGGAGGATGTCTCCACGTTCAACCGATCGCAGATCTCGCCAAGAGTCAGGTTGTGATACTCTAGTGGAAACCGTTGGAATTCCGAATCTATCGTTCCCAAGGCCTTATTGAATCTTTCTTTTAAGTCCAACTCCAACTTCTTCAACTCCAGGGAAGATTTTCTTTTGAAGTCCAACAAAAAAGCTTTTTCTTGTTGGGAACGTCCGGTGCTGACACTGGCTTTCTTTGTTCGCGGCATGATTGGGTTCTGAAAATAAAAATCTGTTTTCAGTTCTAACGATTATTATAACAGTTCTGAAAAATATCAAGGATACTTAAAAGTAGGATTAATATAATTTACCTTTTCGACTGAGAAAAACAATTAAATGTTGACAATTTCAAAAAGGTTGGATGGATACAATTTCGAAAGCACCGATTAAAAAAAATTATCTGTTTTGTGCAGACGCGAACACTCAACTAAAATGAAAATAAAGTACCTCAACAAAATTCAAATTTTATCTTCAAAATAATGACTTCTGTTTTCAAATTAGACACAAATTTGATACTGCATGTCTAGAAGCCTAGTCGTTAAAAATGAATTTGCATCATAATATTTTATATTATGATGTATCTTAAATAATATTACTTATATTAATATAACATAAATAATTATACTTAAAGTATAATAACAATATATAAAAGATGAAACTGTTACATTTTTTACAAATATATTTTCGTTTCCATCATACATCCAATTTACCTCTTCAATAACTAATAAGCAACGTACAAACTCGTTATAAATAACATTTAATTACTTCTGACCATCCAACAAATGAAGGAACTTTGTACAAAACCATATTAAACTTATCGGTATACATGTTAGTCAGTGTTTCACACTTTATTCGGCGTGTTCGTGTTGTGCATTGCTCTCGCGCCAGGTGTTTTGTACAGACTCGACGAATTGTCGCCACCAGCGGCTCCTCGAGGTGTAGTACATGGCGCAAACTGCGATGAACGCCCAGGCCAGGATCAGACAGTAGTCCGTCTCGTTTACCGGGACACTGGAAACCGGTCCACTAAAGTCCGCAGACGTCACGTGTAACGATCCGTTCGGCTGCTGGTTCGTCAGCTGCGTTATAAACTTCGAAAAGGTTTCTATCGAGTAAACGGTGTCGTTGAATTTCGCTGCTGGTTTTCCGTCATGGAGCATCATCAGAGTTGGGACACCAACTATTCCATAATGTGAGTTAAACCTGAAAAAATTGAAACATGTTGAACAAGAAATAAACACAAAATCTGTTGAAAAGTTATATTTTAAATATGGCTGGGTTCAATTACTGTTGATGTTTCATTGCATCGATTGCCACGAACTTAATGTATGGATAAAATTTTGGTAAGGCGTTGAAATGGGGCGCCGCCTGGCTACTGAAGATGCACCACGTCGCGTAGAACATTATGAGAACACAGTGTCCTGGTTGGGTCTTGCCAATTTTGTCTTTGGTTCTGGTTTTGTTTGAGACGAAATCCTTAACTACGTCAACAAGCCTCGTAGCATTAACAAGCTGCAACATTTAAACAATCATCATTTCTTTTTAAATTGTCAATCAAGATTCTGGTTTTTTTCATTCAACTAGAATAGTAAATTACCTCGACAGGACCATGTTCCACCTCTTGGATACAAACATATTTAGTCGCGTTTAAAGTTTTATCAACTATCGTAACGTTTGTGTCAATTTTTTCCTGGATCACAACTTCTTCGGGATATGTTTTTTCGGGGCTTGAAATCGTGTTGTCGTCATTAACATTTTCTTTGCCCAGGGTAACTGTTGTATGAAAAACTGAAAAATAACAATTTCCAATCAAGTCAATCATTTGATAATTTAATATCAGACGTAAATAACAAATCTATCTTACCTAAAAATACAGTCAGGTAACACAATTTTGGATGCAACAAACGCATCTTGAAATCATAACCAAAAGCAAAAATAACCTCTCAACTGTCAAAGTTTTGGCAATGATTATTTTCTTCCCCCTCTTCAAAATCGTCTTCTCATTTTTGTTGGTTCATTTTCACTTATTGAAGTTTGAGGCAACCTTTTAAATTGTTGAGTCTCCTCATCGAATGTTTATCTTTGAAAATTAATCGTATCGAAAAAGATGAGACAATTTTTTTGTCGAGTCAAACGTAAACACTTGTTTGACAAACGTAAAACTACCGCGATCACCTTTTTCAATTCATCTGACAAACAAGGACAGACAGATTGTTGTGACTGAGTGTGTGTTCTGGAAAATTATTGTGAGAAGTTTCGGAACACGTGAAACTCGTAGCCAAGTTCACGTCGGACTGTCCATTCTGCGGCCAACTTCTTTTCGTAATCGGTAAGGTAACCAACCCAAAACCGAAGATGAGTAAGATGCAAAAAGTAAGTAAATAATTGCGATCTTCGACATTTTTTAATTGAAAAATTGTTTTTCCGTTTGTTGTTGACTCTTGCTTATAAACGTTCATTATTTTTGTTCCAGAAACCCACCCAGTCGGTCCAGGTTTTCGGACGCAAGGTAAGATCTAGGTTATGTTCGAAAGAGCACGTTGTGTACCGTATTATAAATCTTATAAGGCAACAATTTGTTAGTGCAAAAGTTCAAATTAAGGGCGAACCATGTTGCATTTGTTATTTGATCAATTTTTTGTCAGATTTTATATAAGTTTTGGGGGCAAGTTGGTGTAATTTTTTTGATGATCATGTGTTGGAAATTGACTTACAATTTCAAGGTTCTAAACATCATTGATTTTTTTTCGATACATTTTTTGTAATTATTTTTCAAGTTTTATTGATTGTTTGTTTTCGTTACAGAAAAGTGCCACCGCTGTTGCTTATTGCAAGCGAGGATCTGGCACTCTCAGAGTGAATGGAAGGCCACTTGAATTGGTCGAACCTCAGATCCTGCAATACAAACTCCAGGAACCAATCCTTCTTTTGGGAAAGGTAATTTTTATTATGTTTTTATTAATTTTTTCTTTATTTTACTACAAATTCAGATTGAAATACATCAAATAAGTTTTTGCTTGTTACATATTTTCTATAAATTGTAATATTTGAATGAATGAAATTTATGCAGTCATATTTGTTTTGCTTTTTGATTGTTAATTAATAATTCATTGTTTTTTTTAACAGGAAAAATTCGATGGGGTTGACATCAGAGTTCGCGTCAAGGGTGGTGGTCATGTTGCCCAGATCTACGCCATCAGACAAGCCATCTCCAAGGCTTTGGTAGCCTACTACCAAAAATGTAATTATTTTTTTCACAACTATTTAAATGAAAGACACTAAAATTACAATATATCCAAAAAAATTTATTTGACAATAAAAATTATTTTGATTATAAAAGTTATTATGATTTTACAAGCTGTATTTCTCATACTTTTGAATTTTTGAGGTTTATGTTTGATTTTTTGTGTTTTAGACGTCGATGAGGCCAGCAAGAAGGAAGTGAAAGACATCTTGATCCAGTACGACCGTACCCTGCTGGTCGCTGATCCCAGACGGTGCGAGCCAAAGAAATTCGGTGGTCCAGGTGCCAGAGCCCGGTACCAGAAATCTTACCGTTAATTTTCTTTGTATTTTCGTTACTCTAACTGGATTCATCAAAATAAAAATGTAAAATTTTTATATTTATTTGTGTTCCAATCATTTGTTTACAACCTTTGCAGTGGGATTATAAGCGTGAAAGCCCTTTTTATCCGCACTGTTATACCAACTTTAAAAAAATGGTTCATCCCGAACCATTTTCTTCTTTGCCGATACCGTTCTATTGTAGTGCAAGTTCATACAGAACGATGTCGCCGTTGTGAAATTTACTCTCTTTATTTGTTCTCTGAAATGTAATTTTCTATATATTTTATTCGACATACTCAAATCCGATTTTATATATCTGAAGATGTTACAGAAAATTTTCGAATATTCGAAGATGTTTCGAACAAAATTTTAAATCCAATTCTTTTTTCATAAACCAATATTTTTATTTTTTACTTAAAAACTTGAACTGAAAGTATGCCTCAAAGTGTATGTAATTTAGAAGATTGAAAAATTGATAAATTCCAATATTCAAAAAGGAATCGGTGCGAAACGCGATCAAAAGGAAATTTCATATAGATGATAAATGTTGTATCCGTTAGGAATATTAGCCTGCACCGGTTGATGTCAGTGTATTAAAGTTACATCGCAATTTCAGCTAACGGTCGACTAGTGCAAGGTGTATCATTGTTTTTAACGCCACTGTTGTTTTTCTTTTTATATGAGAATATATTTGCACGGACAGATGTTTGTAATTTTGCGAACATTTTCCGTTATTAAATTAAACTTTTTATTATTGGTTTATAAAAAGGGCTAGGAACTAGATTTTCTAATCTCGAGATAACAGTTTCAAAGTTTTTTTTTTTTTTGAAAAAAATATTCTATTCAGAACTTTATAAAGAATTTTATAAAGCTGGTACATAAGATTTAATGTGAAAATAAGATTGTGAAAAAAAAATGAAAATTAGTTCATGCAGAGAAGAAATTCTGAGACTTATGTAAAAGCATTTCAATCACTT
Source organism: Trissolcus japonicus (assembly GCA_030522925.1). NCBI lineage: Eukaryota > Metazoa > Arthropoda > Insecta > Hymenoptera > Scelionidae > Trissolcus > Trissolcus japonicus. The sequence goes on along the minus strand of JAPYZS010000169.1, from coordinate 37,945 downwards.
ACAATCATTTTATTTACGGGGACTAATTATATTAAATTGTATCTTTTTTTTCACAAATGTAGAAATTTCAATTAATGTCACTTTAATTGATTCAATTAGGTTTACTTTTAAACCGAATGTTAGTTTGAAAGTAAAACTACTGAATGTGACCTTGGATAGAAATTGAAGGTTAATGCCAAAGACGTCCATAATGTCTTCCTCAAAAGCTGTCAACTTTTACTTCAAAACTTGTTTATTACTCATCGGCAAAAAATATTCAATTAATCTCCAACAGTTATCTCTAATTGATTGTCCTTCCCCAACTTGTACCAGAAATATAAACGAAGAATCAATAAATCTAAGAACCAAACAAATCACTCGTTAAAATGGCGAACTTTTATTTCGGACGTTAAATTTTTGTCAACAAATTTATGATGGAACATTCTCCAGCTGGATTATTTCATACAGCAAGGTATACTTTAATCTCGGTTCTAAATCTTCTCTCAAATTCTTCGCGTCTTTTTTTTCGGCTGAAGTCTCCGAACTGGCTTTTGCCCGTAAAAACGTTTTCTTCTTTTTCTGCAAGTCGCTGCGGTGAATCTTCTCTGCTCAGTCTAAGGAAACTTTTTTTTCAGACTCATCAAAACAGCATGTTCAGAAAAAAAAAAAACAAAATAAACAAAATAAACAAAAAAATAAATAAAACTGAAAAATAAACAAAAAAACTTGCAAAAAAGAGTTTATTTACAAAACTCTTGCAATTCCAAAGATGTTCATAAACAATTAAAATTGCAATCTTTTCCCCTAACTATCATCATAATTTTCAATTAGCAACATTGTAGGACTCGATTAATTAAAAATATCTAGCAGCTCGGGTCGTAAATTGTGAGAATTCTCTCGTCCGCTAGGGTTTTGAGGTGGTTCCGTAGCGATAAGTGAAAAAACGTTAGAATTACATGAAAGTCCGAACAATTGACCTTATAGTTGTTCTCTTTAAGTTTGCAAAATATACAAATGAGATTGGACATCTGAAAGTGGCGATATTCAATTCGCAAATTGGCATGATACATAGATACAGATATCCAAGCCACGCATTTTTTGACGAATGAAATTGAATACCAGTAACAAATTCTATCAGATGATTATAACAATAAAACTTGCAACCAACTGCTACTTGAAAAATGTTAACTGTAACATGTTAACATCCTGCGACATTGGCATCATCAGAAGGCAGGTATAGGAAGTGTCCCTCGGAGAGGCTCCGGCTAGGCCGAAATGTGATTTTTTGGGCATGGAAAAAAAAAGAATGTTTGCGTCCGGTCAAATCGGTCGATGACGTGATCGCAGCCTCCTCTTTCTTTCTCGATTCGCAAAGTTCTCCACGTAAGCAGCACGCGATGTGCGCAGGAAGGTGGAGACAACGGTGCTCGTTGGTCTCGCTCTCTCTCGGTCCGAGTGTATTTCTCTCTCCGTTGGGCCGCCTCCCACATCCGTCCTTTTCCAGTTCAACTGGTGCCCCCTCCGCGCGGCAAGAGCCTCGCTGAGGCGAACACCAGCGCGAGCAGTCTTGAGCCTCGCGCCAACCGCGACCGAGCCGAGCGAGTCGACGACTCACGAAGCTGCGCCGGCCGCGCTGCCACTGCCAAATTGTCCGCGAGGACAATTCCCAAGGTCAAGTCAAGTTGGTCCGTTTTGCATTTTAGCGACAGGTGGGGGGCCGGCTGTCCGATGACCTTCGACCCGTGATCGCGCAAATGCCACCACCTCCGCGTCGCGTCAACCCACAAGGTCGCGATGCCACGAAATTCCGAGCTGCGAGGCAGTTTTGGCGCGGCGTTGGTCCGCTGAGCGGCTCGCAACAATTCGTTAGTCGTCATCACGAGTTCGAGACAAAATTGATTGTGACCAGTGCGCGCTCAGACTGTCATTGGCAACTTCGCGAGTGAGAAATGGAGGCACCAGTGGGAGGGCTCGCTCGTCATGACCTTAAGACTTAGCGACGAGTCCCGATCGCGGTAATTAGCGTGGTTTGGATGCGATCGCGCGGCTGCCGATCAGCTCTTATCGTGCTTTAGTTGGCCGTTCGAATCTGCGTCGATTGTTTGTTTCGAGCCGAGTGCTGGTGTATGTGCGATTTTCGACCGACGGAGTTTCGGATATGACCACTTTTTGCCAACGGGCCTCTCGATCCGGTACCAATCCAGGTATAACTTTTTGCCCTTCACGATAAACAATTACACCCTTCGAGTGATAAACAAACATTTAAAACAACATCTGCCCGCGGTACTGTTTGTTTATTTTTTTTCACATTTCCGATTTGTTTTTTTTTAACATTTGTTATTGTATTTGTTTTCAATAAACAACTTGACAATGACATTCAAAGGTCGATATTGTTTCGATTGTTTACATTTCAGTTGACAATAACAATGTTCCAATTACGGACGATCTTAGTTTGTTTACATTTCAGTTTTTGTAAATAAACATTAAAATAAAACATTTTGGAGTTTTCTAAAATTGAAACAGTAAATAATTCAAGTACGTTTTCATTAACAATAAACGAACTGGTAGTAATAGGTATTAAAGTTTTATAACTAGAAATTGTCGATAAATGTTATTATTTAGGTTTATTAAACGTCAAATTGATTATAGACGTTTTGGGCCATTGATTATAATTTACGAGGGATATCAGCGTGGTAATTAAGACGCTGCTGGTTAATGTGTTTTTATAGGGTAAAACGTAACCAATGTTTGTGCAACTTCCCGGGGAATTCTATCGGATTTTTTGCCGATGTGTAACGATGATGAAGGTTTAATTATTTTCAATGGGTGCACAATTGAAAGATTACCGATACGCTATCGGATTACTTTTCTATTATTCATCTCACGGGGTATATTATGTTTCATTATCGTTATACTTACTTAGCTAATAAAACGTCCGAATTAAAAGTCAGAAAAAAAAACTAGAAAGGAAAAACAAGGAGGTTTAAACTTTGTGTGATATTTCATTACACTCGCCTCATCTCGAATGAAAAATTGATGATTAATTCTATGCAATTCTGTAAAGTTCAACTTTTTCTTCTGATCGTCGATTGATTTGCAATCAGGCAAACAATTTTGTATTTAAAAATGGAACTTTGATTCGTCGATAAATTACTTATTTATGACATCATTTTGTTTAGTATCAATGTTTTTATAAATTTATAAAGTTAGAACCTTTTCAATATTCAATTTTGCAAAAATGCCTTTTTCCTGTAAAAGTTAATGATCAATAGACCTCTTTTTATAGTTTGAAATTTAATTAACATTTATTTAAAAAAACACATTTGAAAATGTAAAATTATGTTAAAAAGCGCTAATCGTTTCTTGTAATTGTTTACAAGTGAACAAGGCGAGTAATTAATTGAAATTTAATTTACACGGGATGTTGATAAGAGTTATTTATTTAAAAGTTATTTTGTTTGAATTTTTCCGCGAAGAAAGGACAAAATAGTTGAAGATAAATCGTCAGGGAGAAATTGATTGATTTAACGACGGCGCGGCATCGGAGAATAAAAATCATTCGAATGAAATTCATGACCAGATATAAAGATATGACTCTTACAAATAAAGCTGTAACTTTTGAATATGCAAGTTTGATTTCCGTGATGAATGAAAAGGAACGATGATGTAAGAAAGTTCGCACCGAAAATGGCATAGCCAAATATGGCAAAGTTGTCCAAGTTTGTCGATTCAAATTTGTCAACAATCATCATAAGAATACGAATTTGATTGAAGTTAAATAAAAAACGATTTTTTTGTTTCATTTTGCAACTTTATTTTCTACATTAATGATTTTAATTCGTTTAAAATGAACTAAAAAATGAAATAAACATTGAGTGACCAATTAGATTACAAATTAAAACAATTTTAATTTCAATTGAACTTTTTAATTTAAGCAATTAAAACGGAGCCACTAATTGGCGAGCAAATATTATTGAATAAGAAGGTGTGAACAGTCAAGTCGAACCTGGTAATTTAAATTAAATATCCATCTGAATATTGGTCAATTGGCAGGACATTACAAAACGTGTCAAAACCCGACGCGACCAATTACACGACATTGTCAGAGAGCTTTGCCATTGTCTTGTTTACTTCTATTATTCAGCAAATGAATATAGTACTGAGGAGGTTACTCTGGGCGTAGGTTAGGGCGCGTGGGACGTGCGGCCGTATGGTTAATTCGGAGTTAATCGTCTCTTTAATAAAACCGCGTTATGCAACAAAAACGAGCCCAAGGTCCGACTCCGGCTGGAGCTTAGAGACTGAGAAAACCCCTTTTCTGGCGTCGAAAACGTGTAGGAGAAAAAGACAAGGAGGCCTGACCAAATACAGAGGCAGAGCCACCAAGGATCCTCGGCCCGCATGCAAATCCGAGAAATGAGACTTTCTGGTCGAGGATTTTTCCGAGTTGCAAAATATCCAGTCGATCATTCTCAACTTGATTCGCAATCGGAAAAGTTGTTACTAAACTTTTTCTTAGAAACACAAATTTCATTCTAGATTTTGTTTCAATTTATTTATTAAAATTGAAATATTTTAATTTAGCTTGATTATTTAGTTTTGGATTTTTTCATTTCTTATGAGAAGATTTAATCTTTGAATAACAAGACAATATTTGCCGACGAACGAGAAAAAATGAATAACTAAAATTCAAAAAAGGGATAAAAATGGGAATTACATCAGGACTCGATCAGTTTCTTTTCGGATGAGTTGTCGCGTGATTGATGTTTGGTTTCTTATCCTTTTCATTAATCAGCTGCTCTGATTCGAAGTAGATAATTAAATTGTTGTAATTGGTAGCATCTAAATAATGAATATTAAAATCCTGAGGAATAAAATCTTATGCACCGGTTGAAAAACACTCATCAATCAAAATTGTCCTGTTCGAGTCGAACGCATCATCTCTCCGGATTAACATAATCGAAAGAATCGAGATAAAAGTTATACAACTACCTTGTTTACGAAACCCGCAAGAATGTTCACCGGGGAATCAGTAACTTTTTGCCGCGTCTTCGCGTCTTGTTAACGTTTTTATTTATTTTACTTTTTGATAAAAATTTGAATCCACGTCCATTATGTCGTATGTTGCACTTTCATGAAAACTGTTTTGCGCAATTTTTTGTCCGAGTACCATTGAAAGTCCATTTCTCAAGAGAGACTTGAATGTCGGCGTCATTGCCTGTCCTATCGTTCAAATCTCCGCTCCAGTATACAGAGCCAAGTGCCACAACTAGTTCAAACGCTCTTTTTCTTTCCGTGCAACATTTCTCCCATATTCTCATGGTAATTATTTCTAACTGGTACGTTGCCCCTGTCATAACTATGTACACGGGAAGAAATAATCTATGAACTATTTCTATAGGTCTCATACCAAACTTATGACGGTCGCTAATAAATACATTAATGCGCCAACTAATTAACAAACAAATAAAGAATATGTAATTTTATTCAAATATATATTATTTTGTATCATAATTATATTTCAATTTATAATTTGCAACAAAAAAATAATATAAATTAAATATAGAAAATATATCAAAGTTAATTTTACAAATGTTATCATAACCTTGGATTCAATTTGAAAAATGCCGACAGTTTGGCTCTCGACGGCTCATTACAATACCCCCACTGGAGTCATCCGACACCTGTTTCCGCTGTCGAAAAGCGTGAAACACAGATGCGATGAAATGCAGGTTACAGAGCCGTCGCTCTTGTTTGAATTTGAATGAACGTTGATTACTTTATTGACTCATTAGCTTTTGTCGGGACAAGAAAAGCATTTTCCAATGATTGTATGTATATAGTTGTATGCGCGCTGTGTGCAATCAAAATTATGCTTAATGGACGTGAGAAACTGAAACGCGTCTTATATAATAAACGACCCGCACAATTTTCATAACCGCTCTTTGTTTAATACGCAGTTATATATTGTAAAAGTTAAAGATCTGGAAAGTGCGCCGCGGCAGATATTTTATGGTCCTTTGAGAGTTGAGCAATTTTTAAATAAATAATTGGAGCCATCTTATATACAATGTAAAAAATGTTTTCCAAAAAATAATAATCCATAATCCCATGAAATTATTTATAAATACAAAAAAAAAAATTCGAATAATTTTTTTGTTCACCGGAAGTGTTAAAATGCGTGAGTGAAACGAAAAAAAACGTTCCAAAGGTTAACAGCCAAGGCAAATCCCTTTTTCGAATTTCAACTATCTTCGCCTTCCTTATTGATATTTACCTTTCGAACTTAAATCACTCTCAGCGAAGTATGTTTATTTAAAGTAAACAACTAGGCATGATTGAAAGTGAAAAGTAAACGCAAGGAATGGGTGTTTCTTTTTTTCGTGAGTCGTGATATTACTTACGCAGAGCAGAGACCAAGTGGTCTGAGTTGCACGTGCCATTCTCGTTATACATGAAACGAAACTATTATTTTACCCCGATGCGTGTCCATTTGAATAAGTCATGTTCGTGGTTGTGATGGCGCTGACAGTAAATTATTCCGATAAATAAAAACAACAACATTTATTTGTTCAAACAAAATTGAATGACTAAACAATATTGAAGAATAACATTAAAGAATAATATTTGAAGGATAATATTAAAGAATAATTCAAACAAATAATATTGAAAATATAAATAAATGTAAACACAATTTATTTCAAGTATAAAAATATAATTAAATATAATGAATTGGAAATGTTATTAAAAGTAATAAGATAATTTGAGAATTTAAATCCTTAAATTTCAAACGTGTTTTTGCACTCAAGGCCTGACTTTCATATTGGGTAAATAATGAAAATTTGAAACCTGCAAAAGTAGCATAAATTCTCAAAGAGTGTATTTATAGAGATTTGATATGCCAGTTAAAAATTCAACGAAGAAAATTCAAAGGCGCAACCTGTTCAGGTATTCAGATGACATCTTTATAATGACCTGTCAGTAGGTGGATGAAGGACAAATTCCAGCTCAACCCACCTCTGGATCAAAATTGAACCTTCGAACCGGATCGGGCTAGACCTTCAATGTTAATGTTATGTGGTTATGTACTTTCATCGGGCATACACTCTTTTTGCGTTTATGTAAAACTACTGAATTACATTAACCACATCCGTAAGCGCTAACTTTAAACGTTCTAAAAGATATGCTCAACGTTATTTTACATGCTCACTCAGGTTGAAATTATTATCCCACAATTGTTTTTTTGTGAAAATCAGGGAGAAAATTTTTTTTAACATTCCATTTCAATGAATCTTTTATTTTAACTCTCGTATGTCCTCTCGAAGTTTCTCTCTGGAATAAATTTTTTTTTTAATGTCGAAACTTATTTTTGCAACAAAATATTCTCAACTTAGGTTATAATTTTTGGAACAGTAATAAAAGTAAAAAATTGAAACGATTTTTTTAATGATAAAAAAATTTGGAGTAATTCGAAGAGAAAAAAAAGGTTTTTTGATTCGAGAAAGGAAAAACGTTGGTCTTCGGTGTTCCAAGATGCATGGGCACGTCCCTGTTGGCTTCATACCCAATGTTACAATCGAAGGCTCGCTCGAGTGCAAAAGGCAGAACGTCTCACGATGCCGTAGCTGGTGCACCATCTTGCGCCACGCGCAATTTGTTTCGTGTCGTTTCCGATCGTGTCGGCAAGCCAGGCGACATCCTCTGCGGTCAAGTGGTTAGACCATTCGCGGCCAAGTTGATTTCGGCAGAGTGCCGGCGTGCGTTCGTTATTATCACCACGAAAAAGTGAATGTGAACGGGTTTTATCGGTCTTGAATGTATCACTTTCTCAAGCGGCCTCTACTATCCGACCTGAAAACGTATTTCGCGCCGGAAATGAGTGCTGAGGCACAGCTGACTGGGCCCGAGAGCTTTTTGCGAACTAGTCAAACTTTCCGGCCCCAAAAATCCACCAGATGGAATTTTTCGGACACCCTCATTTTGGGACCACCGAATTCCTGTCAGTTGAGAGACACATTGGACTGTGACTGTGTTGAACTTGAAATGAGTGCCGGGTCTTTGTGACGGTAAATTTTTCAACTTTTTGGCTTTTGACCTGGAAGTTGTCTGGTGATGAGAAATTTTTGCGTTTTGCAATGGCGATTGTTTAGAATCCCCGTCCAGATGGAGGGAACCAGATGGCAGATTATAAAAGGATTATCTAGTTGCGGTTGAACAATTTTTTTTTCATGGTGTCAGATTGCACGGTTGATAAAGATTTGCGCATGCGCAGTTTGTGGGCTGCTTTGAGATGCGACTGTAATTTAAGTGGCTAAGGATGGTCGGAGGCTTGTTTCACAGTGACTTAGATTTCTTAATGAGAGGCCGTTGAAAAGCGAGTACGGCTTTGCTGATTTGGAATTGTAATTAGAGGTTTTTTTGCTTGGGACTTTTTCTCTATTCTATTTATTTTATGGTTACATTTTTTTTTATTATATTTTTTGTTGATTTTGAATTTTATTAAGATTTTGTGCAAAATTATTATCTATAATTTATTTCAAGGAATGCCAAATGTATTATATTTTATTTACGATTATATTTTGAATACATTTCAATATTCATAGAAAATTGAAGCATTTGACAGTTAAAGCCGGATGAAAGTAGTTTAAGAAAATTCTTGGTAATGACTCTTGGAAGAAAATGATTATTGTAAAAATTGTATAATATTCGTAATGCGTTGTGCAATATTCATAATTGAATCTTTTGTTAAAGAAGTAAAAGTTGTAACTGCATTTTATGATTCAAAAAAATGAATCATTTCGAATTGAGATTTAGGGCACTTTGTTTTACTTTTGTGTAATATTTTAAATTGAATATTTAATAATATATTATAAACGAAAAAGTCATCTAACAAAAGTTCAACTGATTTATATGTTTAGCTGTAATTATACAAGTTCTGATTACAATACAGACGAGGATGAAAGAAAGCCATAAATGGTGATTTAACGATGCAACAGGTTGACATTCAATTCACTGCTTGATGTTTACTGTTTCATTAAAATGCCCCACAAAGGAACCAGTTTTTCGAGAGTGAAAACACGCCTCGACGCATCTTACGGAAATGCATCCACAGCCTCCTCAAAAGGACTTTCTTTTTCACCTATAGCATGTCAATAAATCGACCTGACGACAATTACTACATCAAACATACCAGTGCCGGGTCAATACAGGAATACTAATTACTTTCATTTGTAAAAGCAATTTTTACATGAGATCAAACACGCAGGAACTATTTCTTGAAAAAACAAAAAAAAAAAAAAGACTATACCTGTCCCAAACTACATAAATTTCACTCTCATCTTTTCCCTTTTTTTCACTTTTTGTATTGTAATCAAAATATTTGAATCAATTAATGAACACAATGTTGCCCAATATTTCATTGTTATTTCTATTTGGACATTTCCATCAAGAGTTATAACAAGCTGACCCAGTTATTAATGAGGCTTTCTCTTTTATTTCAGCCATGGACTGGCGAGGAACCACACTTACAATGCTACTGGTAAGTCCCACCGGGATATTTTCGCACCTATACTTTAGCGCGGTCCTTTCTTGTGTTTCAAGAAACCTTGAGTGTACCGCGATCGACATTGACTCGCGGTTACGCTTGGACGCAATTTTTTTGTGTCCCTCTGACGGTATGAAAAAAGATTAAAGACTTATTTATTGATATTAACATTGCAAATAAACGTCTTTTGTTTATACGATACAATAATGGCAATTCAATACCAGTCGCGGAGATATTAATTGCATGAATTGTACAATTGAAATTCCAATTTTTCTATTATTTTTTCTGATTTTCTGATTTCCGCAGATCAAAATAGGATCGGATTTAAAATGATGGACAATTGTATGACAGATTTTAAAAGTAAAAAAATATTGATGTTTATTTTAAATAACAAAATAGAATTAAAAATTATTTGTGTTCTATTTTTTTTTATAATTCTCAATTTTTGTTCTTTTTTATTTATTTAATTGACGTATTTTGATCTTACATCGTTCGATGTCTCCAAGATAAATTGCACGGAGATCAAATTTGATGCGACTTTCATAGCGATTTCACTGTACCAACGTCATGCGCCATGGGCAAACAAGTGCTCGAGAATTTAAGATACAAGGTGCCAATCAGTTGATGCACAATGCACAGGTAAACGGCGGAATTATGGAAAGTGCTTATATCGAAATCGATGAAAGCGAATACACTCATTATTCAGTCATCCGATATGTTTACCATTTTAATACTACAAGATTACTATTATTTATTATTATCATTATTTTAGCACTACTATGTACATCTCCTTGGTATCAAACGCTTCCAACTTTATGGTCAATTTAGACGTGTTAAATTATGCAAAAAAAAAGATAACTTCTGCGTTCGAGAGAAAAATGATTTGAGATAAACGAGCTCAGTTCAAAACTTTTAAAACTGGTTGAATTTTAATTCTAATAAATCTAATTTCATCTAATTTATCTAATGTAAATAAAAAACATTGAAAATAATAATAATATTCAATCGCGTCTTATTAATATGAATTTTTCATTAATAATAATTTGCATTCAGAAGATTTAATTGAAATTTTTTTATATGTTTCTTTTCAACTCATCTTCTGAAAAGACGTTTAAATACATTTCTCAAAGATATACGTCCGACACAATACATTATTTTCAATGAAAATATCTCTATCTCCGACATGAGTCCGCGAACAAAACGGTTTTGTTTTTACAGTCCGCGAATTGAAAGGAACTTTTTTTTTGTTTCAAAAGAAGAAGAAGTAAAAGAGATGGAGCAATTGTAAATTGTTCTGCGGCACCGCATTTGCATTCGAAAAATGATTACAGAAAATGGGGGTGCATAGAACTTGTTACGTTGCGAATGTTGTTGGGTTTCATTTTTCAAACGCTGGTGTAGGAGCTCCCATTCGTGATATCATTTTTCGTTTCGGCGCTAAATCAATGCGAATATTTCAAGTGCTCGCGGCAGCGTTACAATATACATACGCATTCAATAGTGCAACAATGTAATTTATATACTACTGAAGTACAATGTAAAATTGTCCTCTTGACAACTGGACAACGATATATACTAATGTTATACTTTTCTGATAAAGCGAAGGTTACCTCCTAAAGAGATTTTTTTCATTTTATTTTAATATCCCATTTATAAAAGGACGCAATTTTAAATAATACAATTTTGCAACGTTAAAATAATTAGTTAATTTTTGTATCTATTTGTTTGTTGCAATTTTATTTAATTTCGATAAAATCAATAATTTTGAGACAACTGGATAAATGTTCATTAACAATTCGATTATGTCTGGATTATTTTATAAGTCAATTTTTGATATTTGATTATTTGAACTGGCTAGTGTTTCTACTAGAAAAAAAATTTACACTTTTTGAACTTTCAGGTCAAAAAATAAGAAATTTTTTAGATCAGAGACCAGTTCAAAGAAAATGTTGAAAATGTATAAGAAATACGGAAATTTGAAACTCGTAATGGTAATTCGATAATATTTCATATACGAAAAATTGCACTTTTCTGCAAATCGATTTCAACACGAGAGTATGTGCAGCGCGGTGTGTTTATACGTCTAGGATATACTTTCTCCTTGGCGGGCCAGCAGACGGAATATGTTGGCCAGGAACGCCAAGATTATGCAATCCTTTTGTTGGCATAATGCGCGTATGCATCGCGGGCTCAATGAAGCTTCGAGAGAGGCGAAGTTTATAGAGTCAGATCGCGTGTCGCTTGCCGAGGTCAGGGCGATAAAAAGTCGGCCAATGTTTCGTCTAAACTTTGACACGTATTTGCCGGTCTCGGGCTTTATATAATTCATTACGTCTTCGCGTTACGAAAATCGTTTCATTTTTTTTTGTATCGTTGGGAAATTGACAAATTGATTTTCATTTTTTTCATCTTTTCATTTTCGTTCATTTCTTTCATCTTTATTTTTGATCGTTTTTTAAAATCATTTATTCGTAAACAATTTTTACATGGAGAACATGTTTTCTCAATTAGGTAAAATCATTTTTGAATATTCAACATTCGAAAAGATTTTTTCAGGTTTATTTGCGTAATGGGTGTGCCGATAAAGCAGACGGAAAAACCAACGACTGAAACATTTCATTAATTTGTTTTTCAATTTATGATTTGTTTTTACGTTTTTATGTTTTTATAATCCCTTTGATTAAACTTTTACAACGACCATAAATTAAAATTCAATCCGCCTTCTTGATTTTCACACCTGAATCTTCCAACGAGCAAACATGTTTTCTAATTACCGCCACAACAAATTCACCTCAACGACTGTTTTCCCTTCGAAGAACACCGTTCAATTACTGGGACAAAAAAAATTGTATTTGTTATAGTACAAATTGAATAACTCGGTAGAAGATTTAAATTTAACCGGAAAAAAGTGAATTCCTTAGAAGGGGACTGAAATTTTAATCGGCAATTAAAGTTCCAGCACGAATGGCGATTGAAATGAAACAGTGAGACGCTAATAGAGGTCGTCGATTGGGAGCTATCGCGGCGTTCCTGAAATGTGCGAGATATTTGCACGAATGAAAGCGGCGAAATTTGAACGCGCGTGAAAATCATGAATGATAATTTAATATACCAAAGCAAATAGAAACATACGTATTTCATACTTCAAAGAATTTTAAACAAAGTTACAATAATAAATTTTATTTAAACTCAATCCTCGATTTTTGGGTTAAAGTAAAAAAAAATCTTCTTTTATTGTAACTTTGTCCAGAATACTTTACTCTCATTTCAGTCCCGATACATACTTATTTTACACCCTTTATATGTTACATTTTGCTATATATATGTTGTCATATGTCACCATATATGATGGTATATATGATGTCACATATATACGTAACATAAATGGCTGAACATATGTTGCATATATGGTAATATAAAATTGTATATATAAGACAATTATGTGACATATGTAGCATGAATGAGTATGTATATTGCTGGAACGTATGGCTGCATATATAAAATTTTTGTCTGCTGGTTTTTCGTGCGCGTCGCGAATCGGTTACGCGAGACGCGGAAAGAACGGCGCGCGGTGCAAAGCCTGGGACCACGCCCACTTTTACTTCTCGTATTCTTTCGAATATCGGCCGGATCTGAAACGTGTTCGTTTCACAAACGTTTTCGCTCGCACCTACTTTATCTCCGGCTTCTGCGTCCACGATCCCAGATACCGCGGCTTAATTGTCTATTTGACTGTAATTTCTGTACCATTCTTCAGATATGCACTGTAATCATTTTTATCTCACTCAGATTGTATCTTTTGCCGACGTACAACACAATTTATTCCCATCCCATACCGAAAAGTTCGATGCGCATCTTCAAAAGTTATCAATACAATTTTATTCCAACAATTATATTGTATTTTTTCTTCATTTTTATTTATATTTATTTATCACCTTTATTTTTATTTTATTTCTTTATTTTATTAAACATGTGTGGTTTCCTTGTCAAAAAAAAAAAAAAAAAAACTTGTCAAAGTTGTGTGTATAGATTTTAAATGCAGAAGTTTTGATTGATGTTGTCGAGCAGATTAGCATTTCAATGGATGTATTTGTAGCAATATAAATGGAGATGAATGATGAAGATAAGCAAGGTAAATTTCAGCTCTAATCGTGAGGGGAAAAATAAAAATGTTATGTTTGTGCTCAAATGGTCAATCTGATATTGACAATTTGTTTTGACAATTATTTTATTTGAAAGTGGATATACACCATGAAAATAAATACATAAATGTTCAATAAATAAATTTGAATACATTCTACAAGATTTTAGATTAAAAAATGTGAAAATATCTTGAACTGACTGCAAAATCTGTTCGATATCATTTTTGTTCACGAATATTTTATTGTTGAAAACAAGATTTGTTTGATTAAAAATAATGGCGAGTGAAACAAAATTTCAATTTAAATTCTAAAAATGAACGACCGCAAACAATTTTCTCGCTCCTGTATACAATTTGAAACAATTTCAATTCATTCAATTCCCAAGCTTCAATTCGAGAAACACCTCAATCCCATCTTATAAAATAAACAGCCACATTCTTTTCTTCGTTTTTTTTTTTTGGTGTAATCCCTCCGGTGATGTTACACCTCACAAACTTTTACCGGGATTACCGGGCAGGTAAAATTATAAAAAAAGAAGTTGTGTAAGCAAACGTCGAAAAAACAAATCCCAAGTCACATAACAAGATTATAACGCGATTTAAGGTCACAGCGCTCGACGAAAAATCTTCAGAATTGATATTTTCCCCCGTGACTCTGTGTACAATCCGATACACTTTCAAACTCGTGTCGTTTTCGAAGTCAACCGACTAATACTTGGTTGGGTTTTATCGCGCACACGTGGCCGACTCTCACTCTCCACCGCGGAACCGGAAATTTAATATTCACAAACAACGAGCAACGAGCAAATCATGTATCACGGACCATTACTCAGTGAAATTCTGTAAAACGATGTTGCTCATAACACGATTATTATCAATCACAAAAATCTAATCGCCAACTCCAACTATACAAATAATGTGCCATAATTTTTTTCTGCATTCAATCTACAGATCACAGTTTTAAATTCAATTGAATTAAATTGAATTGTAAATTAAATTTGATAAATTGGATTGAATTTGATTTTTTAAATAATAAAACTTTATGACCAAAAATTTTAAGAAAGTTTAAATTTGACACTGTAAATAAGCAAAAAAAATGAAAAAAAATGGACAATTAATGACTATAAATGATAATTAAGAAAAATTGTGAAAAATGAAATTGGAAAAGTGTATTGCTTCAGTTTAACAAAAGAAGATGGGCATATCATTAACAAGATAATAGAATTAACGAGAGAATCAAAGTGACATCATCAGCGGGAATACAAAACTGAACGAATTCCGCGGCGAGGAGCATTGGCTCTTTGTGCGAAGAAGGAAACGTGTCGTTTACATTCTTACATATGCAAATTGCGTATTGTTCAAACATATTATCTCGAAAAGTCGTATTCAGGAGAGCAAACAAGAGAGTCAGAAAAATTCCTCATGTCTCGTCGTTGACGCTCAAGAAGAGAGGTTCGTTGACCAAACCGATAAAAGTTCTTTGAAAGTTGAAACCAATTCACGTATACTTTCGTTTTCGGTGGAAAAAAAAAACGCACTCTGGAATCTCGATTTTTGTTCTTGCGGACAGGCGTGAAACTTTTGATTGATAAGCAAAAAAATTAGTCCAGTGCAAAAAGATAGAGAAATTTTTATTCAAGTATACTTAGAGAAATTTTATCAATTGCGTTAATTTTTAAAAGGAAATTAAAAATTTCAGACTTTTGTATGTTTTCAAATTACTTGTTTTTTATTTTTCTAAACATGATTATGTAATTCAAATATCTTCATTGAAACTTACGTAAAAAATTACAAATTTTTCGAATTCAAAGAATGAATTTCTTTTTTTTTGAAAATAAAGATTGAAATATGGAAAAATGGTGTATTGAAAAGTGAGATTTGCGTGTAAAAGCCAGGCAGTTGCGCTGAAAATGAAACTAAAATTAAATTATCTTCCAAGAAGATAATTCAATGAATCATAATAATTATATAATTTCAAAGCGAGAACGTGAAAGGAAACGTACATATAAAAATCGTTAAATTTGTTACAGTAATCTAAATATCCCGAGACACATGCAGACAAACTTGAATAACGTAATTGGTACACTCTGCAACCTGAACCTTTTTTTTCTTCATCTTATCATGCGATGCGGCGAGGATTTTTCAACCTTGTCTGGTTCTTAAACGTTTTACCTTAGCTGACACTTGGATATTTTTTCGAACCAGAGACTAAAAATGCAAGACACCGAATTGAATCAATTTGTTTAAATCGATTTTAAATTATCTACCATTATTTATTAAATTTGAGTTTGAGCCGATCGATTGTCTGTCAAACGTTTTCGCGCGTGACACTGGTCATTAAATCGAATCACGCTATTTATTTAATTGTGTTTAATTGCTGGTAATAGTGAGGATCCACTTACGGTGACATTGGAACTCGAAAAATCGACCTCGACGTAATTGACGAGCGATTTTAAAGCTATTAATAATCGGCGCCGGAAAGTATGTGAGGTAGTGAAAAGATATAATTTTCGTTAGGAGAGGAGGAGTGCCGTTTATCAGAGGGATGTCATGTTCAATAGCATATGCAAGTCGACCGAATTTACGACACCAAGTTTGTCGCGGCCTGCTATTAGCTTGATGGCGAAACAAAATTGATTTGTCACACTTGCTCCTAAGGGGATTCATATTGTTTGCGACTTGGCAACGTGTAATTTCTAATTTTTATAAGGACCTTCGATAAGGAAGTATTGCGTAAAAATATTTTTGACAGGCAAAATTATTATTACAAAAAAAAATTTGATTTACAGTTTATTGCTTTATTTATTTTTGCATGTGTGCTGCATAAAAAAATTTGAAAATCTAAATTGTTGTCAAATTTTGTTTTTATTTTGTTTAAATTTATGTTTTAAAAAATGTTAGCTTGTATTTATGAATCTAATTTGAACAGTAAAAAATGAAAAGTTGCAAAAAATTCCATAGAAAGTGATAAATCAGTTTAGATATAATAAAATTATCAGAAACCCATGCATCATCTCGAGAGTATTTTCGCTTAAATTTATCATCTCTAAATTCTTATAAACGTATATTACAATGCCAATCATATGTTTCCCACGCAATTTTTTTTTCTACGCGATATGAAAAGACAGGGGGGGAGAGAAAGGAAGGATGAAAAAAACATTAAATAGCTATTATTAAATTTAACAGCTGAGCGTTTCTTTTTTTCTCTAAGAGGATGATATTCTTTAGATTTTGCGCGCGATGATGATCAATTTGAAAATGTGAAACAGCGATTTTCGCGAGGTTTGAAAAAATGGAACGCACACGTTACTTTCTCGCATTGCAATGAGACATTAAACATGGCTTGAGTACGGTATTACATTGCCCAGAGCATAGATTTCTTTGACGATCGCATAAAGAAGCGCGCACTGACTAATCTCGCGGCAGCTCTCGGCGAAAGGTATACACGCGTGGGTGCGGTAGCGCAATCGCGATTTTATATTGTATGGTGATCGCGCATTCAAAAGGCGCCTATTCGCCAATTTTCAATTTGTCACTTTTATATTTAACGGTGACGACAAGAAAACACCTTGTAATTTTCTTAACACTCAAAATTCAAGACAAACTAAAAAAAAAAAAAAATCAAAAAATTATTCAATTAATTAATTCATTCGTTAATAAAAATTAAATCTCAATTAGATTGAAATAAAATTGATACAACAAACTTAATTATTGTAATTAAATTATCGTTTCATAAAACTGTGATAATGAGAGAAAAATAAAAGGCAAAAGAAAAAATTGCACGGTGTAAATTGAAGTGACTGAAATAGAGATACTCAATTATCACTTTTGATTTCGCGGGATGAAATTTGTACGTCGGCGTGTGTAAATATCGCGCGGGCAATTTGTTGATGACGTCACGGCCGTAAATTGACTCGCAAAATGGGAATGCGGATCGGCAGCGTGGAAGTCGCGGCGCTGCGTCAACGAGCGGTGTACGTTGGTGGCGCAGATCCATATTTGTTTGTAAATCATTGTCGACTGCGAATAATGTTAACATTTGCATAGTAAGTCACTTTCCATAATGGTCGCACGATTATACAGTTAGAAATTGATGTCTCCAAATATGCATGAGTCATTCGTTACGAGGTTAACGAAATAGAAATTTCGCCGATCCGCAGCGTCAGATAAAAACAATTGTCTCAAGTCGAACCACATTGTTTTCAACTCTAATATGAACATTAAAATCACAGAAAACGAAATGGTTCCGCATCTCGACTTAAATGAAAAGGAATTATTTTTATTTATTATTGTACATTTTAAATTTCGTATTTTAAAATTAATTGGATGTACCATTTGGATGAAATTATAAGTCTGTAATGTTACACATTTTGCCACCGACAGTTCCTCGGACAGTACTTATCTTATGGACAAATCTAGAGATCAAATATATAGTAGGTAATCATTTTCGTCGATACGAAATAATAAACTAGACGCTCCATGAACCGTAATTAATCGGAGAAATTTGAATTTTTGAATTTTAGAGGTACTTTAAGTAGTGTAACCGCACGATCAGTCGTAACGCATGTGGATAAGCGAACCCGTAAAACCACTTTCATCTTGCACACTCGTCAAACACGCGCGACGTGGAAAAAAAGTTATCCTCGCAACCGCAATTATACGCCACTTTAAAGTACACACCGATCGAGTCCGGGATTGACCCATAATTGGATGTGACTCCAAAAATGGTGTGCTGGATGGATACCGTGCTCGCCCTTGTGCGCCCGGACATGACTCTCACGTTGCATCAGATGTTACCGTGCTAATTCATTACGATAATGAGTTACGTCTTATGCGTGATGGAAAAAAAAGTCCTCGAGAGGAAAATTAATGTTATTTCAAATTATGTAAGCTGTTTGACACAAAGGTCGACTGATGAAGGTCTGATGTCATCTTCTGAAGTAAAAAAAATTAGAATATCTAGAAATGAAAAGTTTCAAAATAGTCATGGAAAAAAAGTTATATAGAGAAAAAAAAAATTTGTTTAGTAGATAAAATAATAAAAAAAAAATTGTGCATGATTTTGCAGAGTCATTGACTGACTAATCCGAGCGATCGTCGGATTTGAAATCCAAAGTGTAACAACTTTATTTAACGCGCGCGGCAAAACGCCTACTTTGGATCATTTATGATCCCGGCTATCAGATTGAGCTTGACATTTTAAACGAGGAATAAAAGAGGCAGTCGAGGACTTGCGGCTAGATGACTTTCCTTTTCGATGACGCATTTCATATTACATATGATAAATTGTTCAGCGCCGATACAGTAAACACAAGAATTTAGTCTAGTGCAAACAATGGAACCATTATATAAACGTCCTCGAAAAAAAAGCAACGTGCGATTGACACGTGGCCGACCAATTTTTCAACCTGGTTTGCGCGCGTATAAACAATGCCTATTTTGACATGGGAAACAATTCTTGTTATTTTTATCACAGCTCTAAAAACAACTAGAATTTTGCATATCCTGCTGATTAAATAATCAAGAAAAGTAGAAGGGAAACGTTGATTAATGACCGTATGTTTAGAGCTGTAACAGTTCATTGACAAAGACCAGTCATTATCACGGCTAATTAAAATTACTTTTTAGAGCTTCACAAACCTATAATTACATGCATGATTATAATTTTTTCTTCAACTTTGAAATCATGTCTGATTATCGTTCATGTTGTGTAAAAAAATTTTCGGTCATTGAGATTTGAACTCTAGCCCCTCCTGGTTGGTCATAAAATATAGTCCTTCTACCCCCGAGCCGATCTTCGGATAATTTTCGTAAACAAAATATTTCATTTTCAAACATTTCATTTCACTTTTTAATTGTCATTTACAAAAAATTGTGTTCAATTTTGCTTTTGTAAAAATATATTATAAGTTTTGTAAACATAAAAAATAAACAAATAAAATTTGTTGTTATTTTTATAATTTCTTTTGTTCAATTTTTGGAAAACGATGGGGGACAACTTGAAGACGGCACGCTGTCGCTATTTTTCAATTGCTGTCCACTCGAGCAACTGGGTCGCGTTTAAGTTGAGGAGTGTGCCTCTGAATCGCGTCGCCATTGTTATCGTGCAGGAATTGCCGGTGGCATTTGGCTAACGTAAAGACACTTAAGCGCCTGATTGATACGAGCCTAGCATGAAAATGCCAATCTGTCCAACGGTTATGTGTTCTTATAACAAAAAAAAAAGATTTCTGTTTGGAATGCCATATATTGAGATTTAACTCCTCGCACGAAGTCCGGGACTTTTGTTGATGGGAAAGGAATATTAATGAAACACTTGTGTTTCCAATCGCATTTTTTCGGCGCGGACTTTGAATCGTAACCAACCCCGAGGAATCAGTTTGGGGTCACGGATTCGGATAATTGTGTAAGAATTTCAGTATCTGATTGGGGAACGATTGTTCAACGATTTGTTCTTGCAACGTTGTAAGTTTTTTTTAACTCCACCTATGTGTTGGAGATAATTTTTATTGATTGAAAAAAGTTGCACGTTAAAAAAAGCAATACGGAACGATACTTTGATGTTGAAATATTCGACTCATGTTTGAGAGAGAAAAAAAACAAAACTAAAGTAAAACAACATTTTTGCAACATAACCTAAAAACCGAACAAATTCATTAGCAACGAATAATAATATTTGCCGAGTAACTTTTCGTTAAATTTTTCAATTGTTTCGTCGACCAGTTCTGACGCAACAACAAATGCGAATACAAGATGACAGACAGAAAATCGTGTTTTTTTCTTGTTTATGGATGTCGAGGATTAAAGTATGACAGAAAATCACAAAGAAAAAAAATGACACTAATTGGCAATAACCGAAACAATTACATGGTTCCATACGGGAGACATTTTTAACAACCTTATTACGAAGCCAGGTTTTGATTTATGGTCGAATATCTCGGCGCAGCTTACCAACTGCTGCGAGAATCGTCAAGTTGACCGTTAAGTATTAAACCTAACCTCCCCGTGCTAATTGCGGGTTTAAATTTAACCTACGAAAAAAGATATCCTTCTGATGGGAAATTACATAAAATTGCATGACATGTGCGCTCACCCCGTCTGACATCAGGATGATGGTTTCTTCAGTCGTGCATGCAATCACGAGACCGGATCCGAAACAAAAAGCTTTCCTTGCAAGGATGAGAGGTCTTTCGGTGACAAAACAACTGCGACTGTGATCCTCCGATGACAGAGTGCGGATAAATGAAAAAAAGTGGTCGTTACGCTCGGCCGTACAAATTGCAGTGATACCAACCCCCTTTTTTCACGGTTCATTAAACACGAGTTTTCTCCGCGCGCGTTTTTCTTTTTTGGTTCTGCTCTCTGTTTTGCATCGGATCGTACATGGACGCCGAGTCATTACGTGTTAAATTACACGCAAAACATTGCATGTGCATCTGGCAGCCTAACCGTCAATTGGTGTTATTTTTCGTTAAGTTGGTACCCAATCCACCAACAGAAACAAGTTGAAAATCGCTAGTCTCGAAGGCGCAATTTTCAAATTCGTTTCGAGAAAATTGAACGGTGACGAGAAATGTTTTTGCAAATTTCAGCGTGAAAGTTGCCGATGAATTTTGTAATCACGAATGTTCAACGGCTGTTAATCGCAGGTGGATTGAAATCGATTTAATTTTTTAACTTTTTTTCTCCTCCATGCTATAAACTCCCTTTTTGAGCATAATTTTTTTTCCATTTTTTTTATCAGTTCGATTAACGTAACGTGCGCGATAATTTCATAGACCTCTTTTGACACAGCGCGCACCTAAGTGAAAGTTTTCCACCGAGGGATCAAATATGATTCATTATAAAATCATTGTCGCGAAATCAAATCAATTTGATTTTCCTTGGTGTGATGTGATGTGTCAATCTCTAGGGTTTTTTTCGTCCAAATTGTAATTGCATGAAAACAATTTGCCGATAAGACTTTTCCTCTTTGACTAATTTAGGTTCATTTGTTTCAGATAACGATAATTGCGAGGCACAGTACTACAGCGGCTCAAATACCTTCGCTGCCAACGTGTGAGTATAGATGGTGTTAATACTTTCTACTTTGTCGAACCTAATTAATAGTCGCTGTTCGGCGCTTATCGACCGGCATTGGAAACACTTTGATGGCAAACGAAAAAAAAAAAATGATTCTCTTATCTAATATAACGGTTATGCAGGATAAAAATTGAGGGTGGTGGCGGAGTTGTACAAGTTGCATAAAATTATAACATTCTAACCTGTTTTGTGTTGATTATGGTAAATTTTTTTGTTTGCCCAAACCTGTTTATTGGATTGTAATTTGTTTGATATAACTTTGATGTTAAATTCGTTTGATACCAACATGACTTTCATAAATTTGTTCATAAACTTTATAAGAAGGAAAAGAGGGAAAAGTGAATAAAAAGGAAAAAAAGGCACAGAAAAAGTTGGAGAAAAAAATGTACCCAATTAATGAGGAGAGGAGTAAAAAATGAGATCGAGTTTTGATTGAAAGTTGATTATAGTGATGTTTTTTTTTGCCTGCGCGTTTCTAGGACGACTGCATGTCCGAGTCATTATAATCTCTCCAGTTGACAAAATTCGTGATTTGTGACGATGATAACGGACATAGAAAAACGACGTGCATTATGGTATCGCGGAGCGCAAACGAGCGTCGACCTTCCATCGCGCCTGTAAACGCAATCGTGCGACCCAGATTCGCTGCATATAAAGGCGTGCGAGTGCAACAGAGAAGATGGATTCTAGAGCTCCACGAAATGAGATGATACCAGCCGAGACGCGAATCGAAAGTCGTCCGCCATCACTTTCCGACTTGCTACACAATCGCTCGCGTTTTTGCCGCTCGCAAAATTTCACTCATTTTCCTTTCTACCTATTCTCCAAACTGAAACGCTTCTAACCTTGAAAATTGAAAAACTATTTTCTTTTATTTTCATTAAAAAAATTAATATATTTTGTTCAATTTTTTCAACTTTAATTAATAAATATTATAATATAACAATATAGTTAAACTATCCACAATTAATTAATAAACTAAAAAAATTTGATTAAAATGTTGAATACAAATTTGATAGTCTTAAAAAATTAATTAAATTATTTTTAAATTAACTTTTGAATTCATTTTTTAATTTGAATTTTATCCAATAAAAGCGCGCTCTTCTTCTTATCCACCACGTTACAAAAAATAAGATAAAGGGTGAAAGGTTTGATATAAATAAAAGACGATTCAAGACGTATATTTAGTATTTTTTTGCTTCTTACACAACCAGTGTTATTGTCCGCTATAAAGTTACGTTCGCTATAAGCTCAGTTCGGCCATTCGTTGAAGATTTAACGGCACCAAAAGTCGTTACTATCTATAGCGCTCGAATTATTTCATACGCCGGGGTTTGATAGCCAAAGCAAAGGTATGGAACGATTCTCGTCTTTGACGTAAGCACATTAACGCAGCTTAAACACGGACTATCCGCGAACCGCGAGCGATTGCGAAATTATAATTTCACTTAGCAAAGCCACTACGTCATTTTCGCTCATAAAAATGGCCTCACAATGATGGCGAATCCAAGCAATAATGAGCGCTCGTTATCGAGGGCCGATCAACACTTGGAAACGAGTGGTCGCGGGACGATAATTTTTCACGACCATAGTCCACTTAGCGATCGTTTTCCAAATTAGTTCCCCGAGTCTGATTGATAGACGCTTGTTAACTTTGAACCTCGCACGAACGAAGACAAGTTTTATTTGTAAAACATAACTTGTGATCTGATGAGGCTTCCATAAAATTTTATCGAGTTTAAATTTTTCAAATGGGTGTGTAACAAATTTCTCATTACGCTTTTTGTTCTTAATCAAAAGCGATGTACTAAATGGTCAGCAGAGGGTATATTTGAAAGTTAAAATATTGTTTGGCTAGAACAATTCGCACTTGGACGTTAAGTGCGGTGTTACGCAGTTTTGGATCTTTTGTGAATATGGAAATGGGCGAAAAATAAGAGGCGATAAAACATATCTTCTAAATTTCTCTCTTTCTCTTTTCTATTTTTTTTTAATTGAAAAAGAAAATTAATTAACATTTTCGATTGTACCTAAATTTTTCATTTGAATTTTTTGAAACTGAAAAATTTTTCATTTTCATCCAATGAAGCTTTTGATGGAAATCAACTTGAGTGATTATATAAAAAATTAAAAATTAATCTTTACAAGATAAGGTGTCATGAAGAAGAAAAAAGTAACAGAGACGTCAGAGGATGTGGGCCGAGATGTCGCTCTCATTGGGAGAGAAACCGAAGGAAAGTGTTTTTCACATGCGAAAACAAACCGCGCGCACTCTCACGCGGGCCGTTCGCCGATCACGCATTATTCCGCGCGCCCGAAAACAATGGCTCGCGGCGTCGACACCGCGAGAACAGCTCGTACAAAATTTTTATACATAAACGCGCTCGTATAATAATTGAATCCTGGAGTTCTCGCGCGATTCATCGGCGGGACCTCGGAAGAGGCCCCATTCAAAACGGGCCCCTCATTTTCATTGCAAATGTCTTTTTATTCCATCGCGAGTTGCGTATCCGCGTTATCTTTTCGATTCGCCAACGGAATGAATCAGCGCGTACGCGCGTTGCATAAAAAGGGAGCCACCGTAATCAACGTGATGATATCTCCCGTTGAATAATCACTTGCACTTTAATTAAATTTTCAGCTGCACTTTTCAATTCCCGCGACTTGATATTTTAATTCGGACGATTTCAATTTGAATTTTAATTTGCAACATTCAATCTTAAATTTTTTCTCTCCCTCTTTCTTTTCTTTTTTTCTTCGTCCTGTTCTTCTTTCCTGTCCAAAGTTGATGGCAGATTTATCATCACGTTGTTAGCCGACGTTTTGTTTGGTAACAAAATAATTAAGCGCCGCAAAATCATAACCGTAAACTCGCGATGGCATTAGAAGCAAAAGCATCATCCCGAGCGATGGAGAGGCCCATCGGCGCAATTATAACGCAATATAACTAGCCGGCGGACTAACGCGCGGTGTACGCGCCGTATACTTCGAATCAATTAAACTAACGGATCGCGCGAGTTCGCGTCCGCGTCGTTGGCCGCTTAAT
Organism: Trissolcus japonicus; assembly: GCA_030522925.1. Taxonomy (NCBI): domain Eukaryota; kingdom Metazoa; phylum Arthropoda; class Insecta; order Hymenoptera; family Scelionidae; genus Trissolcus; species Trissolcus japonicus. Next base: position 13,153 of record JAPYZS010000169.1, on the reverse strand, counting down.
GATGCCTCCTCGATGGGCTTATTCGCGATCCCTGGCCGGTTTCCTGTTTACGCGCCATTCCATCCGTCTTTCTCTCGCGTCGCGCGGAGCCCCCCAAGATGCGCCTATCGCTGCATCGTGTTTTATCGTTCATTTCGTTCTGTCCCTTCGACACTTATTGTCTGGCCATTTTATTGTTTCGCGCAGGCACTACATGCACCTTCGCGAATAAACATCACTCCTTGTCTATCGTTATTGCTCCAAGGGCATTCTGATCGACGATACGACAGACGAGGAAACGAAAAATTAAATAAATAGACGGGTAAAATGATTTTAATCGTAATCAATTTTTATGTTCATATAAATCTCAATTTTTTTGTAATAAGATCTACAAGTAAACATTAAGGTATGCCAGGAGTTCATTAATTTGACAGTTTTCTTAAACGTGTCTTAAAAAATGGTTGGATTTAAGATGATTAAATATCTTGGATTAAGATTAGTTGATTATGAGTAATTTGGAGAACATTAAAAAGAATTTTTGCAAGGATAACATATGGCGAATGAAAATTCTGGACAAAAATTGGGAGATTGGAAAAAAATCGGTTGCAAAAGTAGTGATTGAATGAAAATTATAGAATAGATAGTATATAATTGTTTTTTGAAATTGCCACCGGTTGAAAAAGTGAAATGTAATTGTAGTTTTGAAAATGAAGCCATAGATGGAATAGAGAGTTTAATGAACAATTTTTTTTGCAGAAAGAAAAAAAAATAAAGATGCATAATCATTTTTGCAAAAGTTCATGTTAATTGCGTTCCCGGTATAAGCATAAAGTGAAATCATCGATATTTTGTGTGTGTGCACCGTGTGTAATTTGAAAATTCGTATTTCATACCAATTAATAGAAAAGAACATCTCTGCATACTTTCTTAAATAAACATGCGTCCGAGTTTTCTACGGGCCAATTATGAGCTATAAAATGTGAATATATATTTTAATGTTAGGATGGTTCTAGGAAGAATTTCAATTAATTTGAATACATTGTAAGAAGTCGATGATTTTGTTTTTATTTTATTATACATTTCTGTATGGTGAGGCAATTTTACCGAGACTGCCTTATAACATTTCGTGAGTTTTGCAAAAGTTTTTGTCGTGGATATGAACGTCGAAATAATGCTTTTTCAGTCTCTGGATCGCGAACGAGATTAAAATCAGCGGAAAATTCATTGAAGAAATAATGAATTCCAGATCTTCGGGTCGTGTGAGCATGTTTTTCATTAAAAGGCCTGTTTCATATAAGCTTAGAACAATTGTTGTATTAATATTTCATTATAAAAAAGGATAAATGTAAAAAAAGGTTTGCCGTGATGAAAAAAAAAAAAAAGAACGGGAGATAAAAGTCTGATTGCTTGTTTGTTGCTGCCGTTTGTAAATTGACTCAAATTCACAGTAAATTAACGATATCAAAAGAATTTGTGCAACGTACACTTTGTTGGCTGGGCTTTACAAAAGAATAAATATTACGCCACGATTCCCAATGAATAAATATGAACCCGGAGCAATTTGCAACAATATTTTTTTAAATACCCCATTTCCATAAATTCCATAATTCATTTTATTATTTCGCGGAAGATGCAAAGTGCGCTAGAAAAATGTGGAATGGTCTACTATTATGAAATTGTAAATTTTAGTATCAACCTCTCGCTATTAATCATTTTTACAATTTTTCGACTGGTAAATTTTCATGAATTCCGATGGATTTTTTTTTTGCAAACAACAATAACTACAATAAGTATCGTAACTTACATTTATGTGATTTTTTAAAAGTCATAATATTTTGTTACCCAGTCATACTTTATTTTATTTATTTTTGTTTTCATTTTCATTCGTAAAACATGAAAATGAAAAAGTATTTTAATTGTCATTGGAAATGATGATTAATTAGCGGCGGCAAAATTGGACGCATTCAGCTGTGACGTTTAACAAATGTCCTCCAATTGTCTTCAATTTTCTTAGTGTAAAAAAATATGAGCATTGTGTATCAGTGACACGACTCGCGCTTGAGTCCGACGGAGAATTCGTGAACTGACAAATGTTTGCATTCTAAAGCGATTGTCGGGGCACAATCATCAATCTTTGTGTTCGCGAGTTGCTGCTCACGATTCTAGATCCCGTTACCGGTTCCTCCGCACGAAACGGTATTTTCTGGCCGCCGATGCGTTCCGTCAATTTTCCTTGTTGTTTTTTCCCTCGCTCATTTCCTGTGCTTTTTCCCTTCCGACGCATTTTTGCCTTATAAATTTGATTGCGCCGCTATTACGAAGAAAAGAGGAAGTGCCTGGCGTTACTCAATCTGTCGTAACTGAAAAAAACGTCAGATTTAATTTGCATTTTTGACAAATGATACCAACTTTTTTTCTTCTGATTTCAAAGTCGCAAGATTGAAATCTCAAATTTGTCATTCAGGGAAGTATATCAAACCCATTATGCAGATAAGCATCGCGAACTCCTTTATTTCCCTTTTTTGTTCCTCGACCGGTTACTGTGATCCTCTTTTTAATTGAGAAATTAGTCAAATCCGGGATGATGTATGTGCGAAAGAAATTACCTCGAAATGAGTTCACACAAATCATATCATTTTGTTAACTTTTTTGCAAACAAAACTTTGCACCTTCTTTGTCCTTTTTGTTTCAACTTGAACGTTTATTAACCTATCAGTTGCAAAAATTGTTAGGATTGAAACATTGTCTTGACCGATAATAAATTTTTATTGCACAACTTGGACTCACTGGTTTTTCTTTTCATCGTGACTTTGCACTGCCTGAAGCGTTCGCTCAAAGTCTTCTTGAACACGCGACAATGTAATTGTTCGGAATAAATTATATTAATTATCCGCGTAACGGAACGTCGCGTTTCGGTTCGCAAAAAAGCTGCGTTACCTCCGCAGCAGAAACAAAGTTAAATGACCCGTGGGTTAAGCTTAAGACATCGAGCTCCGTTCATATACAGTTATGACATTTTTGCTACTTAAAATTACGGTCGGCCAAAGTATAAAGGTTACACACGCGAAGTGCATTGCGCTCGATGCATCAAAGTCCCTTGCAATTACCGTTTATCAACATCTGTACTTATATCCGATTTCGATGCAAAAAAATTTCAAACAAAAATTTTTATTACCTCTTATTATCATTGGTTTTATTTTGTTGTTTTTTTTTCTTTTTTATTCTTCTGGAAAACATTACACTTTTGCAACCGAAACAGTTCGAAATAATTACCAATATTTGTTTTTAATTGAATTTGAAATTGAACCTTTCAAGTAATAATTTGAATTTGGTAATAAATATGAAAAGTTGAAACGAAAATTAAAGGGAGCACATAATGAATTGTAAGCAACAATAAATTTGTTATTCAATGGTTTAACGTAACCGCGTCGGTTTGTTATTATCCACCTTTTTGCATGCCGATGAGATTTATGTGTATCGCACCTTTCCTTTTCGTGACTCGATTCGCGCGCTCTGACGCAATTGACAAAAGCGGAATGAATCGCGCATATTAAGCAGAACCTTCTTTTTTCTTCGTCGAGTGAACTTGAATTTTCAGCCGGCAAATGATTATAGTATCTGCACGATAATTATAGCCATTAAATCCCATTGAAGTTGCATCCGGCCGGGGCCTTCTTACATTTGTATTGCTTTGTTTTCCATCTTATGCCGCGGTTCGGATAAAAATTGCGTTTATGTAATACCATACGTGCACTCTCGGCATTCAATCCCATGGAAAAAACGTTTTCGGCTTCTCACAATAGGAACAATAATCAAAAATAAATTTTGTAATTATATTTTTCACATAATTTTTTCAGTTATTTTAGGGATCAGTGAAAATCAAGTGGTGTAAAAATAAAATTTACTTTTTAAATATTGTGGGGAGTGGAGAACAATATAGTTTAGTTAGATTTAAAAAAGGTAGTTTCTTTGTGTCCATTAAGGGACGTTTTACCGACGGAGACAAGTTTGCCGTTTACGGTCGAACTTTTACGTTGGTATTTTCATGCCGTATCAAAGATGAGAGAGCTTTTTGTCGCGACCTCCGGTGATGTTGAAGGTAACGAAAAAAACCAAGTATTTTTTTCAACTTAAAGCATGAAATAACTCATGAAATGTTAATCATCAACCAAAAAGTTCGCTCATCTTTTATTTATGTTTTCACCGACGTTAAATAAACGAAATAGATTTTTCCCTCTTACTTTTTTGTTCTTTCGTTTTTTTATCCATTATCTGTTTTCAATAACTGAAATATACATTTTTTTTGCGGAACATAAAATTGCACTTGTAGAAGTAACAAAAAAATATAATGTTTATCTAACAAGTATGGAAATTGAAACACATGCTCAGTCTTTTTTAGCGTTCATTTCTGCGAACGGCGCGTTTTCTCAGTTGCTCAGCGTGCGTGAAAAGTTAGCGCGGCAAAACGAAAAGAATTAAAATGAGAAAAAAAGAAACGAAAAGAAAGAAAAAAAAAAAAAAGACAGAAGCGAAGAGAAAATGAAAAGGTAAAAAACTACGTATCAGTCGAAAATAACAATTCGGGCTGCGCGCGCATTCTTCTGTTCCTTTGTCTTGGTAGAGTGCAGCACACGATCGAGAGTCGACCTTCCTTTAATTAAAGTCCAGCGAGTAATTAGTGCGGTACATCGGCATCACGGAGGGTGCTCGTGTGGGAAGTCAGGAGGTTCGACGGTTCGAGCTACCGCCGGCGGCGTTGAATAATGAATAAGGCAAAACAGAGGAACCGTGTAAAACGCGGAGGATGAAGGGTACAGCAGCGCGCGGGATGGAGGCGCGACCAAGCGTGTCCGGTCGCAAGGCTACCAGAAGCCCAGAACGCCAGATTCGACGCTTTATCCGTCCGATAACAGATAGCGTGAGCGCAACAGTGCCATATTTAAATTGCGCGCCGATTTCGATCTTTAATTGCTGTTTTTGCGCGCAATTTATGTGCCCATAGTTTCGGCGATTTGCATCCCGACTTTTGTTCCCGATGGCCTTTAAGATTTGCGATTTTTTCTCCGTTTCTTTTTTTAGTGGAAGGGATAACATTCAAGGACTCGGCTTGGAAAAAGAAAAAGAATTGTTAGATGAAAGGATTAAAAGATGATTCCTCAATTTTGTGATCTGATATAAAAAAGATCGAAAATGCGTTTCCACAAAACGTTCAAGATGGTAGGTAAGATGCGAGTATTCACAGAGGTATACGATAAATCATAACCGATTTTTATCCTTCACCCAGTTCGGAAAAATAGCACCCATAACAAAACAAGGAAATGAACGAGAAGCGGCTGTATATAAGAAGAGAAAAACAATGGCTGCGTATGCAATTCGTTTGATGCGTCTAACAGTACTGGTGGTACGAAAATTTTTAATGCTACGCTGATAGTAAAATCGGTGTACCGTAAGGAAATGTGTGGCCGGTTGAAGGAAATCGTGCAATTTCTACGGTTCTTCATTACCCCGAGGAATGCAAGGGGCAGTCACGCCTCCGGTTCAAATTGAATTCATTTTTTGTCCAGTCTCGATTCGACGCAGAAAATCGCCAAGTTGCAACAAAAAGAATCAATATTCGTTTGGGTATTGAAAAGAATTGTCGCATCTTTTTGCCCTGCATAAAGTTGGAATCGGCGATGTGTTACCGATTTTTACCGATTTTTGTGTCTCTTTTTATTGTTCTTCATACTAATTTTTACCGATCTACTTACCGATTTTTCATGCCGATTTTCACCGATCTTCATGCCGATTTTTACCGATCTTCATGCCGATTTTTGACCGTATAGCGTCGAGGCTTCACCTCCAGAGACAACAAAATCGGTCGTCAGTTTTGACGATTTGATGGCTGATATTTGAAACCCTCTGGCATGTAAAAACGAACGCTTCTCTGGAGTGAGTCCTGGAAGCCGATCGTTAAAGTGTTCCCATGATGCCTATTTGATCCTTGACACGAATTCTTCTAGTCGCGTCAACGTACGCTAAATATATGTTCCGAAAACAAATCGAATGTGAGGTGTTTAAGCACGGGTTATCAGCTGGGTACCTGTTATGACTAGAATTTGAAGGATAAATAATAGTGTTACGCTCCAGGCTGATTTTTCACGTGGCTTCGCTTATCTCCTGATGGATAGCTTGGCTGTTCTGATGAATACGCAGCCTGGTTGCTTCGCTTATGTAATTTGTTTTCCCGCTTGACATCTTAAAAAAGTTCGTCTTGCTTTGAAACGTAAAAAATAGAAGAAAAATGAATCTCTTGAATTTTTCGTCTTACCTTCGTTTCCTCTGAGATCAACAAAAAAAGAATACTTATAGAAGAATGAATTTTGGTTTTTAAAAATTGTCTTATTTGTTGTTCTTCCAGATCAACTGGGATCAACTGACCCCTGAAGAGTAATTGATTCAGTCAATTGTAAAGCATCTTGTCGCTGATCGGTGCGACACAAGTAGCCACGCAACCGCAAAAACTCACGTGAGGCGACAGGGACACGCTTGAAGAGAAAGAATCTGAAGGCGACTGACCAGACATCCGGTCGAACGCTCGAATGACTGTCCGCTTCCGGAGCCAAAGTCATCCGTCGGTGGTTCTTCGAGCGCAAACGCAAATCGGTGTAATTGGTCAGTCGGCCTTGGTATGCGATGGTGCACGATTTTTCCACCGACCACACCGCGGATGCAAAAGCGTCCCGTCCCGTTCCAACGACTACGATCGTCATTGTGAGCCTCATCAATCATAACCCCGGCTATCGCGTGGCTGATCGGAAAAACACTTCCTTAATAAATCCTGCAATTATTCTTTTTGCATTGCATGAATTCTGATAATACCAGAATAAGATTTTTCGGTGGGAACAGAGGCTCTTAGACAATCATGGGTTATGACTCGCTATCTGACTATTATCTAGATCCAAGTCATTTAAAAATTAAATCGTTTCCAAATCTGGCACAAGCGATACTCGAAATAAAAATTCAACCCAACAATTGTCGAGAATTGTGATTTAGGTGTCTTAATTTAAGAAATAATTTTGCATTGAGTAGTAAATTGAAAAATGAAACTGTAAATAATGAAAAAAAATCAGCCGATAAAAAATGTCGAAAAATGCTTCAATAAACTAAAAAAAATTTTATTAAAAGGATAAGTTTTAACTTTTGATAAAAAATTTCGAGTGTAATTTCGTACCACTAATTATATTATTGTTTTTCAACGTGAATACTTGATTTGCAAATGTTTGATCTAATTAGTTATAACGAGAAAAAAAATATAAAGAACCGTAAAAATACGGTTTCCCTTGGCTTTTAAACGGTGCTATAAGGTCCGATGGTGAGAGATTAGCCGGAATAATGAATCGGCTGTTTCCTCCCGGATCGAAACGGTGGAAACAATGCTGATTGTTACGATTGATGCAATCTATAGGGTTTCCTCGAAAAAAATCGAATCCAAACTTCCGATGATGATCATGTTGATAATAAGCACTTTTGGGCACGCTTCGAAACATCCTCTCTCTTTCTCTCTCTGAACTTTTGAAAACAAAACACGTGTGAGCAATTACCACAAACTGCGTCGCAAAGGTTTTGGTGTTGCCAAATATTTAATTACAATCATCGAACAAAGGCCAGTTAATTTAGCGTTTTTTTTTCTAATTTAGCGCGTTAGCCAATCGCGACGGACTTTCATATTGCGCACGCGTCAGCCGAGGTGCGAAAGTGCGCCTTTGTATCTGTACATTTTCTGTTTTTCCGGTTCGCAAAAAAAGATGTGCCTCGGTGGTATACGAGTTAAGGTCAGGCGGTTTATTTTACTTTCGAAACAGCTGCGGAGATATTACGCGGATTGAAGCCCGCGAAGGTCAACGGAGCTGATTATCGTTTAATCCAAGTGAAATCGCTGTGCAACAAGTTTGCCATCGGTGAAAAGTCGTCGTTTGAGCACGCCGTTGTCAGACGTTACCTCAGGCCAATTTGCTAATTCGTACTCTTGAGTCACTCCCGCATGTTAAACATTTGTTGATGCTTTTTTAAACGGCACGACGTATTTATAGAATATAAATAGAATTATTATGGCGTTTTAATATCAGCGACATGCATTAAACATTCGACCTTTTTTTCTACTAATTTTTTTTGCACCTGACTTGACATTGTTCTTGTTTTTATGCGCCCAAGTCAAATAACTTCGATCAAATAAATTTTTTTATTGATAAAGAAATAATTTGTTCAAGCAAATTGTTGGGTTGAAATTTTACTCGATATTTTTTTTTAAATCACTTACACTTTGTATAGTGATGCAATTAGTATAATTTGCTCAATTTTCAATTCGGATTAGTCATCCTTCTATTTTTGCCTGCCTTTGTTTAGCATGCACACCGTTCGATGATACAACGTATCCCCGACGCATAAGCCTCACGTACGGAAGCCACTTGCATAACTGTTCGTCCTCCCGCAGTGAACTTCTTCCACTGCCTGTCATAAATTCAAGGTGCAAGTACACTCGGAGCAAAATATATTTACATTCGCACGAACTTGATCCGCACGTTATTGGCAAAAAATGGGCAGCTCAAAATGAACTGTTGCTTCTTTATAGATCCCAGACTAATTTCATCTCGTTAGCAATGCGACTGAAAACGTGAGAAAAACTCTCTGCAGGTTGTTAAATTTATATAATGATTTTTGAGTTCGGATCAACGGTTTGAAATTTTGAAATTTCCATTTTTTTGTAACTTATTAATCATTTCATGAATTTTGATGTTTTGTAATGAATTGTAACTTTTTGATAGTTTTTTTTTTCAGTAGAATAAAGAAATGCAAATTTCTTGACGGATTATTTCCATCCAATTTGTAAAATATTTGTCGGCTAAACATTGATCCACAAAAAATAATTGAATTTGAATGTTTCTAATAGGAATAGAAAAACACGTCATCGCGGACAGGAAGTCCGTTCGTCTTTTATCAATTATGCGCGCCGCTCATCCTTTGTCCGGGATATTATTCACCGCGTGGAAAAACGAAAACTTGTGTGTCGAGTTTCTCACTTTACATACGCCTGTAAACAGCGCGGGCATATAAATTCTGCCGGCCTGACTTTTGCATCGAGTTTACGCTATTTAAGCGCGCGCTCTCGAATTCGTGCCATATTTTACGGCATGGGGGTATATAATGAACATGTAACAACCGTCTGTAATTTTGTAGCTGTGGCCCCGTGCGCGAGAATCGTGATATACTGGCCGCGAAATTTATTCCACGGGTTATTTATCAATATGCAAATCCGCGGGATATCTTTATCATTACGGGGGAAGCAATTCATCAACCAAGAGAGACGCCGCTGGAAATTGAAATCCCCTGTTTTTCCATCCATCGAGGATGTGTATAACCGGCCGAGAGTCATTCATCAGACTTTATATTTTCCGGCTTTCGATGATTAATCGCCGCGACAAATTCGACGCGCTTGATTTGAGTTGTCGCGTCTACATCAGAAAAGTTATCCAATTCGTCACGCTGCCCACGTGTCATGGGGGACAATCAGAGGTTGGGGCGGATTTTTTTTTCTCTCTGACCATCTCACCTCCGGAGAGAGGTCTTATCGCGAGATCATCTTTCTTGTCCGGCGATGTCCTCCTTGGTTGAAGCCAATTATACGCGACACGCGAAATACCGCAAGCCGGACACTGCTGGACTGATCGACCGCGTCAGGTTCATCGGAGTTCGCGAATCATGCGCAGTCGAAGATCAATGACCGCCGGTCAAAAGTTTTTGAAAAAAATTTACTCATAAATTAAGACTAGTTAATCTAACAATAAAATTCTTGATTTTTGATTTTTGATTTTAAAGATAAAAATAAAAATTATTCTTGCAGCGAGAATAAATTTTGTTTCGAAAGAAAAATAAAATTTTTAATTCGAGCTAATTTTTCATTGGAAATTATGAAGGAAAACATTAAAAAACATTTTTATGAGACTGTAAAATGTTGCGGGAATCGCAATCTCGGAAAATGAACGATGCAAGAAGCAACTCAAATGGAAGAGTTTTCGAGGAAAAGGCGTGTGTATAGATTATCTCTAAACATTCAGTCAGATTTGCATAATTGCAGTTTTTCCGTGCAATGATGTAAATCAGTCTGCCCGGAAATGTCTCGAGGGATATTCAAACTCACGCGAAGCTGCCAAACTGCGAACATTTCATTACCCCCGAGTACCGTACGCACTATCATCTAAGAGTCATCAAACGCGGCTCTAAAGATACCCGTGAAGAATCCCAATCGTCAGATAACGATTTTAATAACGATTCTGTTAATCCGCCAAAGTGGCAGTTTTGAAATTCCCGCCACGTCATAAAGAAGGGAAACGCGATAGTGTACCTCCCTGAGACGATTTTGCCGGCGTTCCAAGAACGACGGAATAGGTAAAAAATCAGTTGTGCAAATTGACACCCATCGTCCGATCGCTCGGCAGCGCTTATTCTATACATATGACCGAACAAATGCCTCGAATACAAATGAGAGGCATACGCTGGACAGCTATCCGTTGGGCTCGTGCACGTCGTGGCAGGGTTCCGATCGAGCCGGAAGTCTCCTCGGTATCGTGTCTCTTTGTTGCATTACCATTCATACCAAAAAGACATGCGCAGGAAATATGTGTATTTGCATAAGAGTCCTGTTAAAAGAGCTTTGTGCAAGTCCAAGACATTCGTTTTGTCCAGATTTGATAAGATATCGTTCGTGCCGGTGATTGGCTCATAAATTCCCATTTACCTCGGGCAATCGGGATTCCCCCCTTTTTTGTACCACGGCTGATGTAACAGATATACATCCGCATAAGTTACAATGTACCTAACCTAATCACATCTATTTATTCACCCCCTTAAAATTTTTTTGCAACTAAACACTTTTGTTATAAATTAACTTTAAAGTAATTTTAATCTAATAACTTTTGTAAAATTTATTTTATAATATCTATCTTGAATCTTTGTTTTTCATTTGTGAAAAATATTTGTGTGAATCGCACACGATCTAATTTAAATTTTGATCTAGTATCAAAGCAAACATCTTGTTGCAAAAGCGAGGGACGTCTTTTTTTGCATTCATCCAGAAGAAACAGTTACTAAATGACATTGAGACAAATTATACCCTGGAACTGGGTGGCTCGCGTTCCAACATCGGCTCAAGTTCGGGTCGTTTACCTTACCTTACCTTACCTATCACCGACTTGAAATGCGCCGCGCTCGTGTTTTCATGAATAACCGGCTCGAAATTTTCTATTCAACTGAAATTAATTCAATTGACTTTTCATCGTAACGTAATGACCCGTCATTAATCGCCGGAGAGGCGAGCTTGAAGAAACGAAAAGAAAAGAAAAAAAAAAAAAGAAATGATCATCAGGTGTCGAACAAGCTGGAAAAATCCGAATGGCTCGTTCTTGTGTAATTTGTATCCTCTCACGGTAACGGTAAATTTGACGACGCGACATCTGTCGTTGATACACGGAACTGCAGGTGTCATTACAAGTGACGAGTCAAGTTCATTCGCGCAGGTATTGTCATTTTTTTCCCTCGGCGGGTTTTATGTCTTCTCATAGGTAGTATCGTTATGTACTCGTTAGGTACTGTTGCGAGATCATCGAACTCATGTGAACAAATCCAGAATTAACTTTTGCTTGGTTGGACCAAAAAATTAATTTGATTTTAAAGGCACACTTTAGGAAGATCATTTTTTGTGTTCGGGGGAACCCGCAGAACTAAGAAAGCAATAAACTTCCATAAACAATAATGGAGGCAGCTTCAAAAATGGAAAAGTTTAAATGAGATTATTGAAAAAAAAAGTTTGGAAAAAAATTATTGTAATTGTATTCAGAGCATATTTTAGTATATTGTATATTCTTTGGATATTCATATATTCTTTGGATGCAATATAGAAAGAAATGAAGGCGAAACTTTATAAAAGTCGAATAATTTGTATATCGAAAACTGAAGCACCACGACTAAACTGTGATTAGCATTAAATTAATTTGTTTGTTTAGTTTTGAGTGTTACATATTTTTTCTTATAAAATGAAATTATTTTTTTGGACCAGCTGAGTGGACGCTAATTCTCGATTTGCTCATAGACGTAATATAATAAAAAGGTTACTTATCTGTTTACCTCAGCAATCCTTATAATCAGCATGTCATATATGCCTAATAATCAGCCGATTCTCAGCGAGAATTTGATTTTTAAATTCACCACCGTGGGGATAAACTTAACACCGTAATCATTTTATATCGACGTTAAGAGGCATTTTATCACCAATTAATATGTTGAAAAACAAATGAATATTATTGAGTTAAATTTTATATCTGAAGTTGAAATGTATGTTGGTTTTTATTCCCATGGAAATAAATTCAATTTCGCGGAGGTAAGATTACCCTCTCAGTGTTAAATTTAAAAATTTAATTTTCTCTCTTAGTGAATACCACTCCAGCTGAGTGGGAGCTAATTCTAAATTAGCTCATATAGGTAATTTGATAAAAATTACTCACGTGTTAATATCAGCAAACCTTATAGTCAGCACATGTCTCATACGGCTAATAATCAGCAAATCCTAAACCATAACATGTAACAGTAACAGAATAGAGATATTGAGTAGCGAGCATTAGAAAAAAAAATGACGACATGCATATCTAACACTTACAAAAACCAGTCCCTTATGAAAAGTTCCGAAAAAATCAAATCTAGGGTGACTATTCAGAAAAATTATCATACAGCAAAATAATGATAATGAATTTCCAGACTATGTTGAGCTGTTGGATAATTTTTTTGTGAGCCAGGGAGTCATATTAACTAAGACGAAAAAATTAATTTTCAAATTTGACACCGTAGAGATATTAATTTTATATTCGAAGTCAATAAGTAAGTTGCTTTTTCATCCCCCTGGTCATAAATTCATCGCCAATTAATATGTTGAACAACAATTGAATATTATTGAGATAATTTTCACATCCGACGTTAAAATGTATGTTGGTTTTTTATCCCTACGGTAATATATTTATTTTTACGGAGGTTATATTACCCTCTCGGAGTTAAATTTGAAAATTGAATTTTCTCCCTTAGTGAATACCACTCCAGCTGAGTGGGAGCTAATTCTAAATTAGCTCATATAGGTAATTTGATAAAAATT